>JANVCQ010000232.1:33707487-33728004 GCA_025531925.1 Erythroxylum plowmanianum
ATTGTAATTAATTAATTAATTACAATATTTTAATTAATGAATAATAATATGTAATTAATTAATATTTTAATTAATGAATAGTTATATTTTAATTAGTTATATATTTAATTAATAATAATATTTTAATTAAATATAATGTAATTAATTAAATAATAATATTTTAATTAATTAATTATAAGATTTTAATTTATGAATAATTACAATTTAATTAATAATCATATTTTAATTAATTAACTATAATGTAATTACTTATTTAATTAATCTCACCATATTTAATTAATTATAATGCAATCTCTTCCATTCCTCTAGATTATGAGAGGAACGGAGAATTTCCCAAAATTAAGAAATGAAATTCTTATATCTTCAATGATAGGTTCATACCAACCATTAATTTTCATTCCATACCCATATCCTTTTTCTCATACCCCAAACAAGCACACCCTTAGTTTGTGTAAGCAAGCGCTTGCCATCTTGTTTTTGTAACCCACGATTTATTGTTAAAAACATTCATAAAGGCAGGCTTTTATTTATAGTTTTGGAAGTTGGGTATCAGAAACTTTTGTTCCAATGCTTTTTCATGTTTGTGATTTTTTGAAAAATTATTTTCTGATGATTGTGCATATTAATAATTAAAACCTAAACATGCAGCCTGTTCCAGGATCCTTTAACATTCTTATGAAAACACCACCTACTCACTTTTTTTCTTTGTTTCATAGACTCACATGTGATTGTTACTTTTAACACTGAGACTGCCGTTTAAAAAGTGTGTACATGGGCGTCAAATGCATCATGATGGATTGAGTTTGAACCTTCAGCGTCGGCTTACAATCTTAGCGAAAAAAAGAAAAAAAAGGAACACAAAAGATTACAAACAAGAACATGAAAATGGTTTGATGTCTGGACTAAGAAAAAGTTCAATGAATACAATTCATAGAAACACGTTCCGTACATACGCAGCCTTGAAACTTTTCAACAAAAAGAAAAAGGAATGGGAGGGGGAAGAAAACTCGTAACTACATGGTTGCTAGTTAATTTCGTATAAATTTTTTTACAAAGTAATCATTCACTCTAATGAAACTGTCAAGTCATGGTTTTCTGATTGGCACATCACCATTTTTTAACTATACACGGTATAGGTTTCAGTACCAAGGTCAAACGCTTAGATCTTCTTGGCATTCTTCAGGTTTCGTAGTGACATTACAAGCTTTTGTCTTTCACCTTCTACCTCTGCAAACTTGAGACTTATTTCTGAATATCTCTCTTGCATCTCTTTCAATTCACTTTCCATTGTTCTGTTTCTCTCCTTCAGCGATTCTAGTTCGCATTGCAACTCATCGCTGTCCACATCAATATCAGTAACGTCGGAGTTTCCCTTCTCTTTCTCGGACAAATCAGCCTGATTGCTGCAACAAAAAAATTAAAAGTCACCAACTTGGTGGAACAAGGTTATGGATTGATTACGGTAAAGTAATAAATGCCCTCAAATCATCTACTATAAATGGATTATAATATATAAGAAATGAAATTATAATCAGTAGTAGCTCTTTTCCTTGAAATTGTACCTCTCAACCAGCAGTATTCCATTCCCATTGCTCGCATTTTCATTAGAGTTTGTTATGGTGTCAGCTTTAAGCAGACTTGGAGCATTTCCAATTTTCTCTTCGACAAACTGCACCAAAATGCTAATAAATTATAACAACGTTTGTAAGATTAATTGACAAGCAAGTAATGATTCATTTCAATATATCAGGGTGCTTGATCCAAACAAATTGTCCAAGAAAAACCAACTGAAACTATTACCAAGTGCTTAGTACGTAGTGAGGTTGTTCAGCAAGAAATATGTTGTGCCAAAATGGTCTACTGTTATACTAAGTACATGATTGGATAATTTTCGTGGGGCTAGTTCAAGTTGCTTACAATCACCCAGATACATGACCATATCAACTATCCTAGAAACTTTCTGGACTAATATGCTATTATAGAAAAGGCTAAATAAGAAGAAACTAACCTGGTGGTGTGGGTTACTGCATAAACTTGCATCGCTCTGATTGAGTTCTTCAACTCCGCTCTCCAGCTCCTCGATTATTCTTTTGAGTTCTCTTTCCTTCTCTAAAAACGAGAGTGTAGAGGTTTCTAAAGCCATTTCTTTTAACTTAATTTGCCCCTGTTAGACACATAACAAAATGAAGAGTTAATCGTCCTGTCAACTGCAGGCTGCAACAAGTCTAAGTCAATTCTAGAAATTTACGTGAATTCTCCAGGAAGGCTATAGTCCATTTTGAGAAATTCTGACCAATTGGATTAGTGTTGTAAGTTTACCTCAAGCAATTTTATTTTCTCCTTAAGGCTTGCAACCTCTTTGGTGCCATGAAAAATTGGAGTAGACTTGTTTCTTGGAGTTTTTGCTCCATCAGAAAATGCTGCTCGTTTGTTGCTTTCCTTCAGCTTCTTCTCCAGACTTGCTAAAGCCTCATCTTTCTTTTTAAGCTCACTCTTCAATTGGAATACTTGCTTTCTGAGCTTTTCTTTCTCTTGCTCGTCCTCAAACAAAGCATGTTTCAAGTCCTTACACTGAACTCTAAGTGCTTCCACCTCTGCTTGCAGGAGACTAACTGATGTCTCTTTTTCAGTGTTGAGACGTTTGATCCTATTTAACTCCTCCATTGAATCTTGCGCTTCTTCTTTTAGCAAAGCCATTGCACTTACAACTTCATTTCTTTCTACGTTTCCTCTTTGCACCAGGGTCTCAGCATGCTTGACAGATATCTGCATCTGCTCAAGTTCAACTCTCATATTTTCTATTTGTTGTGCTTGTTCAGAGAGGTGATTTTTGTCCATCGTAAGCCTTTTAACCTCATCCTGTAGCCTTACGATCTCGTGGGAAAATGCACCAGCATGTTCTTCCTCTTGCTTCTTTAGGAGCTCAAGCTGCTTGGATTTATCATCAATTTCCACCAACAATTTTCCAATCTGATCAACTTTGGAATTTAGCTGATCCGAGAGTCTATGCACCTTTTCCTCATAGTTATTCGTAACTGACTGGATATCCTCATCAGCTTTCTGAAGCATTCTTTCTAGTTTTATTTTATGTGCACGTAGTTCATTCGCTTCTGCTAATGCTTTCATAGCCACCTTCTCATTCGCATCAAATGTATTAGCAACTTGTGTGGACAGCTTTTTAAATTCTTCCTGTAGCTTCTCAGCTGTATTAGCATTTTTCCACCTGGTTTGTCGCAAAGCTTCCTCTGCTTGGATAGCTCGTTGCTCCTGTACAACTTTTGCAGATGTTACAGCTTCAAGATCAGCTTCAAACACCTCAGCTTGCTTCTCAAAATCTTCCTCCAGGCACTTTATATGGGTTTCAAGTTCTTTTATGGTGCTCAAAGCATCAGTGTACTCCTTTGACTGCTTCTGGAGTTCATTCTCCAAGCTCTCAATGTTGGCTTCTAGTTCATTTATGTTGGGGAAAGGGGCACATTCATACTGCAATTTCAGTTGTTCTTGCAGCTGACTTTGCTCTAATTTAATTGACATGTCATGGTTCTCTTGTTTTAGTATCTCATAATCAAGTGCAAGCTGTTCCAGTTGAATCTCCAGTTCATCTTTATCTCTCCTGTATATCTCTATTTCATTGCAAAGATCCACAACTTTCTGCTCTAGCACATACGATTCTTTAGCATCTCTGTGCTCCTTAACAAGCTCTTCAAGGACCTTCTGCTCTTCATCATCGTCAGTCTCAATTCTTGACGTAGTATTCCCACTGGATGTTAGCTTATTTGAAAGATCGAATATTTCCTTACTTTTCTGCTCCAACATTTCATCTAGATCTTTGACTGCAAGTATCAACTCAGCATTTGATTCCTGTGTCTTCTGCAGTTGCAATCGAAGATTGGCATTCAGGTCCTTCTCATTTGTCAGTTCTTGTCTGATTTCTTCTATAAGAGCCTTTGGATCCCCACCATCAAACTGCAACTTATTTCTGTTCTTTGACTCCTCCATCCGTTTTTGGAAGGCCTTGAGTTGCTGACACTCTTCCTTGAATGCATCTCTCTCTTCTTTAAGACACGTGACTTCTTTTGTGAGATCCTGGCCCTTGTTTCTCTCTTTAACAATTTGTTTTCGCAGAGTCTGCAACTCCAATTCTGACACATCTACCTGTCTAGCTAAAGCATCGACTTCAGCCTTTAGCTTTTCGATCTCAATAAATGAAGCCTGTTTAGGTCTTTCTTGAGCAAGGATGCTTTGAGAACTGCTTGTTGAGTCATCAGCACTTACTCCATGATCAGAATCTGCTGACCACTCACACTCAGATTGCTGATGTTCACCACAGAATGGATACAAAGCATTTTCCATTGTCTTATGGGCTGCTGAGGATTGGGTACGAGATGATAAGAAGCCATTATGGTCTTGGGGAAGAGAATTATTTACTGGTCCAAGTTCTCGTGGAGTAGTGAGACCGGAGCTGCTCTCAGAACTTGACATTGTAATGTCAGATCCACTAGAGGCTCCATAACAACCATTTAATTCAGCCATTTTAGGGGTATTGTTAAGTAATCCGTCCTGTGAACAATGAAAAGTGCACATTTCATTTCTTGGATAAAAATTTTATACTGCTTAAACTAATGAAAAATAGGTGAATGCAGAAAGAGAAGAAGGTAAAAATATGATATGTATAATTACTCTATTCTCTGTTTTTTTTTAATCTTTTCTCATCCAAACAAGCTAAACTTGGGCAACGATTTCAAAACAATATAGCAAGCTTACCTCAGGGCTATGAGTCTTCAAGTTTTCTTCTGTGTGCCCATTGCTTAGAAGGGTGTTCAAGCTTCTACTATGAGGTTTCAAGTTTGAATCATCGGGTTCATTCATTTCTCTGTAAAAGTTCTCTTAAGGTCAAAAATTATAACAAAATCAATGAAGAAACCTCAAAAGCTTGAAAATAGTTACTAACATAAACCACAAGTTACAAATAGTTACCTTTGATCAATGTCTGCCTGTAGCCTGTGAATGGAAACCTATAAAATACCAACATACAAAATCAAAATCTAGAAGGAAAATAAGAAAGAAGCTCCAAAGCATTATTTTCTGGGGACAAAATACGTGACAAACATAAATGTGAGAGAGAAAGAGAGATAACTTACATGCAGAACTATATTTGATTTTGAATTTTTCAGGGGAAGGGAAACAGTGGAAGCTTTTGCCGCCCATGCATAATTAGCAAAATCAACAGAAATTTCTCCAACCAAGTTGTTTTTCGGCGATCCCTATAGTAACCCAATAAAAGGAACTGCTCATTGAAACAGAAAATTCAAAAGGTAAAACTGCCACATTCTAACCAATTCCTTACACTTGAGACAATGAAATGGTACATTCTCTCATTTATCTTCCCAGTCTTGGCATCTCTAACAAATTTCACCGTCTCATAGACCGGATATTGCCATTGACAAGTTCCTTCTCGGATCACTCCCTTCTCTACTTTCGCTGTCGGCCTACCCACATCTCCAGGAACCACAGAAACCACCAATGTGTTCACATTCAATTCCGCCACCTACATTCACAAGTTTCACATTCATTTATACAATAATGCAATAACAGACTCCGAATTCATGCCAATAACTCTTCATTAAACTCTTTATTAGCCCCAAGAACAGTAATATGAAAACAAACTTATGTTTCCCTGTTGTGATTGTCACAAAAGGCCCCAGTCTTTCTAGTTTATTGACTAAAATTAGAAATTCTCCAGTTTCCCACAATTTCTTTAAAACCTTCCAAAGAAAGGGTTCAGAAGATCAACACATTCTGTTTCTAAACCAAAAATATCCAAAGTATAAAAATTGAGGACCACCTGAGTTGCGTGAAATTGTAACTTGAAAACAGCTTTGATCTTGTTCTTTTCGCTCCTCCATCTCGCCGACCGGAACATCTTCTCCACCGGAGCTCCACCCCAGCCAATTGAGTCAGTCACCTGAACTCGTTACAAACCATCAGGAAACTGACCATTTCCCTGATGACTCAAAACCAACGCAAGGACGATGAAATGTTAGAAAATGCATGCACAAACAACAGAGGATTACAATCGCCGAGTGAATGCGAGTTGGGTGAGAGGCACGAGACGAGTGAAGAAGCTCCGTAGAAGGCAAGAAGATAATAAAAAGCGCAGATCTAAGAGAGAAGGCGAAGCCGTTAAATCTGTACCCTCTTTTTTCTCACTCTCGGACTTTGGAACTCTGTAACAGTCTTTATGTCGCCTCTTGCTTGTTTTTTTTATTTTATTAAAGGAAAAATGAGAGCATAAAATAAAAGTATTGAAGGGGAAGCTTCTAATTCTATTATTTAATTAATTAGCTAATAATAAATATTTATAGTAGGTGAAGTTATTGGTTTGGGGCAAGTGGACAAGGAGTGCAGTGTAGGATACAAGGTGATATTTGGACATTTGATGCCCCTTAGTAGTCGTTGTCTTGGTGGAGGTTACAAATGTCAACTAACGTAGGAAAAAGAGAAGGGAAGGCATCTCTGTACAAATCTTGGTTGTACAGTGCTTGAGTAGAAAAGTTACAGAGGAAGTATTGTTTCATTTTATGTACCCACAAAAGGGATAACAATATTTTTTGTCTAATTTTATGATGTTTTATTGTGTCCAGTGAATCTCAACCATTTATTTATGTGGGTTCTACGTAAGCTCCACGTAAATAAACGTGAAGTCCGCATAAATGAATGGTTGAGATTCACTGGACACAATAAGACATCATAAAAACTGAATAGAAGATCTAGAGTCCCAAAAGGGGCACCTTGGCATTTACCATGTACCATAAATTCATAGGCACAAGTAGTACGTACACTTCCTCTCCCGTCAATGCCACATGAACATGATGAAAATAACAAACCCATAGGATAGCACTTGTAATTCAGATCACTAAATAAAGGGAATGGAATTAGATTATTGGCTTTTATATTAACGAGGACTCGAGAACAAGCAAAAGCCAAAAGGTCAGCTACGACTACGACTTTGTTTAATTCCCACGAAAACGACGGATTAACCAAAAAAAATTCTTCTCTAGCTTAAGTAACATTATGCGTATGTTTTTCACTTGTCCTGCGTATTTGTCGTCAGTATCAATCCACCACCGCTTGTGGCCTTGGTCGGAGAGATACAGAAGACGAGCCAGGTGCACGAAATAATATCTGCAAGAAGTTTGATTGCGATTGGATTTTGATAGCCGTTTTGCTTTCTTTGTTTAGACTTATTCCAAAACATTGGATACTTCAATGCTAGCTTGAGCAAGATTAAATTAAAAGAAACTGATTACAACCTTTTATGAAAATGAAGGAAAAGAAAAACAAAACTATATGCTTTTCTTTTTAATATTATATATAAGATCAGAAATTGATGATGAGTTCCACATCCCTATTCCAACTTCGTCAAAGATGAGCTGTTAAAAATAAAGAGAAACTAACAAGAGGAGACAATGGAAAAGGGTTTGAGCTCTACTTCTTCTTCTTTTTTTTTCTAAAGTGGAATCTCAAACGCACATTTGTAGAGCGATTACTATCTAGATAATAAAGTAGAGGATTGTTAATTAAGTTACTGTAGGTCAACATCTTATAATTAATGCATATATGTATAGCGACATGTATGTGCCTGCCGTTTGGTAATGTATGTTAGGTGCAGAATACATGAGAACATCGACGGGCCCCAAGTACGATGAATTCCTAACAGCTATGAGTTTGAGGGATGCCTGCAATTCAATACTTTAACAAGATTAAGCCATATATCGCGTAGGCTGTTACTTCAGAAACAATAACTTACTTTATAGAACACAAGACCATCATCACTATAAATTACCAAAATTACAGCTTCGTGAAATAAAATATAGATTGCTCAAACACATAATTATTTTAAGCCTGCAATGGTCTTCACTTCACTGACACTACTACTGGTGATGTGCTTGTCTCGAAAATGACATTTGAACTTCAAGACCTAAGAATGTTGGCATGGGACTGGCGCAAATGTTTAAAGAGATATAGTATTTACTTGAATTTCACCCCACGCACAAGAACTTAAGGTAGGTATGTAACTTTGAAGTTAGAGGACTTGTATGGTAAATACATATCTATTCCATTGTACGTGGGCAAGACCAGCAAGGATACCGGTGTTAGGGCAGAGGAGTAGTTGCTATCAGACTACTAGCTTAACTTGGCTTTAAAGCTGGTCATGGGTTGGACGTGAGGTGAGGAGAGCTTATCCTCATCCGTTGGATCCATCAACGAGAGAGTATCCCACATGAGTGAAGACGTGCATGTGGAATCAACAAAACCCAAGATAGCTCTACCAGTTTAACCAGTAATATCTAGCTTGTCTTTAATGATATATATCACAGAGGTTCGCAACTGCCCCCTTTTAACTACCCTTTTAATTGGGGTTCCTGTACGTTAAAGCAGATAGGTTTAGGTTTAGCTGCCATGACCCACATTGCCACCTCTGCCTCTTTTCCTTTGTGTGTTTAGTGTTCTTCAATCTTCTTCACCGCCACACACTGTATATGTGTGTGTGTATATATAATCACCAAAGGAACATGCTTGGGAACTTTACAAAGTGATAAATTAAAGATGGGATGGGGAGCATTGGTTTGGGGCAACAGAGTCATGTGGTAGACAGGTGGAGGACCTGTGATCAGTTGGGTGCCAACTGAGAAGGGTCCCAACTGAGAAGGGTCAGTCGAATTCATAAATCACAATCCAATCAAAACAATAGATAGGTATATATACTGTTGTATTGGATAATAAATAAGAGGAGTCATTTATATTCGATCATTTCTTCCTACATACTCGATATTATCAAATATAACAATTTTCTGCAATCTTGTGAAATAATGCCACTGCTACATGAACATAACTACATATCCATGTAAGGTCTTTAAAATCTGCGCCTTACATTCTTCCAGGATTCTAAAATATTCTGTTGTAACAATATTCAGTACTAAAATGTCAAAAAAAATTGTGACTCTGATATACAATCTTATTGAAGAATAGTTGCTCACTTTCAATGAGTAAAGGTGATCAATGAGTTTTGCATATGTCGTGTACATACGGGACAGGCATAGCATGTTGTGAAATCTGGGTTAATTGTCACCGATAATGACAAATTCACTTTGAACACCGTTGCCTAGGTGAATAGAGTGTGAACGATTGTACTGAAAAATCACATTAGGTAAATTCCTAGAAAAGACTGGAGGGGTTACAAACAGTCTCACTTAAAACATAATCTCCTAGACAGAATTTCCTAGACATGTAATTTAATAACACAATAATTTACTACAACTATACCCGACAATAGTTATTAAATAGACAAATAAAGAACATTAGAATTTAAAGAGATTCAACCAATTATGTCTACTTCCTCGAATACTATTAAATTGATATTTCACTATTTTTAGGAAATAATACAAGTGAAATACTACAAAAGAGATAAGGAAACACAATTTTTGGGGATGATTTAACTAAGGAGCTCCTTTTATGGTTTCAGAAACCTTCACCATTCCCACACATTTCCGATGTGGGATTGTGGAATGAGCCATTATATTTGACCACTCAACAAATCTCCACCTTAGCGAATTCTGCTTTTTCAAATATCTCACAAAACTTATCTTTAGTAGTGTCTTCAAATACATTTTACAATGCCCATCTTCAATTTTTAGCAATATTGATCAAGTTCAAACAATGTTGGAACTTGACGGCAATCACCACCTTTGTCAACATTTCAACAAGATTATCAATGGTCTTAATTTTATGAATTGCTACTTCATCTTATTCCAGAACCTCTCGTACAATGTGATAACAAAAATTGATATGCTTCGTCCTTGCATGATAAACCTGATTCTTAGCTAAATAGCACTCCGACTATCACAGTGCACTTTGATGTGCTTCTGTTGAACCCCTAATTCACCAAGCAATCTTTAAAGCCAAATTACTTTCTTCACAACCTTTGTAGCTGTCATATACTCTGCCTTCATAGTCGACAAAGCAACTATTGACTGTAAAATTGACCTCCAATTGACTGGTGCCTTTGTAAGAGTAAACACATAGCCAATAGTTAATCAAATTTTATCTAAATCATCGATATAGTCGGAATCACAATATCTAGCTACATATGGACCCTATTGCTTATCCCGCTGAAATACCAAACCAACATTTATGGTGTTTAGAATGCACCGTAGAATCCATTTTACAGCTTGTCAATGCTCCTTGCCTGGATCATGCATATTCTTGCTCACAACCTCAGCTGTTTGTGAAATTTCGGGCCTTGTACACATTATAGCATACATCAAGCTACCAACCGCATTCGCATACGGTACTTTTGTCATGTATTCTCATTCTGCATCTTTCTTTGGAGAAAAGAATACACTGAGCTTTACATGAGGAGTGAGCAGAGTACTAACATGTTTTGAATTTTCATTCATGCTAAAACGTTTTAATACTTTTTTCAATTATTGCCTTTGAGTCAAACACAGTCTCCCTAACTTTCTATCTCTACTTATTTCCAGGTCGAGAATTTTCTTAGCTTCATCCAAATCCTTCATTTCAAACTTCTGATTCAACTAAATCTTCAATCTCTCAATTTCTCTTTGATTCTTTAAAACTATCAGCATATCATCAA
This sequence comes from Erythroxylum plowmanianum, assembly GCA_025531925.1. Taxonomy (NCBI): domain Eukaryota; kingdom Viridiplantae; phylum Streptophyta; class Magnoliopsida; order Malpighiales; family Erythroxylaceae; genus Erythroxylum; species Erythroxylum plowmanianum. Next base: position 33,718,145 of record JANVCQ010000232.1, read on the forward strand.
TATATAGGAGAAGATAGATGCAGGATCCATCTTGTAGCTTGCCAAAATAGACACAGTGATCATATTTGCTTCTTGTGTACTTTTGCCCCATCATAAGCTTGTTAAATTACTTATACCACTACCTCGGAGATTGTTTCAATCCGTACAACGATTTTTCAAGCTTGCACATCATATTCTCTTTTTCAGCAACTTTAAAAGTTTCTAGTTGAGTTATATAGATTTCTTCCTCTAAGTTTCCATGTGAAAAAGCAATTTTTACATCCAATTGAATTAGTTTCATATCAAATTGTGCTACCAAAGCCAACAAAGTTCGAATTGAGGAATATTTTATAACTGGAAAGAAAACTTCATTATAATCAATTCTCTCCATCTGAGCATAGCTTTTGGCCACCAACCTTGCTTTGTAGCGAACATTATCTTTATCAGAAAATCCATCTTTCTTTGCATTTACCCATTTGCATTCAATTGCCTTCTTTCCCTTTAGGTGACTAGCTAGCTTCCACATCTGATTTTTATAAAGGGAATGTATTTCTTCATTCATGGCTATCCTCCACTCATCTTCTTCTGAATTTCAAACTACTTCCTTAGAAGTGGTAGAAATGTCATCAATTTCAATTGGAGATGCATAAGCTACCATATTAACATAATAAGCAGGTACTTGAATGTTCCTTTTTGAATTTCTCAATGCAATTGGTAATTGTTGTTGTGGAGGTTCTTGGGTTGGAACCTCTTCTTCATTTGGAACCTCTTCTACCACAGGAGTTTCTACATTTGATTCATCATTTGCTAGGATAGCAATTCTTCCTTCAAACTCCACCTGTTTTGGAGTACCATCTGTTTGGTTAACATTTTCAATTGTCACATTTTTTTTAAAACGGTAGATTCATCAAAGGTAACATCCATGCTGAAAATTATTATTTTTGACTATGGTCACCAAAGATGATATCCTTTCACATCAAAGGTGATCCCTATGAAAATTGCTTTCTTTGTACGTGGATCCAACTTTAACCCCTTAACATGATAGTATGCAGTAGAACCAAACACATATAAGGAATCATAATCTATAATAGATTTTTCAAACCATTTTTTCAAAGATGTTTTACTACCAATAGCAGTTGATAGAAGGTGATTGATGAGATGTTAAGCATATGTAACAGCGTTAGCACAAAATTCTCTGCCCATCCCAACATTAAATAACATACACTAAACTTTCTCCAGCAATGTTCAGTTCATACGTTCTGCCATCCCATTTTGTTGTGGTGTATTCGTAATTGTGAAGTGTCTGATAATACCTTTATCTTCGCAGACTTTTAAAAATTGATAACTCTTGTACTCCCCATCATTATTTGTACAGAGACGCTTGACCCTTCTACCTGTTTGATTTTTCACCATCTTCTTCCATCTGAGGAAAACTCCCAACACTTCATCCTTAATCTTCATAATATACACCTATACTCTTTGGAAAAAATCACCAACAAAGGTCACATAATAGTGGTTTCCTCCTAAAGAAGCTGTTTTAGAAGGTCCCCACTTATCAGAGTGAACATAATCCAAAATACCCTTCGTATCATGGATTGTAGTGCTGAATTTCACTATTGTCTGCTTCCTTTTGACATAATGTTCACAAAAGTCTAATTTGCAAGCCCGAACTCCTTCAACAATTCATGATTTAGTAATATCTTCAAGTATTTTTCACCTACATATCCTAAGCGCGTATGACACAACCTAGCTGTTTCTAGCTCTTAATCATCATTAGAAGCTACTGGTGTTGTTCTAATAACTGTATTACCTTGGTAATAATATAGGTTATTGTTTATTCGAATTCCTTTCATTACCACAAGTGCATCAAAGATAACTTTCATTACTCCATTTGCTTCATTTATAGTGTAGCCCTTTGATTATGGGACTCCCACAGAAATAAGATTCTTCGTCAAATTTGACACGTATCTGACATCTGTTAGAGCCTTGGTTGTTCTATCATGATTCCTTAAGCAAATTGATCCAATAACATTTGTTGTGCAGGGATTGTCATTTGCTGTGTAAACAATTCCACCTTCTAGCTCTCTAAAATTAGAAAACCAATCCCGATTGAGACACATGTGATGACTACAGCCTGAATCGAGTAACCATGAACTAGAAGGGCTTATTGAGGATGTAACGACTAATGAAATATCAGATTCTGCATCTTCACACTCAACAATATTCGAATTTGCAACAACCTTTCCCTTATCAGGCTTGTTTTTATTCTTCAGCTTTGGACAATCCTTTTGTCAGTGCCATTTTTTTTTTGACAAAAGACCCATTCATCTTTGCTCAATTTGAACCTTGATTTCAATATGCCTTTCTTTCTTTTCATATGGCTTAGCGAATGGCCTCTGACTGCCAAAGCTTTTGATGTGCCACTTGTACGTTCTTCCTTTATCTTCTTTTTCAATTCATGACTGTACAAAGTAGTTGTAACTTCACTAAGAGACACGTCAACCTTCCTATGAAGTAGAGTAGTTTTAAGAAATTCAAACTCTTCAGGAAGGGATTCCAACAACATCAAAGCCAGATTTTTATCTTCAAATGTTACATCCAAATTCATTAAATCAGTAACTAACTGATTAAAACAGGTGATGTGATCATTTATAGTGACACCCGAAACATAAGAGAAACGAAACATTCTCTTTTTCATATAGAGCTTATTTTGATTACTTTTTTCTGGAATTTCTCTTCCAATGTGTTCCATAATTTAAATGCAGAAGTTTCTTTTGAGAAAACATATTTTTGCTCTCTAGAAAGACATGATCGAATTGTACCATATGTCAAATGATTTATAGTTTTCTAATATTTCTTCTCAACATCATATGGTTTCCTTTCTTCAATAGTAATGTCAAGACCTTGCTGAAAAAGAGTATCTTGATCCTCACTTTGCCACATGCTGAAATGACCTGTACCATCAAAAATCTCCATCGCAAATCTTACATTTGTCATAGCAATCTTTGCCAGAATAGACGAGGTAGAAGCAGTCGACATGGATGGTGTAGTCATATCTTTGTTTTTTGTCATCTATGCTACAATTTCTATTCAATAGCTATCAATGCGAAATGTCAATAGCCCAAGGAAAAATCTTTTCAGATATGGAAGATCAAACCACGCTGCAACCACAGCATATTAAGAAAAAATCTTAGCTCTGATACCAATTGTTGTGAAACTCAAGTTAATTTCCACCAATAATGACAAATTCACCTTGAGCACTATTGCCTAGGTGAATAGAGTGTGAACGATTGTACTGAAAAATTACACTAGGTAAATTCTCAAAAAAGACTAGATGGGTCACAAATGGTCACATTTAAAACTCAATCTCCTAGATATAGTTTTCCTAGACATATAATTTAATAGCATAATAATTCACTAAAACTATACCTGACAATAATTATTAAATAGACAAATAAAGAACACCATAATTTAATGAGGTTCAGTCAATTATGCCTACTTCTTTAAACACTACTAAATTTTTATTGTACTATTTTCAGAAAATAATACAAGTAAAATACTACAAAAGAGATAAGGAAACACAATTTTTGGGAATGATATAACTATATAAGGAGGGAAGACTCCTTTTATAATTTTAGAAACCTTTACCATTCTCACATATTTCCGACATGGAATTGTGGAATGAGCCATAATATTTGGCCACTCAACATAGCAGCTACCCCTAGGAAGCATTTACCTACAAGTTATGCCAAAAATCTAAACGATTGAATTTTTTGCTAAAAGAAAAAAAAAAGACTCAACGGTTAAATGGTCTAATCAATATTTATGTACCCAAAAACTTGCTAAATCACGGAAGATCGAGAGCTCAAATCAAGCAACTTGAGAATTAACAGATCTGGTTTGCCACCAGCTATGTGGTAGATGAGAAAGTCATCTTGAAGCAGATGTAAGAAGTTGGAACCTTAAAGATGTTGATGCATGTGGTTTACAGCCTATATATTGTCCAGAGAGAAGACGATGATAATGATTATCACTTGAATGGTCCCTTTCCACCTTTAAACTTTGTAGCTGAGAAGGACCCTCAATCCTCTATTCATCATTATTTCCATTTTCATTCCTTAATTACCATCACTTGCATACTTTAGACTTGTGATTATTGATTCCCTATTAAGTGCGTTTAGTTGTAAACATCATATTGCATTAAAAAGCAACCTTTTTATGATTATAATTAAGCCATCATCACTTGTAACAATGTCTGGTCCATGGCAACTTTCTTGTTTCTATGTTTCCAATTAATAGGAAGAGAAGATTAAGCATCAAATCAATTGTGAAATCACAATCTTCCTAAGGGTAAAAGGCCGTTTTCCTATGCTTTGTGAGGAGCCGAAGGAATTATATTTGCCTTGTTATTTTGCAGACATTGTGAAATTTAGTAGTGATATCCACATCACGCCACTGATAACTTGTTGGTGAACCAGTCGGTATATTTAAGAGATAATACATCTCCCTCTAGAAACATCACACTATTACTGCTTTTCTCCCGTACGCTTATTCCTTGAAACAAGGAATGGACATACGTCTTGTCTCAAATCGTAAGCCCTGCATCTATGGAAAGTTTTGCACACATTTAACTTCAGGATAATGTTCCTCTTTTAAATTTAGCCTTCCTTATTTCTCAGACATACACTAACTTCAGTATTACCACTCTGACATTCTTTCTGGTAAGTCTACATCAACATCCCTACAAAATTCTTGGATCAAGAACCCAACAACAAAAAAACGCAAAGATGGGAAGCTCTCAATTCAGTGCAACGGAAGACATTACAAAGGGTATAACCCATTTCTTTGTTTTCATGTGCTATTCTTTTCCTAAAGAGAACAAACATCAGGTTTTTCCCTTGTCAAAGTTTACCTATTCCCGAGATGACAGAACATTTCCGCATCAGGTTGAGTGTAGAAGACAAAAGCACGAATTGAACATGCGCTTCCAATCCTAGAAAAAGATACACAAGTACAAGCATTATCTTATGATTGCCAGTTAAACTACTTGCACATGAAACCACTCTTTAGTCTTTTAATAAGTTATGATATGTACTCAAGCCCCGTCCTTCTTCCCCTCAAACAACTACATTATACGATTTTGGAGTGGAGATACATGATAGTTTGGTATATAGTCTACCAAAAAATAATGGTTCACGTGTAGAAGAAAATGACTTGTATTTGGTAGGTATCAAACAACTACATTACACACTTCTGGAGTGGAAATACTTTGATAGTTTGGTGTATAGTCTATCCAAAATTAATGGTTCACGGGTAGAAGAAAATGATTTGTATTTGGTTGGTAGTTAGCGTTTGATTTTGTTTCTTTTGGGTCACATGAAGATTAGAGTTTGGATGTTGTGATAAAAGTTGAAAGTGTGATTAGAACTTAGTAGTTAGGAGGAAAAGACAGAAAAAAGGGAAAGCCAAAACAATGATGAGCAAGCATATATGTGCACATGAGAGACAACAGAAGGTGGTCACGTGAAGATGAAGGTAATCGAAGAGGGATTCATATATGACCCCTCAGTCTCATCATCATCTTTTTATGCAGCTATGATGTCCATGTCCCCACGCTCTTTTGTTACATACAGGGAAAAGTAGCAGCAGGAATGGATGCCAATATTGCATGTTGCCGCCAAAAGATAGCCCAGAAAAGGGTACATGTCTCACGTGACGAGGAAAATCCACGTGTCTCTGTCTTAAATGTGGGGTCATTATCAGCAGCAGCAGCAATAGTAGTGTCGTGTCCAATTCAATCCATATGCCGCATAGTAATGGTAGCTTCTATTTTCTATAAAAAGTGTAGGGAAGAAGATGCGTAACCTAGGACAATTGGAATTGGAAATGAACCCAAACATTTGTCTTACAGTTGCACTTGCTAGTGCTATTCAACTTTGGTGCCATTCATTGGGTTATGGCCCATACTAGCTCCAAAGATATCAGTTTTAGGCCTTTTATCTGTTGCAGTCAGTCCAGAATTTGCAGAGCTTAACATATCGAGATTTATCAGACGGATCAAGCACACTAACTTGTGAATATCCTAACATATGAAGAAAAAGAAGAGAATGTGTACTCCTGTCTACTTAATTGTGTTATATGATACCACACAATTTAACTCAAATGATCGACTCCTCTGTACTCAGGAGGCTCTAGATTCAAGTGGATAACAAATAAAAGTAGCTCAAATGTTGATAGAGAGAGTGCCCTGACACTGAACGGCGGTTAGACTGTGACACACCACACCCGCCGTCTACACAAAATAAATGCCCAGAAAAAAAAAAACAATGCTCTTTACCTTTTCCTTTTCCAAATCATCAACGATCAGCGTTTATTTCCCTTTAGTCTTTCCTAATTGTCACACTAAGTCTAGTGAACAGATTCTTGTCTTCTTTATTAGGTCCTCACAAAGATTACTGAGCCAAAGAAATAAAACTTCTTGAATTGGGAATTCATGTTAATTGTGTCCTCCCAACCTGCATGTTCTTTGAAACCTTCTTTATAAACACTAATGTGACGGCATCACCTCGAGTCCGTCTATTGAAAGCATCTTTCTTCCAATCCAATTCAAAGCTCTGCAATGTCACGAAACATGAGTCATTATGTTCTGGTCCTGCTGTTTCTCCTTGTCCCCTCAAGTGAGTATCTTTATATATAAAAATAAGTTCTTTAACCTCTCGCGACTAATTTCTTGTTTCTTATATTTTACGATAACAGATGCGCAAAACAAAAATTTGATCGGCGTGAACTTGGGCAGACTAGGGAACAATTTGCCATCTGCATATCAGTCAATTGAAATCCTGAAATCAATGAACGCAAGTCTCGTAAAGCTCTACGACGCAGACCCTGAATTGTTGAAACTCTTGTCAGGTTCTAAAATCCGTGTCTCCATTATGGTCCCTAATCATGAAATCATCAACATTGCTTCTAATCAAACCTTAGCTAACAATTGGGTCCGCAAAAACGTCCTCACCTACTACCCTGAAACCAAGATTCGGTTCATTCTGGTGGGCAACGAGGTTCTCAGCTTTTATTCGGAAGAAGACAGACGAATTTCCCCCAATATTGTACCCGCAATGAGAAAGATCAAGAACTCTCTAAAAAATCACGGTATTCGAAACATCAAAATCAGTACCCCAGTAGCTATGGACGTATTGAAGACACCATTCCCACCATCAAACGGAACGTTTCGATCTGATATATCTCGCTCAGTTATCGTGCCATTGCTGAAGTTCTTGAATGGCACCAAATCATTTTTCTTCGTTGATGTGTATCCTTATTTTCCATGGTCCGGTAACCCCACCAACATGAGCCTTGCTTTTGCGTTGTTCAAATCAAGCATTAGGTACACAGATCCTGGCAGTGGCTTGGTCTACACAAACCTCCTAGACCAAATGATAGACTCTCTGATCTTTGCAATGAAAAGACTAGGCTACCCCAATATCAGAGTAGGAATATCTGAGACTGGTTGGCCTCATGAAGGCGATCTTGATCAAGCAGGAGCAAATATCTATAATGCAGCTTCTTATAATCGAAACTTCATAAAAAGGATGACGACTGACTACCCAATTGGCACACCTGCGAGACCAAGAGAAGCAATACCCTCTTTTATCTTCTCATTGTTCGACGAAAACATCAAGGGAGGTCCAGGGACAGAGCGACATTGGGGTTTGTTCTACGCAAATGCGACGCCTGTATACGACATTGATTTGACAGGGAAGACGCCACCATCTGACTACAGACCGTTGCCTGTTCCTCACCGAAATGTGGCCTATAACGGCAAGTTGTGGTGTGTGGTGGCGAAAGGAGCTGACTTGATGAGGTTGGAGAGGGCACTAGAGTTTGCATGCAATCAAGGCAATGGGACATGTGATGCATTGGCTCCAGGGAAAGAATGCTACGAGCCAGTGTCTATTACTTGGCATGCGAGCTATGCGTTTAGCTCTTACTGGGCAAGGTACAGGAACGAGGGTGCTACTTGCTTCTTCGATGGACTTGCCAGGCAAACCACAAGGAATCCAAGTATGTTTAAAGATACTAGTTATGTGGATTACTTTTTGTTAACAATGCCAGCTTTTATATGAAGATAGTTGCAAATGTTGAATTTTGCAGGCAGTGGATTGTGCCAGTTCCCGAGCGTCACTCCCTGAATATTGGCAACGAGTTTAAAGATGGTGAATGATGGAGGCTGAAGATGGTCAATCATATATAATTCCAAATCGTTTTTTTCCTACAATTTTTCACCTAGTAATATGTAACTTCGGTGTAGGACGATCAACTACATATTATGTTCTAAAGTTGTAACTTTCCATCTCTGTTCCTGTATTTCTTTCCATTACGTAAGGAATTTCAAAATTTTCAGCAATTTTGTGGATCAAGTCATGAATTATTGTTAGGGAAATAATACCTGTGCAAGTATGTTAGCTAATTTTCGTACACGATAATCAGCTAATTAAGGTTTCTGATCATTTTTGCATTATTTTTGCAATGAATATGTAGACTGGAACATAGTCCTAGTTTTGAAGCTCAAAGTCTACTAAGTAGCTGGATTTGGTCCTCTTTACCTGGTGAACGGAGAGCCATCCAACATGGCCATTCAAAGTTCATAGCTAATGCTACCCTACCTGTCTTTGAATGGAATAACTAAACCCAACCTCCATCAAATTTCTGGCTGGCCAGAAAAAGGGCTACCCCAATGCATAAGCTCTCAACTTTGCGAGAGAGTTGGAGGAAGGTTGTTGGAGATGTCTCAGAAGTTCAGGTGGATGATCATGCAGAGTCATGCATGCAACGTACAAGAAACGAGTTAAAGAAACTCAAGAAAAGTTGGTTATTGACAGTTGTAAATTGAGTGTTATAAATACTGTAAATCCATAGAAAATAAGTGTGTGTATTGTGTACTTCGATTCTGAATACAATTAGAAGAAATCTCAATGCATTGTTGAGTCTCCAAAAATTGCTCTGTTTGCCCCTATTCTCATTTGATTTCTCTCTCTACATTTCTCTCTCTAAATTTCCAGTAGCTCTTGGTTGTAGTTTTTGTGTATGATCATTCGGTAACATCAAAGTGGTATCAGAGCTAGATTCTTAAGGAATCTGTGAAGGTGTAGGTGAAGAATTTGGCTCAGAGGTCTATCTCTTTCCAAAAAAAGGCACGACTGTGAGCAGAACACTCAAAGATGGCTGAGAGCTCAATGCAGTCCCTGCATCCTGCGATATTCAATGGTGAAGGATATCAAATCTGGGCAATCAAGATGAAGGCATACCTGCAAGGTCAGGATCTGTGGGAACCAATCGATGAAGATTATACGGTTGAGATTCCAACTGAAGATGCTCAAATTGCTCAACTACGGTGGTTGAGGGAGAGGGTGACAAAGAAAGCCCGAGCCAAATCTTGCCCATACCAGTCGATGTCACCCTCAATTTTCACTAGAATTATGGGTTTTATTTTTGCAAAAGAAATCTGGGATTTCTTGAAGCAAGAATACGAGGGTGACGAGAAGGTAAAAAATATAAAAGTACTGAATCTATTAAGAGAATTCGATAGAATTCAAATGAAAGAAGATGAGATGATCCAGAATTTATTGTGAAAGATTAATTCAGCTTGCTGATCAAATCAGACTCTTAGGAGCTGAATTCAAAGATCAAAGATTGGTGCAGAAGCTACTTGTGTCCGTTCCAGAGAAGTACGAAGCAACAATCGTCTCCCTTGAAAACTCCAAAGATATTGGGCAAATAAAACTTGCGGAAGTCGTGAGTGCCTTGCAAGCTCAAGAGCAGAGATCTTTGATGAGAAAGAATGAAGCAACTGAAGGTGCTTATCGAGTCTTTGCCAAAACAGA
>JANVCQ010000232.1:33748108-33763270 GCA_025531925.1 Erythroxylum plowmanianum
TAATTAAATCTAGAGATCGTATCCTAGGTTGTTAGGTGGTTAGGTTTAATTAACGATCGTATTTTGATTAAACAAAATCTAAGAAAAAAACTCGAGTTAATTTTTAACCTACAATTAATAGTTGCTAAGAGAGGTTAAAGAACAACAAATTAATAAAATATGCTTAGTCAGGGTGTAGGTTGAGATTGAACTAAAGAACCGGGTCCCTACCGAATTCCCCACATTTTTTATTTTATTGCATGTTTCTTTAATTTGTTTTTATTAGTTAGTTTCATTTTATTTTAGTTTTTTTAAAAATCCAAAACCCTTTTTTTCCTAAACACCGGTTAATTTCATTTTATAACATTTTTACACACTCTCTGTGTGATCGACCTAGACTCACCATTGCTACAGTAGTAGTCTAGTTATTTTAATTTTGATTAGCGTTACGACGGGCGGTCAGGTTTGCTCATGATTTCAATCAGTATAGAATATGAACAAATTTGGATATTGGAAGGTGTAGGTTAAGGGGTGTTAAGGTTGTAAGTATATATGTATTTTTGCAATTGTTTGATGTTAAGGTCTGAGTTGTGGTTTCAAGGGTTTCGTCACAGCGAAGCCATAGTTGGCCGTGGCAAATCCACCGGCTGGGACCTAGGGACCCAACATTTATGATATCAGAGCATGAAGATGAACCGATGATGGTTAAGAATATTTCATTGGAATACACTCACATTTCATGACTTTGAAGTTGGGCTCTAAAAACGAGGTCCAATAAAAAAGAGAACTAACATATTTATTTGGTCTTATTAATTTGAAACATCCTTATTATATTGCAACACATGGACTATTTGTAGGCTAATGAACCCTTATATAAGAAGATGGTGGAAGCAAGTTATTAATTATAAATCTAGGATGAAGTAGAAATAGATAAGAAGTCCAGCTAAACAATCTATAAAAAAAGTATTGGTTGGGAGCTAACCCAATAACTGATTGGTTTTATTTTATTAAGTACTTTGTAGGATTTTCATTTGTAACTTAGTATTTTGTAGTTTTAGTATTTTGTTTTTAATATTGTGAGTTGAGATTTAATGGAGTTTTGCAGGCAATAAAGGCAAGATCACCCATATATGTTAGAGTAAAGAAGACTTCATCAATACTGGACTGATATTAATGACATTAGACAAGGTTGAAAATCTTTTACTTTCAGGGTAGTACTAGTTATCCTTACCTCCTCCTATTATTTCCATATTTTTCATTTTATTGTATATTTTGTAAATTGAGGATGATGTACAACTTAAGTGTGTGATAGATACTTACTAGTCAAACTTCTCAATTTTGTTATAATTAGCTTAATAATGAATAATTCAAAATTTTTTAAAAAAAGATGATATTGATCAAGATGGTATATTATGAGTTTGATCTTGATTGTGATTCGAATTATTCAGGTAAATAGTTATTAGTTTTGATAATTAAGTTAATTTCAATTTAGTTCATTAATTTTGAGAATGGATTCTTTATTTGCATTATGATACTTTATATATAATTTGTACATGCATTGAGTTAAATGTAAATTCTTTTTGAACATTTTCATTATCCCACACATAATACTAAAATAAAGAAATAATAAATAGTAATATATGAATAAGCAAGCATAAAGAATTTCACTCTGTTGGCGTTGTACTAAAACAAAGTTGAAGTTAGAGAGTGACCCTAATGGCTATTTAAAATGATAACCTAGTTGAGTAATTAGGAGTATTCATGAAAGGTGTTTACTCTCATGTCAAAAGCCTAGGTGACTTTTCAAACAAGCTTCTAAATGTTCCATATTTAGATTTAGTTTTATTAAAATAAGAGGTATGAAAATGTTTAAAATTTTAGAATTTTTTATGTATGCTCACTTTATGCATTAAGTGGAATAGTGTGAATTAAGTTTAATTTTGAAAATTTATAGAGTGAATTAGATTGATTTATAATTTGATGCAAGTAGTAATACAATTACTTGGAGTAAAAGGAATGCATTTAAGTAAGTTTAGGACAATTTGGAGTTGTTTTGATCTAGTTACCAAGATGCAAGTACTTAGACATATACTTGCACATTTACTTTATAATTCCTAAATTTCAAGCAATATGGCCATGTTTCACGCTCTGGAGAGTTACTCGACTACGAACTCGCCTATGGGTGAGAAGTACACACTCCTACACTTTCCTTTGTTCACATTTTAATCTATGTTTATATAGGTGTTTGCTTTGAATTTGAATTTGAATCTTGAGGTTTTTTTAAGTACACAAATAAGAAGATGGTTGTGCCCTTGCCTATGTATCACCCAAAAAAAATAATTTTCTAACTATAGAAGAAAAAGTAAAGGGAAAAGCAACAAGGAAGCTCGTGATGTGCAATTGGATGACCTAGAATGATAGGAAGAATGAAGAACAAACAAAGAGATGTATTCAAAGTGGATTTCCATCAATCTAAAATGAATTTTGTAAAGATTAAAAAGGATTTCATCAAGTTTCTTTTGATTTTTCATTTTTCCTTTAGTTATAACATTATGTCTTTTACTATGAGAAACTAAATCATTATAGTATTTAGACAAGATGAACATCATAGTGGATTGTGAAGTGATTTTCATTCAATTTAATTTATTATTTAGTTTCATTAAGATTTGTTTATATGTTTTTATTGTTCTTAAATTGATATGTGTTGGTATGTTAATTCATGTTTGATTTTACGCAATTGAGGTCGAGAAATCTATTCTATGAATTGACCTAGCATAATCAAAAAGAGTTCCATGATAACTTATAGATAAGTTAGCATAAATCTTTTAGATCAGGGACAATCCTAATAAAGGAATTTATAAATTAGTTAATGCAATACAAGGAGTTTTAATTAGGAAGAGATTTTGATTAATCAACCTAGTATTAGTTGTTAATAATCTTGAGAAAGATATTAACATAATTTACGAATTTTCATGGTCTAATGAACTTTAGGTTAATTGATGAGTGGAGACTTTTATACATTAGATGACCAAGGGGGAATTGTTATCCATATACCACTATGTTTATTGAATGTTTCTTAGTTCAATCTTTGTTTTAATTAATAAATTGTGTTTATTTGTTTTAGTTTACTGTTTTAGATTTGAATTTGATCAAGCAACATCACTATAATTTGTTATACTAGATAATGGAGAGATCGTTAGTTCTAGTAGTAGTCCTTATAAGATCAACAAGCACTCATCAGTGCTAGCTACAACTACACCTTATGTTGTTAGTAACAAATCACATGATATCCCACCACTTAACTCTAAGTATTCCTTATAATATAAGCTTTTAAATTCACTGGGGTTTCTTTCTCAATCAACAAGTGAGGGGCTAGGATAAAGGGGTTTCTTTCTAAATAAGGATCATTGAGGTTTTGTTCCTGAGAGTATAGAGGCAAGCCTAATAGGGAGTGAAAGAGGTGCAAAGATGATGAATGTGCTTTAAAATGGTCTTAGGTAGGAGGGGGAGCTAAGTTGAAAGGGTTGGACGGCAAAGAGTTGGAGCTATGGGGAAGCAAAGTATCTGGTGGACTTGGTTCCCACATTAGTTCCATTCCCAAAAATGGAAAAGAATCAACTAAGCTCTGAGGTGAAAAAGTTCTCATGTTATAAAATAATAGGAGTTATAGAGAGGAAATCTATGAAAAGTTGACCTTAATCAATATAAGTTTCTACTATTAGCACATAGTAGATTATCAATTTTGTATTAGATAAATTCTTCACAATTATAATTAAGATATAATTAGATCAATAATCTATGTAATTTTTGTAGATGAAATAAAATTTCAAATTTTTATGTGACTCAAGTATAAAATTAAAAATTACTTAAAAACCTTCAAGTAAGGAACAATGCATACTAGTAAGAGAAGCCCCCTTATCCTTAAAATGCTTTCTACCTTATGCGATATCCTGGTTTTCTTTACCTGCAACTTCTCTATAATCTTCTTCTTTTTAGCCTTTTCAATTCCTTTTAACTTCCTTGAAACTTTGTATCTATGTTTTCACTCTTTGTCTTTAATTAGTTCCTCCTTAGCCATTCTTGGTTACTCTAACTATGTTCAATTGGTAACTACTAGATTATACTCCATTCGCATGATTCTATTACTTGACTCACTACTATTTTTCTTACTATTCCACTTATCCTCCATTATCTTCCTTAACTTATTTTTACCTTCTTCCATTCATTATGTTCTCCTATAGCACTTTCCGGCCATATAGGTTAAGGTATTATTTTTAAATTTTCTTTAATGGCTAAATGTACAGTTTCCTAAAATAGATGGAAATTTCTCCTTCAGACTCATTCTCCTTCCCTTTTAGAGAGGTTCCAAACCAAATCTTCTTAAGGTGAGTCCAAGAGTTCTTAAGAATTTGATATAGTATTGGTCTCACTAATTTAACCTATTTTGGTAGTTTAAGCAAAAGCTGTTAGCGCTAATAAGTCAATGAATAGCTCAACAAAAACTTGGTGCTAGTTTATAAGAGATGTGTCTCTAACTGCCAAGCTAAACTACTTCCCTCCCTTATGGAATGGAGGACAATTCATTGTCACTCTCTAAAATATTTCTTGAAGTAAGGTTTAGCTATGTGGAATACTTTTTTGGTTGACTTCTTTGTCAATAGAAGACTTACCTTTCTTGCTATGTGAGCTTGGACTAATGTTAAATGGAAGAAGTTAATTGATATATTGATAAATCAATAAGGAAAATGCATAAATGAAGGTGGCATAACTAAAGAAGTTAAAAGAATATTGGACACCTACACCTAGCATATGAATGGTAAATTTTTTTATAAAAAAAGTGGATATGTAGCTTGATCAATTAAAATTAAAACACGCCCATATCGAGATTAATATTAATAATGCTTCATTTGAATATTACTCTATGACATGATTGAGTTCAAATAGATATTATTAAAAACCTCCTTCAAATGATCTCGATAATAAGACCAAATAAGCTTAAGGAAGTGGCGGAGGACATGGTTTTTGGTTTCTTATCATTAAAAACTAACTTTTAAGCAATAAGGAAATGAATGAATGAAAATAGAAAGAACCTTTGCCAAGGTTGATTACTTTAAGCTAATAAGCATAAAGAACTCAAACCAAAGCAAAACATAGGATGAAAGTATGAACATGGAATCTGGATGTTTTGCACCTCCATTTGAGATTTAATAGGAAGGCTGAGTAGGGGAAAGGAAAGGAATAATGCAAAGGAATAAACCTTAAGGCATTTTTTCATTCTAGAGATAAAGACGCTAACAAACGTGCAAGTCGAATAGGATTGAATGTAAATCAAATCCATTGAAAATGACACACTTATGCATAAAGCAACTAATGTGAGACACAAACATGAAACTTATATTACTCTTAACTCTTCTGACAGTAAAGATGAAGCTTTTCCAAACCAAAAAATTTTCACCTCCAATAATGAAAAGGAAATCTTGTACGAAAGATAAAGCCAAGGGATCCAAAAATTCCAAAAATCTTCTTTAATTTTCAATCCTTATTTAGAATATTAAGGCTCTTAACAACCCTAAGAAGCAACAAGTACTTCCAAATTATGATGCTCTACAAGCTCTTGGAAACCCTCAAAGGTTTGTAGACTGGATTACTCAATACCTGGCAACTGTGACCTTTGTAGTGATTATAAATGGTGAGTCGTCCAATTTGTTCAAAGCAGGCATAGGACTAAGTCAATAAGACCTTTTGTCCCTATTTCTATTCACTATTATAGTAGAGATACTACACAACATCACCATCGTAAACATTAACAAGAATTTGAGTTTTAAGTTCACTACAGATGTAAGGAACTCAAAATTTTGCAACTTGCTTTTGTTGATGACTTATTAATGTTATGTGGTGTAGATAATGAATCAATTGACCTACTGAAGAGCTTCTTAATCTCTTTCAAGAGATTTCAGGTCTAGAGTATAATCCTGACAAGAGCTCTATTTTCTTATTAAATAATCTAGGAATTTTGATTTATCTAACCAATAGGCTGAAGCTGGAATCACTTCCTTTCAATTGTCTAAGTCTTCATATCTCCTCAATGAAATTTTCTATTATAGATTGCAAGCCTTTAATTGGTTATATCGAAAGATGAATCAATTCCTGGAGTAATAAATTGCTTTCTTATGTAAGTGGAATCCAATTATCAACTAGTGTACTTAACAACTTAAGTACCTATTAGTTATCTCATATGGTTCTACCTAGAGTTTTTTTAAAGAATTGACAAAATGATAAACAAATTCATCTTGAACGGCTCAAGCAACACCTCTAAAGTCCCTAATGTAAACTGGAACATCTTATGCCTTCCTAAGGACGTAGGTAGTATTGGTATAAGCTCAACCAAAACTAAAACTAAAACACCACTAGTTAAGAGACTTTAGCTCATCTACATAACTAAAGACAACCTTTGGGTCAAATAGATTAACGAGT
This sequence comes from Erythroxylum plowmanianum, assembly GCA_025531925.1. Lineage (NCBI taxonomy): Eukaryota > Viridiplantae > Streptophyta > Magnoliopsida > Malpighiales > Erythroxylaceae > Erythroxylum > Erythroxylum plowmanianum. Next base: position 33,754,562 of record JANVCQ010000232.1, read on the forward strand.
ATTATTTTAGGAATAACAACATATGAACTCTCAATGTGAAAACAAATATATCTCATACATTGCAAGGTATCCTCTCAACTAGAAGTTTTATGCAAGACTATGTTAAACACAACATTAGAGATGGTTTAGAAACAAGCTTCTGATATGATAACTGGCTCTCAATTGGCCCCTTATATAAACATCACCACCTTATTACATTTCAATCCACTAGTCCTCCCTTAACTAGAGTTACTTATATGATCTCTAATGGTGAATGAAATTGGCCCTTTTATAGTTCTTGAGGCTCACCAAAAGTTATGCAACTTTTGAATGAGTTCTCCCCTCAATCTAATAAAGATTATCATATTATATAGACAATAGAATCCACTAAGATATTCACTACTTCATTTAGGAAACTAATATAGGGAGTAGGTCAAAGAATTAATTGGTACAAGTTAGTTTGGGACTTAATAATTCCACCATCAATCTCCTTCCTCTTACGACTTGCACTGGTTTAGAAGCTTAACACAATCTCCTTCCTCTTACGACTTGCACTGGTTTAGAAGCTTAACACTAAAGACAGGATCAACTTTGAAATAGAGTCCAAGATGTGTATACTATACAGACTAACTCAGGAAAGCCATTCCCATTTGGTTAATACCTTTCTAGTCGTTAAGCCCTTAGAGGTTTAATCAAAAATATTCCAAGGATTGCACTATAGGGTACAACCTCCTGTCGTTCTCTTAATTGGAAACTAAGTGAATGGACCTAAGTTAACCTATATGTCATGAAATGCAAGCTAATTGTGTAAAAAGGGGTTTGGTTTTTGAAATCATTAACTTAACTAAATTGAATTGCAAAAAGTATTTTTTTGGATTTTAGGGAATCAGAAATTTGAAAGGTAAAAACAAGTGATTAATAGTGATAAAGTCCTCTTGAAAATGAGCCCTAGTTATTATAGTTCAAATTTGATTTTTTTATAGGAGCAGAATCACTAAGTTTCAAATTGGTAAACCTTAAAGAACTCTTTAAGTCCAGGATCTCAATCAATGGGACTCTATTTCTTAAGATCCTGTTAAATGCTCTTAGTGTGTGTAGTAGAATAAGTCCATGCAACTAGTCAATTGAAATCTAGAATTAACTCAATATCAAACATGACCATGCAAGATAGGAGAGAATCAAAGATTGCAAATAGACATATATGAAACTTCATATATTTAAGCATAAGTTCTACATAAACAATTTCAAACTACACAATATGAATATCCAAAATTTGATTACAAATATAATCAAGTAGCCCAACCATATGTTACAAATCCTAAACCTAGGAATTTATAAAATAAGAGCTGAACTATGGATTGAACTACTCCCCTCTTAAGCTCGTGGAACTCCAGCCATTACTACATCTTCAAGAGGAAACAAAATGCCTAGCCACGTATAGCTCTTGAAAGCTTCATAATTGAGAAAGAATCAGAGGCACCCATGGTGGAAAATTGATAGTGAAAAAAAAGCAGAAGAAGAATAGGGTTAGATGAGAGAGAAAAATGATGACGGATGTCTTAAAGGCTGATGTATATGATGATCTTTTGTCCTCCCCTCTCACTTGTCAAAAATAGGGTTTCCAAGTGGGTATTTGGGCTGGTTTTTACAAATAGGTAAGTGAGTTTCCAAAAATAGCTCGAGTCCAACTGCAATTTTCATCACAACAAAAGAATGAGTTCACCGCAACGAACTTTTCCCGAAATGTCTCGTGACATCACCGCGGTGAACTTTTTCCGAAAGGTTTCTTCTTGAATTCTTTGATTTTCATCGCGACGAAAGATGATCCTCGTCGTGGCGAACTTGCTTGTTGGTGTTGTTGACTTGTGTTCTTGAATTTCTTGGTTTTCACTCTTGGCTCTACTTCTTGAGTGTCCTCTAATGAAAAATAATATTTTACAATATCAATTGTCCAAAAAATCAATTGAGTGCAATTACTATCTGTTTGTGACGATTTTACCTTCAACTACATTAATTCAAAGCAAGCACTCATGAGCTAAATTAAGCATAATATCTGATAATAAGAGCCAAAAAGTATAGTAAAAACCATGAAATTGTCACCAAATAATATAGAAAACTTGGGTTCATTCACCATTTGTTCCTTGAATGCTCTTATTCTAAAAGTATATGGCTCATCCACTTAGACCTATTTAGCATCTCTTCAACCTTGGCAGGCTGGTCACGAATTATTAATTGGGCAAATGCACTCAAGCTATACTATAAATGGAAAAAGAAATTATTCAAACTTTGGATATAAATAATCATATTGCTAATATAAAGGACCATGAATAATTTGATATTCAATAAGGAACATTAAAGAAGAAGAAAAAGAAAGAAAATATCTCCATAAGAAGAGAAAATGATTTTACAGACATAAATTCTTTCCCTTTAAATTATATGCTCTTTTAGATCTAGTATATAACAACATACTATTGGCTACCTAGTTTCCTTTCCATTGTAATGATTGTACATTTGTATTACTTAGTTCATATGAAATGAATTAATTGCCTTTCGAAAGAAAAGCACTTCTATATTATCTATATTCAATAAAGTTGGTGTTTATTGACCTTTTGGAAAGTAAACTAAAGGAAATTTTCTACATGAAACTATGTTTCATCAGGACAAACTAGAAAATAAGTTTCAATTATAATATACACTATAATGATAGGATAGTAGTTGCTTATGACCCTGACAAGTTTAAAGTCCTAGATTATATACTCAATGAGTAAACTATACACCTATACACTTAGTTAAAGTTGAGTAGATGTAGAGTATGCTTTTCATTTATTTATATTGTGAATTTAGATTTTCAAAGGTCTACTCTATATAGAGAATTAAAAGAAAATAACAAAAACATGAACATTCCCTAAATAATACTTAGAGATTTCAATAGCATATTGTATGTATCAGAATTTGAAAGGGATTGATATGAAATTTTATATTTTAAATCACAAGTGTATGGTGTAGCTATAATTTGTATTGACAAGTACAGGTCGATCCCACGAGGACAAGAATTACTAGTCTTATCATCTTTCTATTGTCTAACCTAAAAAATATATTCTTTAAGATAAATAAAATGCAAAATTAAAAAATAAAGTAAAGTGAATAAACACAATTAACTAACTAGAAAAAATCAAGGAAAACAATGGTACTTAGATTTCGAGTCCCCCTATGACTTCTCATACAATAATTTCACTAATCAATTTAATCTTTAGTTTATTGGACTATGAAAATTCCTATTTTAAGCTAATATCTTTCTCAAGACTATTATCACCTAACCCTTAGTTGATTAACTAAAATCTCTTTCTTGTTAAAACTCATAAGATTACATTAATTGATTTTGTGGATTTTTCTATTCGGTTTGACTATAATCGAGAAGATTTATGTTGACCTATCTCTAGATTTGCATACAACTCTTTTCAATTATGATAGATTTCTCAATCTTAATTATAGATTTCTCAATCTCAATTATATGAAATCATATGTGAAATCATACACTAGCAGTATTAATTCAACATTAATTAAGAACACATAATTGAATCTCAATAAATAATATGAATGAATTAAGTTAAAATAAAATCACTACAAGGTCTATCCTAGGGTTCATCTAATCCAACTACCAACAAAAGCATAGTTCATGATCATTATGCCAAGGCTAAAGGAAAAATAGAAAACTAAAAGAACCATGATGAGATCCCTTTTAATCTATATGAATTCTACTTTAGATTAATGAAAATCCACTCTAAATATGTTTCCTTACTTGTTATTCATTTTATCTATCATTATTAGCTCTTAATATGTGTTGAACCGAGCCTCAACTGAGCCTCCTACGAACCTCTTACAAATTACCCCTTGTTTTCTTTTCATTTTGCCTTTTTATAGCTTAAAATTAGAATTTTTGGAGTGGACATAGTCACCCAGATGATCGTATATATGACCATATCCCTCAATCTTACTTAATTTTTTTAAAATTGCAAAAAAAAGTACTAGAGAGCTACATGATGACCCATAAAGTTATGTAGACTTATATGGGCGTATCCTTCATTAGCAAGGGTCCCTTTAAAATAGTTATAATTCTTCTAGTTTACATCCTTCACCCTAATTCTTCTTCTTTTTATCCATGAAGGCAAATAAGACCTAAAAACATAATATAAATAAGATAAGTACCAAAATAATAAGAAATTATCAAATAAATAAGCAAAATACATTAAATAGGGGATTAAAAATATGTACTATTTAGAATTTATCAAAGATATATACCTAAAGGGACTTTATAGCGATTTTAGATTTTATATCAAAAATATATAAGGGCAACCATTTTATATAGAGCAATAAAGAATAGGAAAGATGGTTTTGAGAAAGAAGCATGATATAACTTAAGTAAATCACATTTGGAAAATGAAACTTAGGGAATTAAAGTTATTATTGGTATCTGTCTCGCTTTAAATCATTGACCAATTGAAATCCATAATATGGATGCTACTTCAACCTAAATCACCCCTGCAGATTCATAAACTATCTTATAATGCTTAAAGGATTTTAGGAGGTAATATAAGTAGGTATAGAGGGATTTAAATAATAAAATGTTCTTAAAAGGTTACAAATGGTAAAAAAGAAGCTTAAAAAGCTTCATCTAAAATTTTTCAGTGTCAAATGTCTTGATATTAAAGAGGAATAAAGCAAGCTCATATAAGTATAATAAGATTTTTTTACTTGGATCCAAAAAAGAAAACTATGATTGAAGAAGAAAAAACAATTCTAAGCAATTATATTAAAGCACTTCATACTCATAACTCCTTACTTAAACAAAAATATGGAGTTCAATAGTTAGAAGATGGTGATAAAAACTCCAGTGTTTTAAGGCAATCTTAGTTAGAATGAATTTTAATAAAATTATAGACCTTGTTAAGGATAATAGTGAGTTTAGCACTAAAAGGATCTGAAAGAGGAGGTCCACAAGAACTTCTAAGAAACCCCGAGCTCAATTTTTGACGATTCTCTTTTATGTCGTTACTTAGCCCCTTCATTACAAAGACAATAACTGATGAACAATCTCAAGAGCTCATTAGACCAATCAAATCCCAAGAGATTAAAAAAAAAGCTTTATTGAGCCTTAATCTTATAAAGCCTTGATCTTGATGGATTAAATGCATTCTTCTACAAGGATCTTAAAACTTAGTAAAAGCTTAAATCAACATAACAATCCTAAAATTCTTTAACTAAGGGAAACTTCTAAAGGAATTCAATGAAACTCACATTTTCCTAGATCTTAAGTTTCTAAATCGTAATTCACTCAAAGATTTTAAGCTTATAGCCTGTTGCAAAACTATTTACAAGATCACATCTAAAATTCTTGTTTCAAGGTTGAACATTGCTATTGATCACTGATATTACACTCATTAGAGACTATTAGTTTTCTATAATAATTCATTAATTGGATTAAACAACACATCATAATTGCTTCCTTCTACGTTTTGTTTAAAATAAGGAGAGGATTTAAACAGGAGTATCCCTTATCTCTTAATCTATTTTAATTTTGTATTAAAATGCTAACCAGGCTCACAAATTATAACATTAAAATGGTTATATCATTTAAATTCCATAATAAATTTGCAAATAAAGTGTATTTTATTTCTCTTTTGTAGATGATCTACTCATGTTTTCTAAAGCTGATGCTAGTTCAGTTAGAGTCCTAATGAATTCTTTTCATAATTCAATAAAATCCTAATCCTCAACATTAATAAAGATAAGACCTATATACTAGTATTAATTAGAGAAAATTCACAATCTCAATGGCTCTCCATTATCACCAGTTTAAACTTAGTAAGTCTCCCATTTAAATATCTAGGAATTCTTACTATAAACAAAAGGCCAACATACAAAGATTTTCATTTTCAAAGGATAATTGGCCATTAATGCGATAAAAGATTGATAGGGAGACAATAACTTATTAGATGCATTTTAATCAAACTTTATGTCGTTACTCACCCCTTCATTACAAAGACAATAACTGATGAACAATCTCAAGAGCTCATTAGACCAATCAAATCCCAAGAGGCTCATTAGGATCTCATAATGGCTCTACCTAGGAAAATGACAAAATTATTAGAAAGAAGGATAAGGAACTTTATATGGACAAAGGATACTTATAGAAATCCTTTTGCCAAAGTAAAATGGAAAAATATAGGAGTACTAAAATAATATGGAGGACTAGGTGTATAGCATAAATCATTAGTTAAAAAATAGGAAAATTCTTTAGGTTTAATGGGTTCACTCTCACTACTTGGAGAATCAATGCTCTTAGGAAATCAACTCAATGACTAATTCTTCTTGGAATATGATGTAAATACTTAAGCTAAAGAGGAAGCTATATGCGAAAATTAATCATAAAATTGGGAATGGAGAAAGTACTTGGCTTTGGTTTCACAATTAGAGTGAAATTAGCCCTCTATTTCTAATTCTTGAAACATTTCAATTATAGCGCATGCTAATTCCTAAAGCTAAGGTCCATAAGTTTATAAGAGGTAGTTATTGGCGTATTATACTCAAAGGCTTCTCCGTTATTCAGGAAAATTTACCAAAGGACATCCTAAATCAACAGGTATATGATAACCTATGGTGGTAATGATAAACATTTGGACTTTTCACCAACAACTCTTATTATTAAGTGTTTAGGAATCTAATAACTAGGGTGCAATGGAGAAAGTTGGTGTGTTTTAAGGAAATTCCTCCTAAGTTATCCTTTATTATATAGCTTGCCATCAATAATAGGCTAAGCATTTTATATAGAATCATAGGCCCTCATAGCTCAAATCTAATTTACAAACTACGCAATATAAAGCATCAATTTAGAGATCATTTCTTTTTCAAATGTAAATGCTCTAACAAGTTATAGTTGAGAATTTAGGAGCTAAGCAACCACCAATACAATGAGGAGGATTGGGAGCAAATCTTCCTAAGTCTTTAAAGATAATAATTGGAGGAGGATTACAACCTTTTCAAAATAGTAATAAGCTCTGGAGTTTATGCCATTTTAAGAGAAAGGAATGATAGAATTTTCAATTAAAAAAAGTCTAGATAAGCAAATTTTTTTAAAAGCATAATAGTTTGGATAAGAGAAATCAACTTGGCCAATATAAAATCTTACCCTTATGACATTAAGCATGACAAGGAGATGGTCTATTGACTGAAGACAATAGGTAAGCATAACAATACCAATTAACTACAATAGAAGCTAATGTAACCTTTGTTAATACTAGATTTCTAGTTTCCAATTAGAGAGATAGATCAATTTTAAGTCATAGTAGAACTTCTTAAGACCTAAACAAGTGAAGAAGAGGAAATTTCCAAGTTTTAAATTTGCTTTATTTGTACAAAACCCTTTACTATAAAAAAGTTTGTTAGTTGTATAAAATTAAGTAACTAGTCACCAAAAGCTTCTTCAGAAGTATAATTTGTTAACACAATTCCTTTTTATTTTTTTCAAAAATAAAAACTCCCTTATAAGATAATCGAAAGTTAAATATGCCAATAAAGGACAAATCTTCATTATATGTCACGAGATGTTAGGGTAATGAGTTATTTGCCTTTTTAGTTATGATGTTTTACATTTTATTCAAATTTAAAATAAGGTAAACGTACAAATTTGTCATATGATTTACTTATTGTTTTATAATTTAATATTATAAAAAAATTTCTTATATTTAGTTTTAAATTTTTCATTATCTCTTATATTAGTTTTTTCATTATATATTTTAACACGTGACATGATTTTAAACGTGTCTCATTTTCATGACAAACTTCTATTGCACCAGCTTAAGATACTCTTATTGATCTTTCCAATCAAGGGTTACAATTTAGAGTATAATGACTCTTAAAGAAGAATGGGATATCTAAGTAAATAAGAGGAAGCTCGGAGATTTTTAAGCTACTTAAATAGCTAAACCAATTAGCCATATCTTAAGCATCTAAGGATATAAAGAGTTGGCTCTTTTCTTTATTAATGGAGAGGTTTGAAAGCTTGATAAGCATGTTGAGAGTAGCCATAAGAGCACTAATTGAATCAAGATTAGCCTTGGAGAAGAGGATAAGATCATCTACACATAAAAGATAAGTCATCCCAAATCTTTTGCACTTAGAATGAAATTTGAACTTCTTATTAGAGCTTATCAATTGCTTAATGAATCAATTAAGTACTTCTGTAGAAATTGTTGGACCCCGAACTTTTCTTAGAAGTTAGAAATATGAAATGAGAAATTATTGACGATTGTTCATATGTAAAGAAAAGAAGAATTTTTGAATTTGAAATGAAGTAGAAAAGGTAGTTAGGACAAGATGGGTTGTATGTGAAATATTGGAAGTTATAAGTTGAAACATGTTCATTGAGTATGCTTCGGTGTTTTAGCCATAACTTTTTCTCTAGTTATCCAAATAAGATGATATTTCATTTGGAGTAAACTATAGAGATAGGGCTACAAATTGACTAATGAAATTGAGATCTTATTCAGTCTATAAGAATTTCAATTTCAGGATGGAAGTTGAGCATAGAATAGTGTTTTAGTATATGAACAGTCCAAAAATGTTTAGGGTATAACTTTTAGATTATGGAACCAAATTGAATGATTTTGATGTCATTAGAAAATTGAGACAATGAGAAACATTTTTCTAGAAGGAAGTGTTATCAAATTCCTT
>JANVCQ010000232.1:33763370-33774511 GCA_025531925.1 Erythroxylum plowmanianum
AAAAGAAGAAAAGAAACTAGGGTTTCATCTTTGTTTGGCTTTCAAGAGGAAATTTGAGGTTGCTCAAGAAGGGAAAAGGGGAGAAGAAGATGAGAGCTTCCATTAGAGTCAATAAACTCTTCATTTGGTGAAGATTCAAGGTAAGTTGGATTTTAATATTTTGGATTTTTGAGAGAGTTTTGGTTCGTATAGCTTAAGAAATGTATGCATTTAAGGATTCTAGGATCAATTTTATGAATATGTGTCTTGTGGGTTCTCAATTGGAGTTCCTATTCAATGGGAAATTTTGCCTTTGATGAAGGAAATCAAGAGAGGAGCAAGGGAAGAGATGTCTTTGAGCAAGTATTAAGCAAGGAAATTCAAGATGGGTTTTATGTTTATAATTGAGTAATGAGCATTGATGTTTTTCTCCAAATCAAGAAAGAAAATTGATTTCAATTACTTCATAAATGTTGCTTTTATTACTTTTGAATAATTTGTGAAATTGCTACATGTTTTGGTGTATGAATTTTGATTATGAATTGTGAAATGATGATAGAAATGCATATGAAATATGCCATGCTCATGAAAGACAAGTTTTCAAAAACGTGCCATTTGGGCAATTGGTTTTCAAGTCACGAATTACATGTTATGTGGGTTTGTGGTGTTATGTTCTGTCAGTCAAGTGCACTTGTCTAAAGGCTTCTCCCACTTGCCCACTAGTGGCTTGGAGCTCCTTCATAAACTCCCATAAGTTCACGGTTACGCAAGATCATTTTATGAGATTGCGATAGTACATTCTGTTTACGGCTACACAGGACCCTTATGGGAAATATGTAGTGCGTTCTGTTACGAATCCACCCAAACCATTTCTGATGTGCTTATGTGTTTATGATTGTGACAAGTTTGATGAATGCATGATTCATGATGTTTATGAATTGCTTGATAAGTTGTGAATTTGGAAAATATGTGTTACATAGATTTTCAATGTGAATTTTACAATCGAAATAAATATTCCAATGGTTTTCGCTTGTTTCTCGTTATAAGCATGCTACCTACGAGTTTTCAAGCTCACCCTCACTCTCCTTCCCCTATTCAGGTGATGAGCAAGAGACCGAGTAAAAGAAAGTCAAGACATTACTCCGGATTTGCATGTTGTGTTTTGTTCTGGAGTAGTTACGTAAAACAAGGCTGTAATTGCATTTTGACTAATTATTATTCAAGAATCTTGTGTAATTTGAGGATTTTGGAATATTAATGTATTGTGGCATGGAATGCCATCAAAGTTTTGTAAATTCTTATTTTGTTGTTAATAAATTATGAATGATATATGGATGACGATGATGAATGTTGGGCATGAATGATTAATATATATACATATATATACACATCAGTGAGATGTTATGGAAAAGACACATAGGAATTATGAATGATGAGATGTAGTTAAATGTGGCAAGTCAAATGAGCTAAGGTTTAAGAATGGATGAAGAAAAGTTGGAATTTAAATGGTCATAAAATGATGTTGCATAGAGGAAGTGAAAATGGTACAATTTTCAAGCTTTTCATGGGGTAGGAATTGTGTTCTGAATTCAGGGAGAAAGTTGGATTGATTTAGATAGAACTAGATAAAGTGTTCTTCTTGAAAGTTGTAGCATACCTTTTTAGCTTTCCAGCACTATAAAGTATGTAAAGTTTGGGTATCGGAGTTGAGAGTTATGATCATTACAAGATGTGATGCTGCATAGGATGTGCGTATAGGACAGCTATGGAGAATTATGGGAAATTAGGGTTTTGATGAATCCAATGGGTTGATAATTGAGAGTTTGATAAGATAAATTTGGTGTTTGAGTTGATATGAAGTGAGTTTACATCAGAAGAGTTAGATTTGGGAAGTTTATGAGTGAATATGAGGTTATATTGGATGTAGGAAGCATTGGAGAGGCCTTGGAGGGGTTTGGGGAACCCCTATGTCCGTTTGATGGACTTTAGGTCCATTAAACGGGACCTTCTCGGGTGAGAAAGGATCCCCAGCCTCACCAGGTCCATTAAATGGACCTTCTCGAGTGAAAAAAGGCTCCCAAGCTAGTCTATGTCTGTTAAATGGACATTCACGGGATAGCTACAGTAAATCACGATTTTGACTATCTTAGAGGTAGAATCTCACTTCAAGTTCTTCATGCAAGTTGTAGATCTCGCAGTCATATTTCAAACAGTTAAAAAAAACATCAATCAGACATCTGTACCAAAAGTTATGGCAATTGCGCCAAGACAAGTATAAAATGATTAAGGACATAAACATATTGGATTCTTTTGGCCATAACTTCCTCATCCGACCTCCAAATGAAGTGGTTCTTAGAGCAATAGCTTCCTAACACATGTATCTATCCCTCCATAAAAATTGGGATTCTTTCGAGTGGATTTGAGAAATTTTGATGGAGTGAAAGTGAGAGGTCGATTGGGAGAGCATGATTGGGGTATGAATACACTTTGACTTTTTAAGCATAACTTCTTCTATAGAGTTCCAATTGAGATAGTTCTTGCTTCAAATTAAACTAGAGATTTGGAGCTTCAATTGTTTTGAAGAATTCAATTATGATTTTGGGGATTGACTGGTGTGGGCACTCCACTCTTGGGATGATGATTAATAAGGGTTCTTTGAATTTAACCCTACAAAGTAATACGCAAGCTCAAGGTTTAGGACTTTGGATTGTTGGGCTCCAGAAATAGGGTGCAACAGAAATAATGAATAGATAAAGAAAAATTGGATCCCCTTTCTTTACTTCCTTAGATCCTTTAATGATATGAGAAGACTCTCTATTGATTAATATTCCATAGGAAGATGTGGTGATATATTGTTTTGTTTAAGCAATGAATTTATTATTAAACCTAAAAAATGAACATAATTTAAGAAAAATTTCCAATATTAGGAATCAAAAACTTTTGGAATGTCTATCATCATTATATAATTCTTGTTAGAGAACTTTTTACTGTAGTTTTTGAAAAACTCATGAGTTATCGCAATGTTGTCCCTTATTTGTCTTCACTTAATAATGGCACCTTATAAAGAATGAACTAGTTTAACTATAGTTATTTTAAACCTATCAATAATCGGTGTAGCTATAACTTTATTTATGGTATTACAATAAGAAACTGGCCAAAATTCTTTCATCAAGGTTAAAGTTTTTACCTTATGAATAAGACAAATGAAGGACTTGTTCAAGTTATAAAATTGTCTTAGTTAGATGTCATGTTTATGAAAGGAAAAAGGATTTAAGCCATCAGATCCTGAGGCCTCGTATGAGCTGAATGCAAAGAGTTCTACATCACTTGCAATAAAGGTCCTAGTCAGAAGCTCAACCTCCCACTTAAGTCATTAATTATTGAAGTGTGAACATTGAGGAGGTAGCTTTAGTTGGAGAGTCAATTGTATTGGAGAATAACACAACTTCTTGATTTGCTTAATTTCAATAAAGTGCCATGCTTATTCATTAGGGAAGTTATTCAATTGGCTTTTTTTCTAAAAAAAATTAATAATTTTAATACTCAGGTCAGGAATAATGCACCATGGGGTGTACGTAGGGATGCGAACAGGATGTGGTAGGGAGTAGCTCCTGTAGTGAGAGATTGCCACTAAATTCCTAGGGGTTTCTAGAAGACGGGGTGAGGGCTAGATGGAATCCTAGTGGTGGTTTGATGAGATTCAAGGGGCGGTAAAGGCAAAAAAGAGAGCATTTAATGATCTGCTAGCAAGTGCAACAGAAGAGGAGCGGATAATTAATAGAGTGAGATATAAACTGGCAAAACATATGGCGAAGAAGGCTGTCTCAGTGGCGAAAGGAGAAGCGTACGAGAATATGTACAGGGATTTGGATACGGTCAAAGGAGCACAAAGAATTTTTAAGATATCGAGAGCTAGGGCATGTGAGATGGCAGATTTCACCCAAGTCTGCTATATATGTGACGAAGGGGGACAGGTACTCACAGATGTCCAAGCCATCAAGGGGAGATGGAAGAGGTATTTTTATGGCCTATATAATGAAGACATAATGGTTGACGTAGAGTTAGGGGAACCTCCCGTGTCGGGACTTTGTCTAAATAGGAACTCATGGGGGATGATCACGAGGGGAGAAGTTACAGATGGGGAAAGGAAAGTCTATAGGACCGGATGGAATCCCTATAGAGGTATGGAAGCAGATAGGAGTTGTTGGTATTGAGTGGTTAGTACAACTATTTAATGAGATCCTCGTGTCAGCCAAGCTGTCGGACAAGTGGAGATTGAGTAGGGTAATCCCCTTATACAAGGTCAAATGAGACATTCAACAATGTCAAAACTATCGAGGCATCAAAGTACTGAGTCATATCATGAAGCTGTGGGAGAAAGTAATTAAAAAAAGAGTACGGAGAGCGGCTTCTATAATAGCCAACCAATTCGAATTTATGCCTGGTAAGTCCACGACAGAAGCAATACATCTCCTTTGGAGACTAATGGAGTGCTATAGGGAACATAAATGGGACTTGCATATAGTTTTTGTAGATTTAGAGAAGGCATATGATAGGGTGCCTAGAGAACTCATATGGTGGTGTTTGGAGGCTAAAGGCATTCCTAGGTCATACATCAGCATGATTGGGGATATGTATGAAGGAACATTAACTAGTGTAAGGATGATAGGAGGTGACACGGAGGCGTTCTTTATTGGTGTTAGACTACACCAAAGCTCAACTTTAAGTCCATTTCTATTCACATTAGTGTTAGATGAACTTACCAAACATATTTAAGGAGAGGTGCTTTGGTGTATGTTATTTGTTGACGGCATTGTCCTGGTGGATGAGACCAAAGAAGGGGTCAATGCAAAGTTGGAACGTTGGAGAGAAGCATTAGAATCGAAAGGTTTTAGAATGAGCAGGTCCAAGATAGAGTATTTAGATTGCAACTTTTCGGGTAGCCAGATGGCACAAGAGGCGGAGGTAGTGATTGGCACTGACATCGTACCACAAAAATCAAGTTTTAAATATCTCAGGTCCATCTTTCAGAGAGATGGGAATATCGACGATGATATATTACATCGTATTAGGTCTAGGTGAAACAAATGGCAGAGTGCCTCAGGTGTTTTATGTGATCAAAAGGTCTTCGTAAAACTCAAAGGAAAGTTCTATAAAATGGTGATTCGGCCTACCAAGTTATATGGGGCAGAGTGTTGGACTACTAAACGTAGGCATACGTGACAGTTGTTGGTAGCAGAGATGCATATGCTTAGGTGGACGTGTGACATTACCATCAAGGATAGGGTACAAAATCAGGTAGTGAGAGCCAGACTACAGGTAGCTAGTATTATAGACAAGTTGAGGGAGAAAAATGCTAAGGTGGTTTGGGCATGTGCGCAGGAGGCCCTCTGATGCCCCTGTACACAACTGCGAGTTAATAAACCTTAGTGGATACAAGAGGAGGAAAGGACGGCCTTACAAGACCTGAAGGGAAGTAATCAAGAAAGATATGTCATAGTTGGTCCTCACTGAGGCAGTTACTAGGTTTAGGAAAGTCTGGCAGGACAGGATAAGGGTTAACAAGACCACTTAGAGTCCTCGCGCCTCATACTTACTGCATTGGAAGTATTGCGAGTAGTACATTTTTTGGGCTAGGCTACAAATGAGTTGTAGTTTGGGGAAGATTCCCGCCATGGACGCCTAAAGTTGTAGGATTATCGCATCCCCAGGATCACGCAGTGAAAACTCTTCAAGCGGATGGCGACAAAAGAGCCGATCTTTATAAGGTATTAGATGATAGCAGATCTGGTCAACCCTCAAGTATGTCCTTATTTTCATATTGTCTTGTATTGTAATTTTATTTACTTAAATTTATCTCTCTGCATTATGATTTTTCTGTCACATCTACATGTGGGTCTATAAGAAATAGTCTCTCTAGTATGTAGGGGTAAGGCTGCACACTATCAGACCTCTCCAGACCCTGCTTCACTGTGAGACTTCAGACTGGGTGTGATGATGATAATGATGATGATGAATTAAATTCTTGTCCCTTTATTTAAGTCATATTATTCTTAATCTCTATTTCAATAAGGTAAGGTTAATAATAACATATTGAGTTATATTTAGCAAGGCTTCATTTTCCTTAAATTATAAGGATTCACTAAGGAGATTAAGGTATAGGAAGCTTTTCATTATTTCTAGAGCTTGCTTGGCTTCAATAACAACTAAAGAAGTATTAATGATCTTCTTTTACTGAGTACTTTAAGCTCAGATTTAACCTATTGTAATTTCCTTATATAACTATATAGTTTATTTCCTTGAAATTATAAAGAGAGGACAATTTAAACAACCCTCTCAAATCAATCCATATTTACTAAATAATTATCAAACCTAAAATGAATGCTTCTCTTCTGATGGTTGAATAAGATTTAAACTAGAATGAGAGTTTGATATGAGAAGTTTGGATTGTTGAATAATTCCGTACTCTTTGAAAAAGCTAAGATCTATTGAGCATTAACAAGAGCTGTATCTATTTTCTTTCTCAAAAATAAATGTCCTTTTTATTGGTTGGTTTATATAAAGAAATATCCCTTGAATTTAAGATTGTTTATCTAAATTTGGCTTATACAAGTGTAAAAGTCATTAGAGTAATTCCTTAAACAAGTGTTCCCTTCAACGTTTGGATGATATAATAAGCTATTAAAGTCTCCAATTATTAAATAAGGATCATTCATTGAGTTTCCAATATCTTTCAGTTTGGTCCAAATTTGAGTTTTTTGAAAAGCATGGTTCATGGCACAAAAAAACATAATTTAAACACTAAACCTCTCTTGTTTGAAATTAATGTGAAAAGGAATCAGTTGCTCCTCTATGGTTAAGTTAGTAACTTCTAGCTTATCTAGATCATAAGCCACTATTATTCTCCCCTTCTAATGATTATGATGATTAGGGATGGCGATCTAATGTCTATAAATTAGTGTTATGAAGGTAATCAAGCAAAAGTTGTTATTTATTTAAGCTATTAAGCCCTTTAACATTCCATGCTACTATGGTCATTTGTTAGAGGTTGATTTGGAAGATTTTTACTTTCTCTTAAAGATATTATACAACTCTTTGTTATTGTCATAGTCTTTATAAAACTCTTAAAGGGAAGGAGTTAAGGTTCTTAGTAAGCTCCTATAAGGGTATTATTATCCTTAACATTTCCTTAAGGTTGTTTTCATTAAATTTGAGAGCTTTTAAAACCTTCTTCTATGTTTCCAACTTGACGTATATTGATCATTTGGTTTGGAGACATGTTTTTATTATCAGTAGTTGAATATGCCTTAGCCTGTTATTGAGGCACAATAAATTAGTCACCAATACAGATGGAAGCTCCGTTAGACTCTTCCTAGTTATTATTATCCTTTAGACTAACCTTTTCTTTTGAGACTTCTTGAATCAATTCCTAATAATCTCTTATTTTGAACTGGTTCCCTACTGGTGTCCATGATTTCTTCTATTTGGGGTCATTTGATTTTCAAGAAGAAGAAACATAAATATGATCCTTAAATAATTTATCATTCTCATCAAGCCTGAGTATAAGAATAGATTCAAGTAACTACTCGTCAATGTCTATAAGAATGTAAATCTTGGTGAAGTTAACTCTCATTTTATTAGAAGTAGCTTTGTCCATATATATAGGTTTGTTAGTAAAACTCACAAGATGGTTAAGCCCTGTTGTTGTCTAATTCTCAAGTAGGATAGAATTTTATTTATAAAAGAACTTACTTTTGTTTTAGATAATGAAGCAAGATGTTTGGTTCCATTAACTCACAAGATGGTTAAACCCTTGTTGTTGTCTAATTCTCAAGTAGAATAGAATTTTATTTATAAAAGAACTTACTTTTGTTTTAGATAATGAAGCAAGATGTTTGGTTCCATTATTGCAAAAATAACAAGTTGTTGTTAAAGTGCCAAGGGATAGATTCATTAACCTTTTAAGCCATAGTTGAGGAATCAAACCTGAAAAGAATATACTGTTTCTTATGGAAATGAACCAAAGTATGCATGGATGGAATGGAGAGATGGCTATCTAGGAAGAAAGCTATGAAGGTTGCATCCCAACTTAAGGCTCTTTTAGTGTTTATAACATAAGAGCAATAATAGATTTTCCCTCTGTGATATTAAGGGACAGTAATACAATTCTAGAGTTAGAAATTGAGAAAAAATGGAAGGAGAAAACCAATAAGGGAAGGAACACTAGAACAAATTGAAGTACACGTAGAGCAAAGAGATAGGAGTAGCAGCTAAACTCAAAGAGCAAAGAGAAGCAGAAGTTGAACTTTGAGAGAAAAAATATATGCTAAGAGAAACAAGATGGAAGAAGGAAAGGAGGCTAGACCATATATGCCACCAAGCAATAAAGAGATCAATCTCATAATTAGTTTTTGTCAACTAGCATGAAACTTATATAACATCTATAGAGAAGCTTTGGGTTCTCTCCTTAAACAAATCATGTTTTGATAACTTTAAAAAAGTTATCACTTCATAAGAGATTTTTTTAGGATAAAAAAATCTTTTAAAGGAATAATGAAAACAAGTCTTTTAACTTTTAATATATATATAAAAACTTTCACACTTATTGGTTTCTAGTATTTAATTAGACTTGTAAAGATTGATATATTCCATTTAACCTAGTTAAATTCAAATTTTAAAATGATTGAATTTTAAGAATGAATTCACTAGTCTAGTTAAATTTAAAATTTGAAGATTAAATTTTAATTATATATAAAAATAGTATGATTAAGTGTTTATAAGTAACTTATCATTATTTTAAATTATAACTTTCATGCAATATTTATTGTTAAATTATTATTTATTCATATAATGTTATAGTATTCAGTCCTATTAGTTTTTATAGCTATTCTTCTAATTTAATTTTTGTTATTTATTTATTTTAATAAACTATTTATATTTTATAGAGTCATTAAAAAGTTAAAAGTATGATTTTAAATTTAAAATGTTTGTAAATCATTGAATTTGGATTTGAATTCGAAAATGAATCGTATTTCAAAATGTCAATAGACACGCAACTTTTTAAAAATTTGGACTATTTTTAATTAAATTTGACCCAATGTATTTAGTGTTATTAAGGGAGTACTTGGTTAGTTGGTACCGAAAAAAAAGAATAAATAAGAAATGAAAAAAATAGCTGGTAATATATTATAATTAGATAACTATTATTTTATATTTCTTTTTAGAGCAATATTATGTGCCTCCATCTTTCATTTCTCACGATCATCGTCATCATCATTATCATTATACCTCAAAGTCTCGCAGTGAAGTAGGATCTAGGAAGATATGACAATACGCAGTCTTACCCCTATATAGTAGAGAGGTTGTTTCTGGTAGACCCACGTGCAGATGTGACAAGGTAATAATGAAAAAAAATCTTACACCCCTACAAAGACTTATATTCACGTTGCTATTTGCGCTAGAAATCTGCAGTGAGCGATCCTGAAGATACGACAATCCTGCGGTTTGCTATGTTCATTGCGGTAATCTTCCCTCCTACACTTGAAAAAAAACCCTATGCGGTAAGGGTGAAGCGCAAGGACTCCAAATTATATCATTTCTCATGATATTCATCATAATTCCTAAATAAACCAAGCACATCTTAAATATTAAATATTTATTCCGGAGTATTGTTGGAGAAAGTTTAACCCCAAAGGAGAAAGTTCTTTACAATAGACAGGTGTCTGAGAGAAGCCCGCAATTCAAAATCAAGAAAAGATCATCCAAACTCTTGATAGAATTAATAGTCCAAAGTCTAAACTAGCTAACGCAATTAGCTCAAAAAGAAAATTGCAACACCACCATCTCTCCTTAGTAAGTTCCCCCAAGCAACTCATAATGATAACCTTGCGGACAATGATTGTCATCTCAAAATCTATATTTCAAAATCCTTTCTATCTGAAATTATTGGAATTGTGACTTGATGATAGAAGAATGCAGTGCCGGCCTGGGTGGAGCCCCCCTTTTAGATTGGATTTGTATGATGACTTATATTGCTTCTCTTCTATTATTTTGTTGAACAAATCTATTCTTCACTTAATATTTTACTTCAGCTAATATAAAAGAGGCTCCTCTTAGAAGCCATGTCTTTCCTTGTATTATTACAAATTTACAACTCATTTTGAATTGTAACGTTAACTAACTTATAACGTTATCATAAGTTAACATTAAATTTTAAAGTTAACGTTAACTTATAATAGTTATAAATAGTTTTGAAGAATTTGGGTGTTTTTTTATTCTCTGATTTTTTATTTTCATCAATATATGCATCTAAGGTACTTAAACTTAAAATTTTGCAGAAAAAATTTTTACGATTCTGTCTTCTAAGTACTGAGTGTAATTTAAAGTTAAAGTAAAGTTTCTTATTTTTAATTTATTTTAAGCTTGTTAAATATTTGAATACGTTATAATTAATTTGTAATTTGTCATTAATGTGGACATTATATTATCATTTTAAATCATAACATTAATATTAAATGATATTGTAATTATTTGTGTTTTTCCTTTCTATTTTTAGATTACTTATTATTTATAAAAATAATTTAATATTAATAAATAATTTAATTTTTGTAATTGTAATTTTCATTATACTTTGACACAAGTAATGTAATAATTGTTAGATTTTTGTTCTTGTAGAGCTCACATAAGTTTAGTGATAATATGACTAAATCAAGTAATATAAGTTACTCAATTCAAAGACTACCTTAATGGTTTCCTTTATTGTAAAAATACATATGAATTATGATTCTATTAAACATGTTATGATTCTATTAGTTGTTGTAGATATGGCAATTGCTTCGTTGAAGAATAGATTTGAATAATTAACAACTTTTGATAATATTTTTGAATTCTTATTTGATTCAAAGAAGTTGAGGTCATTGGATGATAATGAATTAAGAGAATGTTGCACAAATTTTACTACTTTTTCTCATGATAATGTGTCAGATGTGGATTTAGATGATCTTTTTCGAAATTAAAAGTGTTGCAGATGACTTTGCCAAATGAATTAATGTCATCAGTTAAAATTTTAGAATTTGTTAAAGCTACAGATTGTTATCCAAATGTTTCAATTGCTTATCGAATTCTATTGATTATACATGTGACTGTAGCATCAGCTGAGAGAA
>JANVCQ010000232.1:33774611-33812221 GCA_025531925.1 Erythroxylum plowmanianum
ATAATAATAATAATAATATAAAATTAAGAAACATAAGAATAACTTAGTCATAATAAAAAGAATAATAATAATAATAATAATAAATAAATAAATAAAATTAATTATAATAAGGATAATAATAATAATAATTAGACATAATAGTAATCAATTTGAATTAACTGTAATAATAAATTTGAATTATAATAAATACAAATCATATAATAATAATAATAATAATAATAATAATAATAATAATAATAATAATAATAATAATAATAATAATAAAATTTAATAATACTAAATACAAATTATATAATAATAATAATAATAATAATAATAATAATAATAATAATAAATTTGAATAAATTGTAATAATAAATTTGAATTATAATAAATACAAATTATATAATAATAATAATAATATATTTGAATAATAATAAATACAAATTATATAATAATAACCATAATAATAATAATAATAAATTTGAATATATTGTAATAATAAATTTGAATAATAATAAATACAAATATCATAATAATAAATTATGATAATTGTTTTATGTTTTGATATTTATTATTTGTCTTCTTCCTCTTATTCTTATTAATATATTAATTTTCTATTTTTTAATATCATTAATAAATAATATCATTAAATTGCTTATTATTTTATTTTTGGAATCATATAATATATAAAGTTGGCAGTGGAATATAACAACGTCCCTTTATTAGACAAACTGGCTTGAGCTTTGGCATTGGACTCAAAATCGACGCCTAATGGAGGGACCCACAAGTGCCTCTTCATTTCTCTTCACGCTGTCCAATTTATTGAAGAAAACGACGTCGTCTTATTCTTAGACAAAATAAGATGGGGGAGGATTCGACAGAGGATCTCATCTCCTCTATAATGGACTTGGAAACTTTTCTTTTCTTTGCATTTTGGAAGGTCATAGTATAGCTTACAAATTTGGGATCGAATCCTCTAAACCCATAATCTGTGCCAGCCGTGTTCTAAATGATTCTATCCACATAAATACGTGGGATTTAAAAAAATTTGTGATGAAATCGTCTGAAAGAAAGTCAGCACAAAAGGTTAAGCACACAGATTCTATAGCCAAGTTTACATTTATCAGGGAGACTTCGCACCGTATTTACAATTTGCAATAATTAGCTATGCTGAGAAGCAGCTAAAAACTACAAGATCGCTTCGACAAGACAATTCGTGACTCTCGCCAGGAAGTGGGGTTGTCGCTGACCGGACGTTCTTCTCCTGCACAAGTTGCTTTCTACTAGATTCCTTTACCCTTTCACGTGCAACAGCAGCAGCTGCTCTTCGCTCACTTCGTCTCTTCATCACATACTCTTCCGGAATAAACACATCCATCAGAGAACCTTCCAACTTAAAGGCAAGTTTAGTGTAAATGATGAGTGAATATTTGAAGTTTAGATGAAAAGTAGACAAGCTCTAAGCTGGATTGGGGTCATTTTATAGAAGTGAAATAGTAAGAGGTTTGATACAAACCATGGGCGTTAATTTATTTTGGTTAAACAGATATCATATACTGTACACTTGTCCTTGAAGTTTTCGAGGAAGGAGCAATTGGTTTTCGAAAAGGGTTGTGAGTCTTGTGACCCTTTTTGCATGCCCCGTAGCACAAGGAAAAGGCAACGATCATGTGGAAAAGCAGCGATCAATCTGCTTGACATGTGTGAAACCGAAACTGCTATAGTGCAGTCACGTCCTTTGTTTTTGTTGTCTTGTTTCATTTCGTTTCCGTTCCTCAGTTTTCCAATTTTTAATAATTTAAGTCTTTCTCAGGTAAGAATCTTGCACGCTCTTCTCCTCGGGCTTGGAGTGTAACACTGTGGTAGTCTAATCACTGAATTGTCTGGAAGCTCACACTATTAATTTTTTTAAAAAATCAATTTAAAGTACATTTGGCTTAATCCAAAAGTAATCCACTCTTTTGAAAAAGTGATAAAAGAATAGCTACAAGACTTGATTATATCTTAATAGAAAACAAAGTCTCGTCAATTTAGACAGGTACGTTCCATTTCGTAACAACTAATTAAGTAGTGAATAGAAGAGTTCGGAATATGAAGTTCATTAGGTATCATGGCTAAGATCATTTTGTTGAGAATTTGGGACTTAATTTTTATTATTTGCGTGGCAGAAGAAACTAAATTTTTATGATTTTTTTATAATGAAAACCACTTTAATTTTATAATGTGATTAAATTTATAAATTTGATAAAAGCATAAATTCTAAATCATATCATATTATGAATTTTATTTTTAATATTTTTAAAAAATGACTTGTGAAATATATTATTAAAAACTATTTTAATCATACAAGTGTCCAATTTTTATTAGTCTAAATCATTTATTGGGTTTTCAAATATATTAACAATGGATATAAATTATAACATTAAATTTTATTTATAATAAAAGACTTTAATTTTTAAATTTATCTTTAATCCTCTAATTACGTAATTTACATTGATATATTAATATTAATATCTAGTAATACGCCATGCTCACCTAAATATTAAGAATGTTAAAGTAGTTTTGACTAATCCCTTTTCATGTATAATCTTGTTTTGTATAAATCGATAATTTCATCCGATAAAGTTTTATTAGATATAGAGTATCGAATTAATGTTTATTATATGTGAGATGATCATATTAATTCTCTAGCAAGAGTAATTATTTTTTAGTGACATTTGAAATTTATTTTTAAAATTTCATTCCATCTTGATCAAAAAAAAATTCAAATTAGTATTTTCTCCCAAAAAATTCAAATTAGTACTAATTAAGAATAAAAAAGATTATTTCTAATTACTTTAAAATGATAAATCACGTATTATTCACTCAACTACTACTATAGATCCAATGACCACAAATTAAGTTGTTCTTAACTAGGATAGTGCATAAGTAGTATTAAAACATATCAATTCCTAAATGAGATACTTTATAGATCCCAAGATCACTTATACAATTATCACAATGAACGTTCATATAAACATCGAGTAAAGGTTCATATGAAATTCTCATATCAGGTTAGTTCAATGCACTTGTTCTTTAACAATATTCATATATTTGTTTAGATATCTCCATAATTCATTGTATAAGATTAATTACTTCCTTTATAAGGAAGAAATATACCGTGTACTTTCTACTATTAATTTATGGTCTTAATAATAGCTAAGAACAATTTAAGAATAATACCTAAATTTAATATGAAACTTTTAGTTATGATTTCGTCATAACTTTATTTTTAAAGTATATTTATACGATAGAGTTTGTTTTATAAGTATTTAATTAAATAAACATGCATAAGATAAAGAATGTCTTTGATTGATTATTTCATAAATATACAACTAACTGACTGGAAGTAGTACTAAAACCAACACATTTAGCCATGAAATATTCATGAAGCAACCTTTTAAGAGAACACTTTAATATAAACAATATACATAAAAATAATAAGTAAATATATGCAAAAAAAATCAAATTAACATACCTCTAGCCATATTAATGTAGCTTAAATTAAAATTGCAAAGAGTTTTTTTTCAAAGATTTATAAAAATCTGTATATATGTTATGTAAGAGAGTCTTTTAACCCACGTCTTAATTTTTTATAGTCCAAAAAGTTGGTATACAAACATATTTATAAATTATAAATTTAGGATCCTTAATAACCAATTCTATTCTTATTTGAACATCAAAGATATGGTTTGATTTATAAATTAAATCATATAATTAGTTATTTTCATATAATAACTCTTTAATCACTTTAAACTTTGAAGTGATTAAATACGTTACACTTAATAGATAAATTTTATCTAGCATTCTTTCACTTGGTGCCATATCCTTTATCACATGCATAAGTGACAAAAGTATATGAATAAAAAAGTTCTCAATTCAAACTTTCATTAATATGAATCTTAACAATCATACTTCAAATGTATGGCTACTTCTTTCTATGTATTACATTATGAAAAAAAATCAAAATTGAGAACTTTGAATTTATAAATAATAGTACAAATCTTTATTTCATTTAGTGTCAACCAAACAAGAAGAAACAATAAATTATATATGTATAAGCTTTATCATCTCCATTGTAATAAATTGAAAATTCTATATATGAAATTAGAAAATATCATATCATGTATGTGATCCTTCTATGAATATGCTATTAGTCATATGATCAAATATCATGAGGTCCAAAACTGATATACTTAATGGTAAATGTATTTCAAACAAGAATAATTGAGGCTTTGAAAGGATTTGGTGATTAATTGTATAGACAAAGGGTGTCCTTGATTTTTTGGATGTCTTAATAAAATTTAAGAGAAAAAGGACTCTAGTGGGACATCGAGAAGTGTAAAATTAATTCATTGTTTCAACAAGTGAGGGACCATTTAAGCAATGATAGCCGAGTAGATAGATTGTTTGTGAATACTTACCAACAATAGAATGGTGAACAAAATCTCTTATTAAACTTTACTACAATAATTACGATGCAAGTGTAGTTTTCAACTTTGGAGTTTTAGATCAACAAATTGAATACTTTCTTTATATATAACACAACTACTAAAATTGGAGATTAAGTTGAAATAGAGTTCATCCATTATAGAAAACTAATTAATCAATAAGTATGAATAAAGAAGAAATCTCCTTTAGTTGGCACTCTTGCAGATAAAGATATCAAATTATCTTATAAAACTATCAAATTTTCCTTATCTGTTATCTCTTAACATATTGAAATCATGAATAATGGTAGACTGAACAAACTTGAACTTTATACAAACATGAATTAGTAACTAGAATCAACATTTTACTTCAAAACCCATTCATCAACTCTTGAATTTTTTTCTCCTTCATCCATATTCCCATAGTGACAGAAATGGCAGACAAACTTATTTCTAAACACAATATATAACCACATCCAACTACTTCGGAAACTACACAAAACAATATCAATAACTACTCACACCAACCAAGAAATGAGTATCAAAATTGTCACAACAACAACTCAATCCACCTTCCATAACTATGCTAAACCCAACTTCACACCCACAAAGCCTATCTTGATCCTTTTTCTCATCTTAACTTCGACACCCATCTCCAAAAATAAAGAAGAATAATCTGCCCAAAAAAAACAAGGATGATACTTATTCTCACCTTAGCTTCAACACCTCCAAAAACAGAGAACAATAATATGCGAAAAACCAAGGATGATCCTTGTTCTCACCTTAGCTATGACACCCATCTCTAGAAAAAGAGAATAATAATATGTTAAAATCACTAAGGATAATACTTGTTCTTACCTTGACTTCAACAACCATCTCCAGAAATAGAGAACAATAATTACTAAAAGCACCAGGGATCAACTCACCACGAGAGATTGTTACACCCCTTGTCCACAAAAATGGGTAATATGTTCTAAAAAAATGTTGCTTCAATCTAACTTAGCTCACGAGTGATCCCAGTTCGCGAAAAAGAATAAGACAACAAGCGAACATACATTTGTTCGCTTCTTCTTCACCAAGCACGGATGTTTAAAGAAGTAGGTCAGTAGCTACCCTTTATTTACCAAGAAATGGAAGCGATGATGATAAACTCTACGAAAGAAATATGATGAAGAGCAAAGAGTAAAGGCAAGTAGAGATTTTAATTTTTGATTTTTGAAGTTTATGATTCCGATAGATTCACTAATATATTAGTTAGTTTTTATATATACAGGTTACTAAATGAAACCGAACCGGACAACCGATCATTTTATATTTCTGGTTGAACCATCGGTCTGGTTCAGTTTTTTAAAAGTTGAAAACTTGATATATTTTTTAAAATTAAAAAATGAACCAAATATATAATAAATTGAAATATGTAAATGTGGTGTGTGTGTTTGTGTAAGGCCACCACCACTACTTGTTACTATAATAGTTATTGCTGCAACGTACCTCCTAATGTTTCTTTACCACCATTTTGATTAGTTTTGGTTTGACTAACTGCTCTAATAAGCCCACCACTTCTTATTACTGTAATAGTCATTGTTTCAACGTACCTCCTGATGTTTCTTTACCATCATCTCGATTAATTTTGGTTTGACCAACTTCTCTAAGCTAATATTTATGTTTTATAAAAAGCACAAACTGGTTCTACACTCGAGTAAATCATTGTTAAGATCGAAACTTTAGACCTCAAATATCAAAAAAAATTTATAACGATGACCGTCAACAAACCCAATTTGTTGTGTCTTCTCTCCTTCAACGGATCAACACTTTTGAGTCATCTATTAGTAGCCTTTCATCGTCTTTTACTGTGACTTGTTGGATCTAAATTCCCCTCTCAAATCCACTATTTTTGACAAACTTGT
Source organism: Erythroxylum plowmanianum (assembly GCA_025531925.1). Taxonomy (NCBI): domain Eukaryota; kingdom Viridiplantae; phylum Streptophyta; class Magnoliopsida; order Malpighiales; family Erythroxylaceae; genus Erythroxylum; species Erythroxylum plowmanianum. The sequence goes on from JANVCQ010000232.1 coordinate 33,780,970, forward strand.
TTCAACTTCGAGATTGTTTCTTGTAAGGCTATGAGTTTGTTGTTCAAGCTCGACTTTATACAGAGGTATGTTAGTTTTGGGTATTTTGCCACTGTATAAAGTTCATCATCCTTTTATTTTTATAAATTTTTAATTTCTCATATTTTTAGGGTGGTGATCCTATAATTAGAGATGATCTAATGGAAAGAGGTTAATCAGTAAAGATTTGATCAAGTTTTTAGAGTTCATTGACGTGGCAATAGTTGAGAGGTTTGAGCTTCCATATAAATATCTGACCACATAAGGCTATGTTTGATTGAACGTAAGATTGTTAATAGAATGGAATGAAATTGAATGGTTTATAATAGAATGAAATGTAAATAGATGTAATATTAGAAAATTATTGCTTGGGAGGGATGAAAGGGTTCATAATATAGTGAAAAATTGTTTGAAAGAAGGATTTATAATGTAATATAGTGAAAAGTTGTTTATCATTTTACATTTCATCCTAAATCCTCCAAATCGGAGGTTTCTCATTTTTACTGTTTAGGATGGAATGAGATGTAATGTGAAACTCTCCTCTATCTCATTATAAACCCTCTTCTCAAATGATGAAATAATATTCCATTTCATTAATAAATACTCAACTAAACATAACTTGTTCGGTAACTATTAATGAAGGAATAGGAATAAAAAAAATATGAATGAGAATAAAAAGTAAGAATCAAGAAATGAATGAAATTACTAATCATGTATGTTTGGTATAGTATTAAACAAAGTTAATAGTTATGTTAATATTTAGTATTAAATATTAAAAATTAAAAATGAGAATGAGAATTTTTTAACTCATATTTAGTTATTATATAATTTATTTAGTACATAATTAATTAAAATATTTTATATTGTATAAATAATTAATCAAAAATTTTCAATGATTTATAAAATTATTAATTTTTAAATAATTATGAATAATGTTATGATAAGAACAAAAGTATCAATGAAATAAAATAAAATAATTATTAAAGAAATTAATATAAAAGATTGTAATATATAATTTTGATGATAATATTTTGACAAGAATAAATATCTTGATAATATATTTTCTCATCCTTATTTTATTTATTATCTATAACCAAACAGCCAAAAATTTTAGAATACGGGTTCCATTCTACTTCCCACTTCTTTACTGTTGATTACCGCATAATTTTGCTATTAGTTAATGGGATGCGGAGATTAGGAAATTTGGGGTCTTCTTGACTTTCCAACCATTATTATGTAGCACAGTGAACTCATCGATACTTCCACAGTTGCCAAACTAAATTTCTTTAAAGAATAGACTAGACATTTGAAATATCTGTAATTAATTAATTTAGCCCATAATATTTTAATAATTAAGGAAAATTTTCTTAATTATTAAAATGTCATTCATCACACTTATCTCCGGATATAAGTTAACGTTAAGAACAATAATAAATTTAGCCTTTCTGTAGAAGGTACACCAGCTAGTAGCTTGGGCCTGAAATTCTATTTCGCGTCCCCGTGTGTTGTAAGATGGACCGTCACAGGTTTGAAAGCATTTCTAAGTGAAAGGCCTAATCGTTCCAAGTACCATTGGAAGTCACCCAATGGCCGAAACATACTATTAGAAAGTATCAAACTAACTGGCGCTACTAGAAATCTTGTTAAGAACATATATTTGGATTCAAGAAGTAGACATCAACTTAAATAGCTGCCAATGGCTCGAACCAAGTTCTAGATTCCCTGCTTAAGCCGTCCGTCCAACTTCAGCGCTTCTTCGAATTATTATTCAATCTTGAGTGATTAGTAGAATAAGCAAATTTTTTAATAGGATCTTATTATGAAATATGATTCAATTAATTCTAGAAACAAGTTATTATTATTGCCTAAGTATTGGATCTCTGGAGAGAATTTTATAAGTGAGTAAACATATAAATGCTAGCTCTTGAAACTTACTTTGTTTATATAAATGGCTGGAACATTTTAATTTTAATTAAATGTCAATTAGTGTTACAATTAATTTTGTTAAATACTAATTAGGTTATAATAAATCCTAACATCCAACATTGGTCTCTATGACTTAAACATCTCATATTTAATTTTAACGTTTCTTAAACTTTACAATTATATATAATTAAATTAAATATATTTTACATCTTTAATCTTTTTCTTGTATTAACCATTAAGTTCTTATAATATATAGGTAATCTATATACATTTAAATTTTAAATAATTAATTTAAATTTAATTTTTAATTTATATATTTATAATAAGATCGACATCTAATAATACGTTATGAAGACCCGAATATTATGAATATCAAAGTATTTTTTGTTAACCTTTTTATTTATGATTTTTTCATATAGTTCTTTTTTTTTCCATCATATAAAATATTAATCACATATAAAAGTATAGATCTAGTCACCATTTTATTTAAGTCCAATTGTATTACTTTTTCAACAATAGTAATTAATTCTTTAAAAAGGGAGACAATTTTTCTCCACCTTCTCTCTACCTTTCTCTCTACTCTTCCTCCTGCACTAAATCATGGAATTTGCACTTGTGAATGTTGTCGCCTGCAACTAAATATAAAAAAGAAACCAATTTCCTGCAACACAAATTAATGTAATAGTAGAAAGTAGGGATCGTTCTCACGAAGAATTCAGACGTTAGTAATTATGCAATAAAAAAGGGTTCTAAATTGTGAATTAAATAGAATTTAATTAGAATACAAAATTAAAAAATAACTAACAACAAAACAATAAGAATTTAACAATTAATAGGAATAAATCTTGGTTTCTGATCTCCTTCATTATTGGATTTGCGTTGATTATCGATACTAAAAATAATCAATTTATTAGTTAAGCATTCGTCGTGGTAAATTTCTTAACCTATTTTCTCTTATGTTTAGTTAACTGAAACATGTATTCAAATTAACCCTTATTAATCAATAAACTGGATATGATCTCAGATTTAATTAATTAATAGCTTTACGAATCTAGAAAATTGACGAATTAGACAACATACATATGATGCATATTTAGCCTAGACAACTATTTTTCCTAGAACCATGTCTCTAATGTAACAGACAAAAATCATAGTTAATACTTTTGATTAAAAGAATTGAACGTCAACCTGTTTAATCTAGCAATTGATTAAATAAAATCACAAACTAGTTACGCACCTAGCTGTAAAATCAAACAATCAAATAATAACCCGAAAAAATTAATACTTGACTAATAAATCAATTCAAATAAAGAAAGAAAGTCTCACAACATTCAGAGTTCAATAACTAGGATTTCATAAACCAAGAAATAAAAGTTTAGCTACCCAACATCACAATTTTTCCTAACTATTTGGAACTATTCATGTTTGGGGTGTTCTTGATTTTCTTCTTTGTTTCCTGTCCAACCGTCATCCTTGATGCTTGATTTTTCTCCTCTTTTATTGGGCATTGTTCTTCTTTATGGATGTGTTCTTCTCCCTTTTTTTATTTCTTCAGCCGCCACTCCTTGTTGGTTCTCTCCTCTTCTCACGCTACTCCCTTTGAAAACCACACCACCTGAGTGCTACTGTGCATTTTGGCTTCATGCACTGCATCTTTGACATTGCTACTATAATTTTATGAATTTATTCTTGGTCCATTGGTACTGTTCATGGCCTTTAAACCCGCATTTCTCTGTTTCTGTGTTTCTCTTCAGTGCTACATCCTTTGCTTTATGTTTCCAACCTACTGCCTTGCATATTCTTCATTTTCTTCTATCGTTTTGGTCTAGAAAGTTGCATGAAAGTTCTACGTTGTCCTCTCCTATCCAACTCATAGCCCCTACTTTGTTTGATTCAACCATGTCACATTTCTTTGTTTTCAAATAGGGCCCCAATTTTACAGACTCTACAACCTTCAAATGCAAGGCTAAGGCCCAAAACAAAATCTTTAAAAAATTCTAATGCTGATTGTCACATAGGTTACACGAGGCTATGTCTAATTAGGTTCAACGCCTGGTTCAGTTCTTTTTGTTCTAAAATATTTGCAGTTCTTTCTATTTAGTTCCAAAATATACCTTGACATAAAACAAGATTAATTTCTATTAAGTATAACTTCAAATCTCAAAAACAAAGAAAATTAACAAACAAAAAGATAGAAAATAAAGACACTAACATGCACTATTTGAATTTTTCCTTGCCTTTGCTCCCTTGTTTCTCCTACCAACGTTCTTCTTTTTCTTCCTTTGCACTCCCTCTCAGATTATTTCTTACTTTTGTCCAATCTGAACTGAGTTTTTTTGCCTTGTTTGGCAATTTACCTATTCTTTTTAGTACCTAGTTCTCATAGTTTACCGTTAATGGTAAAATGTCACCCAGGGCTTCAACCTCTTATCCATCTTTTCCAGAGGCGATTGGGGACTTCCCTCCTCTATCTGACAACCTTGTATCCTCCCATCCTCACATTCCACAATAGAAGGTTGAAAAGCTAACTTGGAATCGGGTTGTAGAAGATCCAGAATCTTTTAGATGCTTGTGGTTTGTACCTAGTGTTGCAGAGGTACTTGTTTCCCCACCAGGAGCTGTGTTGCAGTTAGGTGTAACCAAATAGAAGTCGTCTCCTATGGGATACTTTTTGGAAAAAAGGATGTCATATCCAAGTGTCTAACACTAAGTAGAAGTAAACTGAAAAAAATGGGGACTCTAAACCTCTCTCAAAACTGAAAACAACATATTCATCTTTTGATTCTCATATGTTGAAATGACGACTAAGGTGATGGACTTGGGGCCTTAGCATATACAAGGTAAACCTTTATTTTTGAGAAAATGGGAAATGGGTTTTAATTTTGATAGATCTAAGATTAGAACTTTACTAATATGGGTTAACATGCATAAAATCCCTCTTGAATATTGGTCTTCGGAAGAATTAATTTATTTAGGCAGCTACATTGGTGCTTCTTTTGCCATGGATGAGAACATTGTAAACATAAGAGAGTTGGTTATGCTAGGGTTTGAGTTGAAGTAGAACATAAGAAGCGTACGCCCAAAAACATTTCATTAATAAAGTATGGCAATGGTGGAAATTTGATTAAAGATAAAATACACTTGTCTTACTCGTGGAAGCCTCAAATGAAGTAAGGTTTGGATCCCTAAGAAAAACAAAACAGAGGATAAATGCAAAGGCACAATCAGCTCACAAAATACAAAAAATTCCCCAAATAGTAGCTAATGGAGATCCAAACAGTGAAGCTTAAAACCAGCAAGTAAAACAAGTTGCAGAGGCAAGTAAAAACACTAGTATATAACAAGGTGACGCACCAAATGTAAAAAATGAAGATCATGGTTTGCATTAAACTACTAAGAGAGTAGTGAAGGTTGGTACAAATCTGGGTGTAAATGTTTAATTAGAAGTTTCATTTGATACAAATTTACCGAGCCCCCAAGATGATCAGTGACTAGAAGTTATTTCCTATACAAACTCACCCATATAGCAAAAAATGTAGGGGAATGAAGAAACACAAAATAGTCAATGATCAACTAAAATACTAGATCAAGGTAATGGAGAAGAAAACACTTTACTTGTTAACAATGGAATGATAATTGAGCCCAGTAGTGAGACAAAAGTTACTAAGTAGAAACTAGATCAATGGCATATAATGGGGTCGAGTAACAGAAGACCTAAGAGGAAAACCAAACCAAAACTTCCCTTATGAATTGCACAATATGGAACGTGAGAGGACTTAATTGTACTTCACAATATGGAACATGAGAGGACTTAATTGTCCTAATAAAAAATTGTCGCTAAAAGACTACCTAGAAGCCAAACATTTGGTTTTTGTTGGTTTGATGGAAACTAAAATTAAAAAAAGAGGATTTTCAGGGAGGTTTGAATTTTATACCAACAGAATGGCAAGCTTTAAGCAATCATTCAAAGCATCCATGGTAGAATCATAGTTGCATTGGATCCAACTCATCTAACATTATCCAACTGGTTTTGCACTGAACACCTCATCCATTGTGAACTCATTATAAAAGCAAACAAAATGCCACTAGAAATTATAGTTATATATACATGCAACTGGGAATTTTAGAGGTTTAGCTTATGAAAGGACTTACACACTATTGGCTCGAGCATTACAATTCCTTGGATGCTTACAGGAGACTTCAATTTTCTTCTTTCTCCAACTGAATCTATAGGGAGAAGAAGCATAGCTTATGCAGACACAAAGGAGTTAACTAAGCTAACCTCTCGACTGGGATTGGTGGATCTCAATTTTCAGGGTCCTATCTACACCTAGAGCAATCATCAATAGGAAGCAGCTTTGGTGCAGAGAAAAGTAGATAGATGTTTTGTGAATGATTGGTGGCTTACCAAAATGACAGAAAGTTACATGGTTTTCAAGGAACCACTATATACAGACCACACTCCAATCAATGTTCACATCACTAGAAGCTTAATGATAAGGAGATCTCCATTTAGGTTTTTCAATTCTTTATTACAACATCCACAACTAGATTCAATTATTATAGATGCTTTTGATAAAAGATTTCAGGGATCCAAATCACATCAATGTTTGCAAATTCTGAAGTTCATCAAAGATGAATGTATCAAACTGTTAAGGCGAGTAATTGATCTTATGAAGATAGATAAAGCACAAGCCATGAAGGAGTTATCACTCACTCAAAAACAGTTGGTAAATAGCCCCACAAATGCTACATTCATTGAGAAAAAAAGTAGATTTTAAGAAGTATCTATAAGCACTTGATACTTACATTTCATAGTTAAAGCAGAAGTCAAGAATTCACTGGATCCAACAAGCAGACAGAAACTCAAAGTATTTCTTCAGTGTAATTCAAGGCAAAAGAAATAGGAACAAAATTGTATCTCTAGAAGACAATAATGGCACAATGGTGTATCACCAAGAAGATGAAAGAGACAATCAAAAGCCACTTTAAAGCTATAAATGGCAAAACTACCCACACTACTTGCTTCTCAAAAAACCTGCTCAACAGAATGCTTGGTTACATTAATTAATCCTAACAGTCAGAATTGCTTAAGCAAGTCACTAATAAAGAGATATGAAGGGTTTTATTCTCCTTTTATCCTGATAGGTCACCAAGACTAGATGGCTTCAATGTAAGATTCTTTCCAGAAAAATGGAATGTCTTATAAACACCTGTGATCAGTGTAGTGCAGGAAGTCTTCAGGAGTGGTAAGTTGCTCATAGAGATGAACAAGATTTACTTAGTTATGGTTCCCAAAATCTCTAATCTAAGGGATTAAATGACTTCATACCTATTGCTATTTGCAATGTGGTGTACAAGATCATTACAAAAATCCTAGCTAATAGGTTGAAGACTATTTTACCTGGCTTAATCAGCACAAGTCAAGGTGCTTACATTCCTCGAAGAAGTATGAGTGACAACATCTGATTAGCTCAAGAATTATTCAAAGATTACAAGTCCGAGGAGCATATCAAGATTTGTGCCCTCAAGATAGACTTTAAAAAGGGATATGAAACTATTGAATGGAGCTTCATAATCAACTTTTTGCATGCTTTTGTGTACCCTTCTTAGTTTATAAGATGGAATCAGGCCTTATCATATTTGTGTCTTTCTCAGCGATGATAAATGGAGAACCTACCTAACTATACAAAGCTACCAGAGGAATTCATCAAGGTGATCCCCTCTCTCCCTATTTGTTTGCTATTGCTATGAAAGTACTCTAAAGAATCACACAACTTTGTATAGAGGACAACATGAACTTTAGATTTCATTATCAATGTAGTGGTTTTGGCATCACTCAACTTTCTTTTGTTGATGATTTGCTTATGCTTTGTGCCAATGATCTTGCATCTATTAGAACACTCTTAGCAACATTTCAAAATTTTCAAAAAGTGTCAAGTCTCATATTTAAGCCAAGCAAGAGCGTTGTTTTTCTAACTAGACAAAGTTGTGATGATTTAGTGAGAGTGATAGAAGATATGGGACTCACTATTCTTCAATTACCATTTACATATTTAGGGGTTTCAATCTCCACCAATAAGCTCAAGGAAGCTTAATGCAAACCCTTCATTGACAAAGGAAGCTTAATGTAAACCCTTCATTGACAAAGTATACAGGAGAATCTCTAAATGGAGTAACAAATTCTTGTCATATGGAGGTAGAGTGCAATTAGCTATCTCCATTCTTAACAATTTGCATGTTTATTGGTTATCACATTTAGCTTTTTCCAAAGGAGTTCCGAAGAAAATTGATAGAAGTATTCTCGAATTTATTTGGTACGGACAAAATTCTAATAGGGGAAGAAGTGCTAAAGTGAAATGAAGTGTCATATGTCTTCCTAAGTAGAATATCAACTTAACTAGTAGAATGAACAAGATTCTTTTAGCTAAAGATTGGGGATCATTTATTAGCATAAAGAAAGCTTGTGGCTAAGGTGGGTTAATCTGTACCACATCAAACAAAAAAACATCTGGTTAATTAATCATAAATCTTCTCAATCCTACACCTTTCAATAGATTCTACATATAAGGTCCTTCATGCACCCTCATAATAAATATTACATTTGTAATGGAGTAAGCACTGCATTTTGTTTTGATCATTAGCATAACCTGGGTCTTCTTTGTAACACTCAACTCTTTTCAGCTTTAAGACGTTCTATCCCTGAAGATACTAAAGTGTAGGTACTAATTCAAAACAATAACTAGCATTGGCCTTTAATGAATAGAAGAATTGGACTGATTATAGAACACTGGTCATTATATCTTCCAAACCAAACCAAAGAAGATGAAATCAAATGGGAACTTCACAATTCTCATGAATTTACTGCTCAGTCCTGCAAGTAATTGTTACTTTGTCCAATAGTCAAGTTCCCTTTTCATACGCTAATTTGGAGATCAGATACTTAAAAAAAAAAAGGGATCAGATATATCAACAACTCATTCTTTTATCTTATGGTTAGGTGCAATACAAAGATTGGGAACCAGAGATAGAATCAAGTTTCGAATTCTATATCCAAGTTGCCCTTTGTGTTCAAGAGAGAATGACACACTATATCACATATTCTTCAAGTGCTTTCGTACCAAACAGATATGGTGTACATTTCTCAACCTCTTTAAACTACAAAATTGAAATCATAGCTGGATGAATTGCTTAATTTGGGCCAATTATTTGAGATGGACTAGCAGAGAGGATCATAAGGTCTTTAGAATTGGCTTTGCTATGTTGGTGCATTATATATATGGAGAATGAGAAACATTAAAATCTTTGGAGAAACAAAAAAAGGTTCAAGGAGTATAGTTGGATGCAATTCTACCTCAAGTTAAGAATGACAATCATGGTTACTACTAATCAATAATTCATTTCCAATCATATTAAGATGCAACACAATATTAAGTGATGTATCACTTGACATTGTAGTTGGTAGAAGTTTGTATTAGCTCCACCCTTTAGAGTTTTAACATGAATCATTATGTAATTTTCACTTTTTTGAATGAATTTATTACTTACTTTTTTAAAAAAATTCATTCTTTTAATATTTTTTAATCAAAAAATAAAACTATAATTTCGGTTATGGAGACGGCTTTTAATCAATGAACGTGAAGGTATCGCTTCTATCGCTATCTTATCTAATCCATAAGCATCCAAAGAATATGTGTATGATAAAACAATAATACTGTGTATACTCAACAATTTTATTACTGACGTGGAATATTCATTCCATAACCCCTTTTATAGCGTAAGGAGTAGAATGCATACGAAAACCATGAAGCTCGTATCGCCAACCAAATAGTCGATTGACTGGAATTTATGTCCGGACGTTCTAAGCCTACATCTCCGTGTTTAAGGACCTGGAATAGAAATTGGAAATTTGGAAAGCTGCGTTTGGGACTTGCAGAAATTGCAATGCCCCTTGCACTTCGATTTTAAGCTTGCTCATCCTCATCCAATGCCACATTTTATCCTTTTATAATTATCACCACTATATTCAGTTTTCTGTTGAAGCGTGACAACTGGACCACCTTGTTGTGCGTGCAGGCAAAGAACATCAGTCTCCTTTCCAGGAGAGTCAAAGGTCTGCCTGTTATTTTGTCTAATACTCAAGCTTCCATTTCCACCAACTACCTCGCTGGAGTTTGGCGATATTTACAATAGCTACATTTTGTTTCTGTCTGGTGTCCGCCAATTGATAGGAGCAACGCTCTTCATGTATATATTCATCTTAGCCTTTGTAGCACTTGTGGGTTGTAATTGTATTGCTTGTATTGCTTTTCTTTTGGGTCTCTTTGGTTGAATTGAAACGTAATTATGGGAGAAGTGCTGCCCAAGATAGACGAGCCTCTGGCAGTCTCTGTACCTGCGCCAGCTCCAGAGAAAGTTGTTCATGAAGAGACAATCTCTACGCCAGCTCAGGAGACCGTTGCTCATGAAGAAAGAAGTCCGAGTAGACCAGCTCATGAGAACGGCGTCCACGAGGATAAAAATTCTGAAAGTATGTGCTCTCTTTCCCTCTTTATATCCTGATTGTTCCTGTCAAATTAGAGGAGTGTTTGTGGATAATTCGCCTTTGTGGCCATTGTTGTTTTTTGTTTTAAGAGAATTATGTATCCTTTAATATGAGATTGAGAACCTGATTTCATGACTTCGGATCCATGTGTCCTGAAAATAGGGAAAGACAAGAAATCTATATTCCTAAGAATTGATTATAAGTTTGGCAAACCTTTCCTCTTTTAATCCCTCGGTGCTGTTTCTTACCAAATTGCATATTTCAAAATCTTTTTGCATAAAAGGCATTCACGTTGATTGTTGCATTTCCATGGATCACTTAAGTTTATGCGATAGAATATCCAGGGTGCCTGACTCTTCATTCCTGACAGATGCTGCAAATCCTGCTCCTGAAACATCATCAGGGGGTTCAGCAGACAGAGGTATGCTCAAGATAGCTCCCCTTGAATTGGCTGTGCAGAAACTTCTTATGGATAATTAACGTCAATCTTATGTTTCAAACTACTTTTCCAGAAGTTGTGCTTGCCAGGGTAGAAACAGAGAAGAGATTATCTTTGATCAAGGCTTGGGAAGAAAATGAAAAGGCTAAAGTTGATAACAGGTAAGAAAAATCTTTGGTCCCAATTTTGGTTTCTGTTCTCCAAGATTCCACTCCAACTCGTATTCCCCTAGTTTGAACGAAGAATGAAGAATAAAATATTTGCTTTCGCTGTTTCAACTCTATGACTAGATACTCTGTTATGATTGCATCTTACATAATAAAATGAATTGCCAAACAGAACTCACAAAAAGATGGCTACCATAGGAGCATGGGAGAATACAAAGAGAGTATCTGTGGAGGCTCAATTCAAGAGGATTGAGGTAGTGTTATAGAGATTAGCAGGCACATTAAGCCCTTTGAATTTTGAGTGGCTTTAGGTTACTATTTAATCAAGTTAGGATTTCTTATTAGTATGTCAAATTTAAAGTTACCGAGGTTTAAGAGAGGAATCTCTACAGGAAAAAATGGAAAAGAAGAAAGCTGAATATGCGGAGAAAATGAATAATAGAGTGGCTGAAATTCACAAGGCAGCAGAAGAGAAGAAAGCACTTGTTGAGGCAAAACGAGGTGAAGAATTTTTCAAGATTGAGGAGACTTCAGCCAAATACAGAGCAAGAGGGCATATACCAAAGAACTTTTTTGGATGTTTTGGCATCAAGTAAAACAAGTCCAGGAAAGAGTGCTTTTAGTTTATTCGTTAATTAGTGTGCTCCGCTCATGTTATTTTATATTCAACGACATAATAACCGTCTCTTGACCAGTATTTGCTATTTAGTGAAACGTTGTTGATTTTAGGAATCGCGCTTGGTACACTCAAATCTAAAAGGGACCATGAACAAAGTTCAAGTCCTATATTAATTATCTTTTGGCCCCTTCAGATCAAAGACGTCATAGCCACTCTGGTGAACCAAGTGAATTTACATACAAACTTGGTTTATGTACTTCCGTGAAGGTGTTGGGTATCTTAGTGGGTCATTTGTCTTGACTGCCGTATAAACTGTGCTACTGATTTCCTGATGATCATCAAGATATCTTATAACGACTGAAACACAATCTTCAAAACAAGTCCGATTCTTGTTGATAATCATGTTTTTGGCATAGGTTTCCACGGAATGTGAATGTAATATTTGTAAGCCCAATAAGCCTTTTGACACGATGAAGCTATCTTTTACCCAATTTTGGCATTACGCTTAATTATGAAAGTTCAACGGAGTGAGTACACAAAGTACAAGCAGTCGTGGCCTTGCTAAGCATGTAAATTAAGCTGCAGATAAAAGAGGAAAAATTTAAAAGACTGGTCTTTTTCCCTAACCAAAAACATCCTGAGCTTCTTGTCCAATTTCAATGCCTCTCTGAACTGCAACAAATGGACGGTCTTGCTCTCACCACCGCAACAACTATCTCCTGCCATTCATCTGTTAGCAGGTTGTTGTTGTTGCCTTCAAGACCAGGTAGAGTGGGGAGAATAAGAAGCGGTAGAAGAAGGGAGTTGATAAGGTTTCGTAGAAGAACTGGGTTTTATGTTTTGGCTGCGAAAGAGGAGGAACACCCCAAGTTCGACCGGATTGACCAAATGGAGCTCAAGTTCGGTCAGTTGCTGGGGGAAGACCCCAAGCTCACCCTTGCCAAGGTTGGTGATTTGTTTTATTGTTGTATTGGGTGCTCAATTAAGATAAGGCTAAGATTATCTCTTTCGTCCAATAGCTGCAGAAGGATTATTCCTTTTTTGGCTTGAGAATGGAAATTTTGTTGTTTTTGCAAACTCGTATATCTGTAGTTTAACTGTGGTACATGTTTTGTGATTTTGGTTGCTCAGATAATGGCTCGAAAATCGAACCCGGATGTTTCTTATCTTGAGGTTGAGAAGTCTTTTTACAAGAACAAGGGCACGGTTTTGAAAAGGGAGGAGCTTCCTTTTGATGTCTCTAAGGACAATAAAGCGACAAATTCATCGGATGGTTTGAATTTGGTCCGTCCGGTTCCAAGGGAAGGAGTTAAGTTCCAAGCTGAGGATGAGCCAAGAACTTCTGAGATAAGGAAATCTAGCCAATTAGATAGAAAAGCTGTAGATAATATTAGTTTAAAGCGCAGTGTACCTAATGTTGTATTAAGAAAGCCAACTATTTTTGTTGAGGATGATGTGCAAGATAAGCCATCAAGGTCAAGGGTGAGAATGAAACCAAATTTGACATTGAAACTGGGGAGTGATCAAACAAAGGAGAGGTTTAGTGATATGACATTGTTGAGGAAGCCTGAACCAGCAATTGTCAGAACGTCCCAGGAATCCTCTAGTAATGTGGAAGCAGGATTAACCACTGATAAAAAAGAATTAGAGGATCAGTACAGTGGGTTTACATTGTTGAAGAAACCTGAACATAATGAACTTCAACAACCTTCACAAATTGAGGAGCATTCAATCTTGAAGGAACAAAAGCTAGAAGATCAACCCATCGCTGGTAATAGCCTATGCTAATTTTTAAAGACCTTTTTACAATTGAAATGTAGTAGGATGTTTATAAATGGTGTTGTTAGCTTCTTTGTATAACCGTTGTTCTTTCCTTTTTTTTTCTTTCGGGTAATGATGCTTCGCTTGTTTAAACTTGACATCAAACTCTAAAATTTCACAATTTTATCTTCTGGGAGAAAAATTTATTGCTAGTAGTTAGAATAGTAAAATAATGAATTTTATGTCCATTTCCAAGAAATGCAGCATCAGGAGGCGATTAACATTGGGCCAACTGGAGTAAAAGCCACTCCAAATGAAAGTTCAGATCCAAATTTCGATAATCCCCATGTTAAATTCTCTCTGGATACTGCTCTACAAGGGAAACCCCAGAGGTATTTAAGGATGTATTAGAGTTCTTCGTTAGGTTTAGAACATTTGTGCTTGTTTATTATTTCTTTATAAATATGGTTCTCTCCTGATGTGTTTTTGTTACAGGTTAGACCTGCCTATGAACGTGACACAATCAGCCAGTGTAAAACAGACAGTTCTGAGAAATGCTGGTGGTCTAGAGGAGCAGCCTTCACCATCACCTTCGGAGGTCAGGGACATTATGAATTTTGTCAAACCTTCTACTTTTTCTTTCTTGAACGTGAATCTTCTACTATACTAAGTATCAATATCACATGCCTTGATTCTGGTATTTTAAAAATTTGTAGGATGCTGGCTGGTCCATGGCAGAGCATCTGGTCAAAACAGGAGATAGGGTGGAAGTGGAGTTGATAAGTTCCAGTGCAAGAGGTTTTGTCGTAAGTACTTTATGTGGAGATTTTTAACCTGCCCTTGGCTTTTGTTTCTACCCCCATGTGGGGACAGTTTAGCAATTTTTTTCTCACTACATTGTTGTTGATGGACAATAAAAATTTACAGGTGTCTCTTGGGTCACTGGTGGGGTTTTTGCCGTATCGTAATCTTGCTGCAAAATGGAAGTTCTTGGCTTTTGAATCATGGTTGAGACAGAAGGGCTTAGATCCATCAATGTACAAAAAAAGTTTAGGAATTATTGGAAATTATGATGTCTTTGAGAAGAGCCCTTTGGATTCAAGCATAGATCCAGAAATGGACAGGAAACTTTGTGGAAATATTACACCAGATATGAACTTGGAAGATCTTTTGAGGATTTATGACCAAGAGAAACTCAAATTTTTGTCCTCCTTTGTTGGTCAGGTATGAAGGAATTGTTATATTTAAGTCTTGAGTTCTAGTTGCTTCAAATTTGATCTAATTATTTTTTATGCAGAAAACAAAAGTGAAGGTGGTCATGGCTGACATAAAATTGAGAAAGCTTATAGTTTCTATGAGGGCAAAAGAAAAGGAAGAGTTTGTTGAGAAAAAGAGAAACTTGATGGTATGTATCCATATCCAGTTGCCAGATGCTTTGAAGTTATTGTAAATCCTCTGCTTTCAATACTTGCAACCAAAATTTGACAATTTGATCCTAGTATGCTTGTACTGTTCTATTAATTCATAAAATTCATTACTTTTCGGGGAAAAAAAACTTACCACCAAATTCTGAAAACTAGTTAGGATGATTTGAAGTTTGACAGTTACTTACTATATATTTTATGTTCATTATTGTCAATTTTACTATGGCAGTTGCGAGTCCAATAACTAGGATGAATTATAAAATGGTTTACTTTGGAATGAAACTTATTCGCCCTTTTCAAAAATTTTCCGAAGATAAAAAAAACAAGCCTTATAATATATTAGTCTAAGGCTTGGAGTCATGTAATTTAAATACCTAATGTTCATTTTAATGTCTGATACATGTTGGGTCCTCAAGCTCTTCTGGTACTTGTTCTTGCAGGCTAAACTTCAGCTCGGAGATGTTGTGAAATGTTGTATAAAGAAAATTACTTATTTTGGTATTTTTGTTGAGGTAAACTAATTATCCAGTATCTTTCTATTGTGAATTGAAGATTATAGTGGATGATGCTTAGAAGCAATTTTTAATAGCATGTCTAGGTGTCATGATAATGGTTTTCTAAAATGTCGTTGGTGGTTATCAATAGATTGTAGTTTCATAAGATTGGGGCATCGTTGTCTATACTCTATATGTTGGCATTATGTACTTTTATGAAAATAGCAAGTATTAGATTCATGATTAGAGTTTCTAGACTATCATAACTTGAACATACTGATGCCAGGTTGATGGCGTACTTGCACTGATTCATAATACTGAGGTATCATGGGATGCCACATTGGATCCTGCATCATATTTCAAAGTTGGCCAGGTATATAATTGTCCTTTCTTTTAATAATGATCTTTTATGGATCTTTATATCTGGTGTCCTTAAGCTGTTAGACTTTTTTCTACTGCCACAAGCACAGCACATCATAGTAATTGTATATTCTGCACTGTGAAAGCTTTAGCTGTTGCCAATTTATTCCCTTTTTTATTAATTGTATATTCAGTATAAGTGCTTTTTGATGGTCAACTTGACTAGATGCTTTCCATATGTTGGTTACTTCTTTGGTACTAATATTTCCATCTTGTTTGTATATTAACATAATCATTGTGATGCTAGATTCTGGAGGCAAAAGTTCACCAACTAGATTTTACACTTGAACGTATTTTCTTATCATTGAAACAGATAACGGTAACTCAGACTTAACTGAGTTCATTTATATCTAATTTCTATTGCAAGCTAACAATTTTAATTTCTATGCTAAATCTGTAGCTTATCTTTCTTGTTGGCAGCCAGATCCCCTGATAGAAGCCTTAGAATCTGTTGTTGGTGACCATGGTCCCTTGGATGGTACATTACAAGCTGCAGAAGCAGATACTGAGGTTTTGTTTTCACTCTATTGATAAGCTTCGTTGTCCTTTCTTCATAATGGTTGTAAAAAAGCCCTATTAGTATTGATATTCGCCATGCTTTCTGGATCCTGAGAATTTTAACTGGGGGGTTCCGGGACTAGATGTGTGAAAAGGTTCTCCACATACTTTCTGAAATTAAGGGGTGAGAAAACTTGTTTGAATTAAAATAATCTGTGCTAATAATTGCTGAGTTCAGCTACATATGGATCTTCTGTGCTGTTCACAGCTCAGATAAAGGAAAGTACTAACATAATAGTAGATAAATATCAACAAAATTATTCTTTTTACCCAGTATATAACAGTGACATAAAGCGCAACTATTATGAATGAGTTCAAGCAGTATTTTTCAACTGCAAGAAAGCAATCAAGGTGCTCTTAAATGTCCTCATCTATGAATGGAAATTTGGTCCAAATTTAATAGGTTGTGATACTAGGATATGAACTAGTGAAAGCATACATATTTGATGGTGGTGAGTGGAATTAAATCAGTAACAGAATTCTCCTAATGATAGGTATTGTAGCGACCATAATGTGGCTACCATATTCGAGTCCTAAACCTTGTTACTTGGTGACTTCCATGCCAATCTGTTGAAGTATTCTGCTATTTTATAAGCTTTCTCCCCTACTTATGGGAAACTTCTGATTTCTCTTTGTGGATGTGGGATTGATATGCAACACTTTTGCTTTATATCTTCATCTGCTAGTAGGTATAGTCAACACCATTCCTGATCTTTCAATTTTCTGGTTCATACAGTGGGATGAAGTGGAATCCCTTATTAATGAACTTCAACAAATTGAAGGGATTCAGTCAGTTTCCAAAGGCCGATTTTTCTTGAGTCCAGGTTTAGCTCCTACTTTTCAGGTATGGGGACTTGAATGATTAAATTTAACACAATAGTCAATGGTGAGTTGTAAATAATTTCTTTATTTGCTTGAAGAACTAATTCTATACTTGACATGGATCCTTACTAGTCAATTTTCTTTAATTGGTAATCTGGTAATTAGGCAGTCCTGTTCTGCTAAATCAATGTGTCGTATCATATTTTGAAGTTCAGCCAAAGAGCGTGCCAGTCCTATCTACTTTGATATATGGATGTGAATACTCATACTGCCGGTTGAATAAATCCATACAGGTTGAAAAAATATGTCATGTAGCCCACCAAATAGCTACGCAGGCAGTCTCCGATCCATCTTACCTAGTCTGTGATTTGGTGCTTGGTTAAAACTGTCATAATTCTTTAATCTTGCTGATTTTAATGTTCATCTTCTTTGAGATTGGGATTCGGAATCATGACTGACTGAACCTCTTATACGGTAGCTTTTTTTTCCCTAAACCATGAACAAACTGCACAGGTTCTGAACTCCTCCTTGATTGTGATAGTGTGCACTTACTAATAAATATCCAAAAAATTTGTAATGTCTGCTAGAATCTTATTCTGATCCAAGCTTTCATATTTGCAATATTCTTGTTATGATCCAAGCTTCCATATCTGCTAGATTTTTATTTTGATCCAAGTTTACTGTCTGCCGCAGGTATATATGTCATCAATGTTTGATAATGAATACAAGTTACTTGCTAGATCTGGAAACAAAGTACAAGAGGTAACAGTTAAAGAAAATTGCTATCTTTTAGACTTCTGCCTAACTAAACGAAGATGCTTCCATCATCCCTGCTCGCTCCTCTGACTTAATCTTGGTTTTTTACTTCTCTTACTTGATCTAATTGTAAACTGCAAACTGAATAGTGAAATAACTGACTATTCCACAAGCACTTTGCAGAATCCAAAAATTTTAAGATAGTACTCTGCATTTGACACAGGTTATAGTTCAAGCTTCATTGGACAAGGAAGAAATGAAATCGACAATTTTATCGTGCACTAGCAGAGTGGAGTAGCTTAGCTGGATTATAGCTTCCCTTGATATCCCTACTAAGCCTGCTTTTGGAAGAGTTACCACATTGCTTGTTCAAGTCTGCAGGTTGGACGTTGTTTCTGATGAGTAAAAATCATGATGAGCTGTTGTTGATGCTCTCTTTCTTGTACCTGCCTGGGGTTGGGATGATTGAAATCAGGGAAGATGGATTAAGTACTTGCCTTATAAGGCTGCTAATCAGAGTATCAATCATAGAGAAAATATTATCTGATAATTGTTTCAATGTTATAATGGTGTCATATTTGTAAAAATAATTGCGGTTCGTGTTACGAGAAATGTTTGAAACACACTATTTTTCAGCCGTGAACGCTCAGTGGTCAGAAAATTTTGGTAGCTGTATGAATTTGACCTCAATCGTCATTCGTCTTCTAAAGTACATTGAAGCACAGTCATTTGTTTAAGCAAATGAAGGGGTCCCTAACTTCTGGCTGTTTGCCTTTCCGAGTGACACCCACTGGCCACTGGAGAAGAATGTCGAAGTCCCCAACAGTCCAGCAGTGGTGGTGTACCATCGCACAAAACTTAAAAAGAGTGGTATTTAATGTTCCGAATATTAGTAAATATATAAAATTAATTAAGTTGGCCTCACACAACAGCTTAAGTTATTGTGATGAAACGGTTATTTAACATGGTATCAAAGCTTTTGTGATTAAATGATCGTGAGTTTAAATCTTACCATTCACTTATTATTCAGCACAAGGTAGAATGAGTCTGTGTAAGTTTTAAGCCCAAAGCGTTTTCACTTAAGGGAGTGTATTAGTGAATATATAAAACCAATTAAGTTGACTTAAACTTATTATGGTGAAACGGTAATTTAACACCGAAATAATTGAAGTAAAATTCTTGCCGAGATTAATCCTTATAACTGTTTTTTTTTTAATTTTTTTGGAAGAGCCAAGTACCATAAGGCCCCTCCTTAGTCTGATGTACATATTAGTTGATACCAACACCTACCTCTGTCTCGGAAGTTATGTTTGGTTCCATTTCTTAACTAGACAAGAATTAAAACTCAGAATATTAAAGTAAGGTGGCTTTAAGCTAACGGGAATAATGGGTAAAGTACCCACAAAAACTATCTTCTTCTTCCCGTACAAAAGAGCTTCGTAGATTGTTGCCAGATAGATTTTGTGCGTAAGTGGTCGACAGTCAACTACATACATTACTACGACCAAATAGCAAGTACCCGTCTTCAGTTACGTGGATGTAGTCGTGTCGTGTCTGGTCATACCCCATTCCGAACCACGAAGCATGTGCAAGCTGTCTTTTTAAACTTTTCCAAAATACCCTCCCTCTACGTATCTGATCCTCGCTCCACCTGTGACTCCCTACCAGCTTGCCCTCTTCTTCTCTCTCTGGTTTTCCTTTGCTTGGAGTGCAAGTGCCAATGTCTTTTCATTAGTAGCTTCTGACACTCCTATCAGCTCTCTGTTCCCTTTTCTTCTTCTGCTTTTTTGCTTTGAGCGGAAGCTCAACGACAGAGAGAGAGAGCTGAGAACTGAGAAAGAGAAGTATGGGTGTCAGCCGCAGCAACTTTGTCATTAGATGGATCAACTTCTTCACCATGGTATGCAATGCTATTAGTTGTTTTAATTTCTTTATTCTAAGCTTTCTGGGTCTTTTCCTGCTCTACATAGTTAATTGAACGTGCTGAATATCTGCTACATTTCCTGGTTGATACGAGTCGCTTGATTGATTAAAAAATTACTCGTAAGTGGACTTGCTTTTCTTGGTGTGTTGAAATAGGTGCTTCATTTTCTGGGGGGCTAAGAAGTTGCTTTCTTTTTCAGTAGTTGTCGTCCAATCTGCTTGTTAAGCTGTCATTTTGTTATGCTCTTTGGATTCGCGTTCTGGATTGTTGTCCGACTTTGTTATATTGGTTATTGTTTTACCCAAAGAGTTAAGACCTCCCCTCTTTTTCTCTTTTTGGAGCGAAAGTTTAAATCTTTTTTTTTTTGTGATAATATCCTGTCCAGCTGAAGCTTTAGTCGACAGAATGAGTAGCTCTACTCAGAAATTTTAGTATGCATCGATATTTTAACTCAGTTTGAAATTAAACTACAGGGGTATCTGGTGAATGAATGGTGCTAAGCCTTCTATATCTTTAATTGATGTTGCATAATTTTGTATTGTAGCCATGGGAGTGACAGTAAAAATCCATGAATGCGAAGTCTTCTAGCTTTCTTTTGACAAAATAACAGTATTGTCATTTTGTTAGCTCTTAGCTTTAGGCGTCATAATTTTTGGGGTATGGATGAGTACTCGTCATGACAGCTGCCGAAGGTCTCTCACTCTTCCTGTATTGGCCCTTGGTGCGTTTATCCTAATAATGTGAGTGCAAAGTATCCTCCTACATTCTTATGGATCATTTTTCTTTATTATTATATTCAACTTCTATTCATACTTTAAAAAGTTACTATCAATATCTCTCTGCGAGAGTCTATCCACACTGCCAAGAAAATAACAGTTGATTTTCTTGTAGATCATTAATTGGCTTCTTGGGAGCATTGAAGAACAGCTGTATACTGTTGTGGATTGTATCCTTTTCATCCAAATTTTCGATCTTTAGTTCTTGAGATAAGCATTGTCTTTCGACTATGTATTTGATTCCTTTACCTAGTGGGGATCCCTTGACTTCTTACTTTCAGTATTTGATTATGCTGTGCGTCGTATTGGTGGCAATTCTAGCTTTTACAGTATTGGCGTAAGTCTCTTGACTGCTTTTATTGATGTTTGTTGGAATTACTCTGCTGTATCAACCTTTTTTCTTCTGTAACAATAGAGTGACAAAGCCAAAATAGAATGGTTCGGTAGCAAATTTAGGCTAATTTTTGTCTTCAAAATGCAATCAATGATATATACCAAAGACTGTAATGCTCTTTAGTAGATACAATCAGGTTACCACGTTCTGTTAAACGCTTGTTTGGATTAGTTCTGTTATATTTTGATGTCGTGTTCTCCACAAACTATGTATGTCATCTCATTTGTCCTTGTCAATGTTGATGGACCAAATTGGAAGATGGAAATCAGCTAGTTACATAGGATTATGTTCTTTCCCCTTCTAACAAATGATAAGTAACTTGGTTGATCCTTACCTTTAAGAATTCAGTAGCGAGATAGTTGGACACTTTGGTTATTCACAGATTGTCTATTATGTTCTTTTATATCACTAATGACTATACATGTTTGGCCTTCCCTTTTAGGTTTATTATAACAAATAATGGATCCGGGCATAGTGTTCCTGGTTTGAGGTAAGAGAACATGCTACCTTGAAAGTAAATGCAGCCATTAGATGATTTAGTTTTTTGGCATCTTCAAAGTCTGTTACAGTGTGCTAGGGGAAATACAAATAGACGAGAGAAAGCACTAGCCTATGTAGCAGGTTAATTTTTAGTAATGTGGATAAATTTGGTGGTGCTACTAACATGCTTTTTTGTGGTCAGATACAAAGAGTATCAACTTAAGGATTACAGCTCATGGTTTCTTAAACAGGCAAGGACCCCTACAGTATTGCATCGATGCATTTGATATAATTTTTATCTTAGATCTTACATTTATATCTATGAATTGAGTTATCATGCTATTGCACTGGATTTTGGTCTTTACTTCAGCTGAACAATACCCATAACTGGAAGCACTTGAGGAGCTGCCTTGTAAAATCTGAGGACTGCAATAACCTATCCAAAAAATATAAGGTCTTTTATTTTATTTCCTTTTAACTTCTGATTGATCTTTTAACTTCTGATTGATCATCCCTTTTCATTACATCACATCTTGTTTTCTGGCTTCTTGATGGCAGACCCTCAAGCAGTACAAGTCAGCAAAGTTAACTCCTATTGAAGCTGGTTGCTGTCGACCACCATCAGAGTAGGCGTCTTCAGTAACCTCTTTTCCATGCCCCTATACAATAAATTTAGTATTATATGAAATGACTAACTCATACGGTTTCTATGTTTGTTCTATTCATGTTATTTCTTTTTCACTTAATTAAACTTCCTACCACAAAAGCTATAGACAATGATTTGAAGAATTGTTCCACGTGTATATTCCTTTGATTTTGATTTACTTCTTAGATGTGGCTATCCAGTCATCAATGCATCATTCTACGATTTGAGCTTCCAACCAACCAGCTCTAAGCATGATTGCAAGCTTTACAGAAACTCCCGGGCTGTCAAATGCTACAACTGTGATTCCTGCAAGTAAATTCCATCACTTTGTCTTATCTTTATTTCTTTTATCTTTTGCAATTATATATGTTTCTTTAAATTTATGTCAGGGCTGGAGTAGCACAGTACATGAAAATTGAGTGGAGAGTGGTTGCAATCTTTAATGTCATTCTATTCGTTGTTTTGGTGAGTCTGCTGTAGTCTCTGCCTATGTCATCACTTCATTGATAAGGAGTCTTCCTTGACTTGTCCTATTTGCTAAAAGTATTTATCTTCGTTAAGTTGTCTTTTCTTCAACTGTGCATGCAGTCTATGGTTTACTTTGTGGGATGCTGTGCAAGGCGAAATGCTACTGCAAATCGCTTGAAAGCGTGAAAGATAAAGCTTATTATTTGGGTGAACTGAAAAAATGAGCTTGTGTACATGATGGTTTTATGTAATGCAGTGAAAGTTTACAGCCCGAAATATTTTGTTTTCACTAGATTGCTTGATGTTATGCATTCAGTATGATCCGGCCATTTTATCTCCACTAACCATATGTATACAGTGGATAAGATGAGAAGTGGAATATTGCAGCTTTCTATTCTTTTTCTTTGTGAGGGTTACATTGTCCCGTGCCTCACCAAAACTGATTTGGATTAAACATTATATCAAAAGTGGATTGATCTCTCTTAAAAAGTTCCAAGCCAGAATGAATGCCCCTCATCATATAAGTAGAAGAAGCTAGAAATCAGTTCTCTTCACCAAAGCCATACTTCATGGTTGCTTTCTCTTTAGGATTTGGGCAGCCGCTTAACTAGTTGCAATTAGGCATTTAGCATCTGGAGGAGCAACTTGGTGCTGAATTACAACTGAGAGATGATACGAGCTGAAATTTCACCTAGCAAGTACACTAGAATTATAGTATAACTATATAGATATCATTCCTATAAGGATTGATCACAATTATTCAAAATCACATCTTTAACTACTATTTAAGTTACGCATGATGAAATTATTGACTAAAAATTACTAAGTATACAAAAATACTTAAAGAAATAATTAATTCACTAAAAGTGTACCAAAGTTTAGTTTTCCTTTACCCTCTCTACTATGAAAAGCTCTAAACATACTTTATTTACATGAATTTGTATAGTTTCCTCCAATAAAGTCAACCATATTTTAGGTTCTAACTATCTAGACCAATTTCTGACATCAAATACTTAGTTTTTCAGGTCATGTAATAAATCAAAAACTATCTAGATGCATTAAAAATCAATGAACTCATGTAATATCACCACCAAAATTATCCAAGAGTCCAACATTTTAGGATGTCTTAGTTATTCTAGCTATGCTTTATCAAGATCTAATAATCAATTCTTCTAATAATTTCATACATTTATTGATTAAAGGTCCATGTTTCAGGATGCTTTAATGAACAACATACAAAAAATCAAAGAAGCATTAAAAAGAAAATAAAGCATAAATTCATATATTGAAAGATAGCAATTAAACAATCAAATCATGGTAGAATCGGGTTTGGCTCAACCTCCCTTTGATAATAAAAAGAAATTAAACTAACATGTTTTAAGCAAAAACACAATTGGTAATAAATTAAAAAAAAACATGATGGAAATAATATAAAGAAAAACTCGTCACTAGGTTAATTCCTTCCTCCCAACCTTCTCTTTTGAGTGCAAGTTGTGCAGGTTCTTCTCTCTGATATGTGATAACTCCTTTTTTATACTATAAAATTCATAGCATTCTTGCCTTATTCTAATTAGGAAGATTTTTTCTTGATTTAGAAGACTTTTGTACGCATATTTTAGAGTCCTTATGTATATAGAATTAGTATCTGATCGTATCTCTTCAATCCTTCCTTTTTTAGCTCCAAAAATCCTAAATTTCAGCAAGATTTTTACAAAATAAAATAAAACTAATTAAGGATCGAATTGAAAGTCTAAATTAACAAAATAAGTCACAAATTCATGCTAGAATAGAGAAAACATACTAAATATTACTACATAATTTTTAAACATCAAACTACCCCCAAACTTAGAATTTGTTCGTCCTTGAGCAAACAAAGGAATTACAAAATAGATAAACTTCTTCCAAATTATCATAAATTACATTTGTAATATAACCCAAAGATTACAAAATATTGCAATGATTTTTTTGTATAACCAAAAATCATGTCTTCTTCTCATCCTTCTAATCATGCTTAACCAATCAAGCTACTACTTAATTTCTTGGATAGTGTTATGCAAACTTGCTATATGCAAGGCAAATTGCCAATCTAATTCCCATTGCACCAATTTCCATTAATGTTGATTCAAGGTCGTCCCAAAGATCATTAAATAAGCTTGTACTATTAAAATCAAGGGTAAATGGTTGAAACAAACGAAGGAATGGGGTATTCAAAATGAGAAACACATTTTTGGTCACTTTACAATACCAAAGCTTTCATTCCTATGCTCAATAATGACTCCCTTACCATTTTCATTGTCAACCTTACCACTCTTTATGATTCCATCCTTATTTCTTCTCTTAGACTTAATTTTTGATCCATATTTGACTCTCCTTACCCAACATTCACTCAAAAGTTACTTTAGATTTTTACTTGGAACTCAGGTACTTTTTTGTTTTTTTTCAATCTTTTCCTTTTTTAACCTCTTTTCTTTTCTTTTCTTTTTGAATTCTAGTAAAGACAACAAATTCCATAAAGAATGTGTAGTGAGTTGCTCACCTCCCTAAAATATGTTGTAATTTCATTTCTCACCCCCAAACTTAAGGCTTTATATAGATTTTTGGGTGAGAAAAATGTCATACTCTTCTCACTTACCTAACCCCCTTAAACTACCTCAACCCTTATGCTCCCTCTCATAGCTCTGAATGCTTGTACATGACCAAATTAGTTCTCCCATTGGTGAAATTATATATATTCGGGTTTAATATTAGGATAACTATAGGCCATGAAAGAATAACAACAAGGCTCATAACTATCAATAAAGGCTTAATAGGGACACTAGTGATGTTATTTAATATGGGACAAGCTAGAAAGGCTTTATCGGCCGAACATGGCCTAAATCACTTCTCTAATAATGTCTTAAATTAGTTATTTCACCTCAAGTGGTCCTCAACCAAGTTCTAGGAGTTGGTCAAATACAATGCTTTACTCAAGCTTAATTCACACAACATGTTTCCAATCATAGATCACAATCAAATATGGATTTTTTAAAAAACACAATTTCAACTTATGTATAAAATTGAAGTAATATCAAGCATTTCCCCTAAGTTAGATTCTTTAGCAATCATATAACATTTTAGAGCATTGAAGTTTATCATAAAAATTAAGTTCAAGGACATGTTTTTCTTTTAAAAATATTTTCAATAAACTTAAGTTTTAAACCAACAATCAAAATTTCAAGGAAATTTCCCACCTCCAAACTTAAAAGATAATATTATCCCCAATGTTAGAGAAATAATGCATGAAGATAGAGTAAGGAAAGTTTCCTGAGGTGCCACTCATGTCTTAGGTTGTGGAGGAATCCTGAAAGAAAAACAACAACTTTAACTAAATAACTGAATGTAAAAGGAAAAAATAAAAATAAAGTTAAGAACTTTAGTTCTAAGTTATAACTGTTAGCTTGACTTTCTCCCTCTTTTCATGGTTCTTCCAAGTGATTGGAAGTTGGCCGATGCAGATAGTCAACCACCATATAATGCTTAAGTCGTTGTCTATTAACCTTGAATCTTTCATTGTTCTTTTCATTCAAAATTTCAATTGCACCAAAAGGTGAAGTGCTGACTACTTAGTAAGGACCAGACCACTTAGACTTCAATTTGCTAGGAAGAAGTTGTAGGCGGCTATTGTAGAGCAAGACTTGTTGACCCAGTTGAAATTCTTTGTCTTTTATGTGCTTGTCATGCCACTTCTTAGTCTTTTCTTTATAAATTTCAACATTCTCATAAGCATTCCTTTTAAATTCATCAAAGTCATCAAGCTACAACAAACGTCTTTCTCCTGCGAACTTTAAATCAAAATTCAAAATTTTAGTTACCTAATATGCACAATGCTCTAACTCAATAGGAAGATAACATGTTTTTACCAAAAACTAACCTATAAGGTGACATGCCTATAGGAGTTCTAAATGTCCTCGATAAGCCCATCATGCGTCATCTAATTTAATAACCCAATCTTTTCTAGCACTATTCACTGTCTTTTCCAAAATTTCTTTTAATTCCCTATTTGAAACTTCTATTTGTCTGCTTGTTTGGGAATGATGTGATGTACCATTTTTGTGATGCACCCTATATTTCTTAAGTAGTATTGAAAATTGTTTATTTGTGAAATGAGTCTCTTTATCACTAATTATTGTTTTAAGTGCTCCAAATCTAGTTAAAATGTGTTTTTCATACAAATTATAACACAACTTTAGCATCATTAGTGCGTGTAGGTGTAGCCTTAACTCACTTAGACATATAATCAACTGCTATTAAAATGTATAAATTACCAAGTGAAGGAGGAAATGGTTCCATAAAGTCAATTCCCCATACATTAAAAATTTCACAAATTAAAGTGTTGATATGAGGCATCTCGTCTCTTTTATAAATATTTCCAGTTTGTTGACAATTATAACACGAGGAAACAAATGTGTAAGCATATTTAAAGAGATTAGGCTAAAAAAAACCTGATTGTATTACTTTAGCTGCTATTCGATTTGCTCCATGATGGTCTCTTACTTCCTGTGAATGACAGTGTTCCAAAATGCTTTGAAACTCTTATTCAGGGATGCACCTTATCATTATTCCATCTGCACACCATTTAAATAGATATTGTTCCTCCCAAAATAATACTTGACATCCATAAAGAACTTCTTTCTTTATTGGTAAGTGATGTGTCATGGAATTAGATTAACTGCCAAATAATTTGCAAAATCTGCAAACCATGATAATTTATTAATTGCTGAAATTGAACAAGGAATGGACATAGAGAAAAGTGTTTTATTAGGAAACTCCTCTTCTATTTCTACCTCCTCCACACATGTCTTTTCAATCCTTGAGAGATGATCGACTACTTGGTTTTCACTTCCTATCCTATCTTTTATTTCAAGATCAAATTCTTGTAAAAGAAGAATCCATCGCAATAATCTGGGTTTGACATCTTTCTTTGCAAAAAGATATATCAAAGTAGAATGGTCAGTCAAAACAATAACCTTATACCTAATTAAATATGATTGAAATTTGTCAAAAGAAAGCATAATTGCTAGTAGCTCTTTTTCAGTTGTAGCATATTTAGTTTGGGCTTCATTAAGTATGCGACTAGCATAATATATTGGCCTAAAAATTTTATCTTTTCGTTGCCTCAATATTGCCCCTACAACATAATTACTAGCATCACACATTAATTTAAAAGGCCTTAACCAAGCTGGTGACATCATAGTAGATGCAAACACTAAACATTCTTTCAGCTCTTTAAAAGTGTGTAAACACTCATTAGAAAAATTGAACTTAGTGTAATTCATCAAAAGAATTGAAAGTTGCTTTGCAATTTTTGAAAAATCTTTTATGAATCGTCTATAAAAACCTACATATCCTAGAAAACTTTAGACTCCTTTAATAGATGTAGGTGGTCGTAATTTTTCAATTAATTCAACTTTAGCCTTATCAACTTCAATACATTTAGAAGAAATCTTGACCTAAGGCTATACCTTCTTTCACCATGAAGTGACATTTTTCCAATTAGTCATAAGGTTAGTCTCTTCACAACATTGTAAAACCAACTTCAAATTATGCAAACAATTATCAAAAAGATTGAACAAAAAGTGTAAAATTGCCCATAAAAATTTCCAAAAACTTTTCAATCATGTCATGAAAAATAACAATCATGCAACGTTGAAAAGTGGCAGATGCATTGTAAAGACCAAAAGGCAGACACCTGTAAGAAAAAGTTCCATAAGGGCATGTAAACGTGGTTTTTTTCTTGATCTTAAGGTGCAATAGGAATTTGATTATAACCCGAATATCCATTTAGGAAACAATAATATTCAAAGCTAGCAATTCTCTATAACATTTGTTTTACAAATGGCAAAGGATAATGGTCTTTTTTAGTTGCATCATTAAGTTTCTTATAATTTATGCACACACGCCATCCAGTCACAGTTTTTGTTGGAATTAACTCATTATTTTTATTGGCTACTATAGTCATACTAACTTTCTTAGGAATAACATGCATAAGACTAGTCCACTCACTATCTAAAATAGGAAAGATCATACTAGTGTCGAGTAGTTTCACAACTTCTTTCTTGACCTCTTCTTGCATCTTAGGATTTAGCCTCCGTTGGAGTTGGATCACTAGCTTGCAATTGTCCTCCGTCAATATTTTATGCATGCAAATCGAAATACTTATCCCTTTTATGTCTTCAATAGTCCATCCTAAGGCACTTTTGTGGTTTCTGAGGACATTCAGTAGCTTCTCCTCTTGTTCACTTGTTAAATTATAGGCTTGGAATTTTGTTCAAGAAAATCATATTTGAGATGTGAAGGGAGAGTTTTAAATTCCAATTTAGGAGATTCTTTAATAGGTTTTAGCTGCTCTTTTTCTTCCTTTGTTTCTACAGCTTTTGTTTCCTCAATCCTTAAATCCTCCTTATCAAAAATCAATCTCTTTAGCTCATCCAACTCTTCTTGTGTTGTCAATCCATTCTCACTCTTTGGCCTGCCTTCCAAAAAGTATCTCAAAGAATCATCATTAGCATAGTTAAATCCTTTCATCAATTCATCAATTGTAACTATTTGAAAGCAAGTGGATGTATAATAAGCAGAAGGAAATTTCACAATTTTGTGCATATTAAACACCATTGTTTTATCACTCACACGCAAACTAAGTTGACCTTTATTAATATCAATTAAAGCACGTCTTGTGGCCAATAATGATCTCCCTAAAATTAAAGAAACTTTACAATTCTCTAGCATATCAAGCACCAAAAAATCTACAGGAAAAACAAATTCGTCAACTTTTACAAGTACATCCTCAATTACACTTTTAGGCTTTTTTAATGAATTATAAGCTAACTATATATTGACATGTCTATTTTTAAGTTCATCCAAGCCTAATCTATCATGAATGGAAAGAGGCATCAAGTTAATACTTGCTCCTAAATCACACAAACTTCTATCAAAATATGCATCACCAATAGAGATAGAAATAGTATATCTCCCTTCCATCTTTTGTGGCATGTCACGTTGCAAGAGCATGGATGTCTCCTCATTTAGCTCAATAGTTAACAATTCCTCTAGCTTCTTCTTATTTGACAAAAGATCTTTCAAAAACTTAGTATAAGAAGGTATTTGAGCTATTGCTTCAGCCAAAGGCATGTTAATATGTAATTGCTTAAATAAATCAAGAAAAATTTCAAACTTTCTATCTAATTGTTTTTGTTGTAATCTTTGAGGATAGGGCAACTTACCTCTATATTATGGATCATAGATGGAATCTTGAATCTCCTTACTTTTCCTTGCTTTGCTAGTTTCTCCCACATTTTCTTTTCGTTTGTCTTTCACTTCCTCTCCATTTTGTTTGCTTTGGTAATGATTTGGAAAAGGCTCAACTTTAGATTATTCAAGGGTAGCTGTTGGATCAACATTCATAGAGGTAGGAGCCTTTTTTACTTCACTAGGTATAGGCTTTTTGTTATTTCTCTCATCACTCACCTCAGTGGCATGATGTTGTTCTCTAGGATTTTTTTCTAGTGTTACTAAGGAGAGTTCCTAGATTCTTACCAAATATTTGGTTTGCTAGTTGGCCCATTTGTGTTTCTAAGTTTCAGATGGAAGCTTCTTGATTTCTTAAGGTTGACTTTGTCTTATTCAGGAAAGTTATGCTCTTTTGCATAAATCCTCTTAATTCACTAATGAAGGAAGTTGTGGTTATGGTAAGTGTTTTGAGGGCTTCTTCAAAATCTACAATAAAACCTCTATAAATGAATTTTTTGGGACTTGAAAAATTATTATCTTATATAGAGTTATTAATTTATCGATAAATGAATATTTTATTAATTTATCGATAAATTAATATTTATTAATTTATAGAATAATTTTTATTTTGTACATTATATTTGTCAAATTAAACAATTAATTTTTTCCGTAACTAAGAAAAGAAAATAAATAAACAATTAATTAATGATGGTACATTGTATCTAACTTTATTAATCTTATCAAAAATATGTTTATTAATCTTAGGTTAGCGTGATTCAAAATAGAGTGCATGTAAGTACATTAAAATATGAAGTGTTAGAATATGAAATGTTGTGAATTGTTTCAAGTACAAAGTACTATATAGAGTTTATAAATAGATACATGTACTTTAACTTCATATACCAAATATACAAATTCATATATTATATCTTCTCTTCCATGGCTACTCATTTGAAAGGTGTAATAAAATCTACTCTAACTGATGAGATGAGAAAAGCATTATGTGAGTACAAAAATCAGCATCCCTCTTTAAGTCAAAAAGATTTGCAACAGTGGATTGAACAAAAGTTTGATCTCTCTATTAGTCAATCAACAATATCAAACATTCTTAAAAGATCAGCAGAGTATTTGTCAAAAGAGATAACAAATAGCAACGTTAAAAGACACAAATTGTTGGACCCCGATCTTTAAGTGAAATTTATAAATATTAAATGAAATTCAATGAGTATTTTTGTATATGTATTGTGTTATAGAAGAAATGGTGCCTTAAGAAAATTGATGAGAAAAGAAACACTTGGTTTTGATGTCTTTGATATTTGAGTAGATTTGTTTGGGTTATGAAAGTTTAA
>JANVCQ010000232.1:33830128-33845419 GCA_025531925.1 Erythroxylum plowmanianum
AATAAATTAATTTTATTGATAATTTGTTTAATAAATATTATATAATAAATTAAAATAAATTTAATTAATTAAAAATAATATATCTTTAAATTTTATGTAATATAATTATCATCAATAATAAAAATATATCTACATTGATATTAACAACTAAATAATGTTTTTATTTAAAAGAAAAAAAAATCTAAAAACTATAACAAAAAAATAGAAGTAAAATAAAACGACTCGTAAACTCTTTTATTATTTCTAATCTCATTGAATATAATAAGTATTATTTTAGTAATAATAGAATGTATGTGTAAAAGTAGTACTAAAAACAACCATAATTTATGGAAATCACAATTATAGCCGTATGTGACAAGTAGAAAAAATGGTTCCCCATCAACAAATGCCTTTTTAAGTATCATCGTATTTGTAATAGAATCAAATTTTGGATTTTCATGTTGTGATGACCGGTAAATGGTACAAAAGTTACTGTTCTAATATTGGCCTTGTGTACCAGCCTATTTCGATTGGTACTGACACTATAAAAAATTTTAAAAATTTAGGAGTATTTTTGCAAATTTTTTTATTAAACCATCTTCTTTCTGACCACAGTTGCATATTCTTCATTTTTTCTCTTTCATTTTCTTTCTCACAAGCTCACACTCTCACTCTCTCTTTTATTCAAAAAATCAAACTCTCTCACTCTCCCCCTCCCTCCTACACGACACCCAACATTCTCCTTCTTTCTCTCATTAGTTTCTCTCTCACACTTTCTCTCTTTTTCACCGTCTTTGCTAGGCGCCACCACTCCCCCTTTGACTATCTGACGACCACCACCACACCCCCAACAACCGCCTGAGAACACCTAACAGCCCACCACCACCCTCCCGACACTAGATCTGAAAATTGAAATAGAATTTTAATTTTTTAAGTGTGTTTTTTACTCTTAAATTTGAAAACAAATTCATTGTATTTGATTATTTGTGTATGTTTTGTGATAGAAATTGTTAGAAATTATTGGTATATTCTGTGATGAAAATTGTTGAAAATTATTGGAATAAATTTTTTTGGAAGTTATTGGAAATGAAAATTGTTTTTGTATGTTGAAAAACAAACTCATTGTATTTGGTTATTTTTGTATATTTTGTGATGAAAATTGTTGGAAATTGTCGGTATATTTTGTGATGAAAATTGTTGGAAATTATTGAAAATGAAAATTGTTTATGTGTACTTTTGTAATTGTTGAATTGAAATTG
Source organism: Erythroxylum plowmanianum (assembly GCA_025531925.1). Taxonomy (NCBI): domain Eukaryota; kingdom Viridiplantae; phylum Streptophyta; class Magnoliopsida; order Malpighiales; family Erythroxylaceae; genus Erythroxylum; species Erythroxylum plowmanianum. The sequence goes on from JANVCQ010000232.1 coordinate 33,831,367, forward strand.
TTGGAAATAAATTTGTGATGGTTGAAATTGTTGGTTGCTGAAAATGGAATTGTAGTTGTTGGAAAGAAAATTGTTGAAAATTTGAAAATAGAAATTGTTTATATATGTTTTGTGATGTTTGAAATTTTGAATTAAAATTGTTCAAAATTGTTGGAAATCGAATTGTTAAAAATTATTGGGAATAAAAAATGTTGGAAATGGAAATTGTTTATATATGTTTTGTAATGGATGAATTGAAATTGTTGGAAAATGTTATAAATGAAATTGTTAGAAATTGTTGACATTAAGAAATGAAAATTGTTAGAAATTGTTTAAAATTGAAATTGTTTATGTATATTTCATTATTTTGTGAATTGTGAATTTGTGATTGTTGAAATTATTGTTTGATAGAAATAAAATTGTTGAAAATTTGAAAATAAAAATTGTTTATTTATGTTTTGTTATGTTTGAAATTTTGAATTGAAACTGTTCAAAATTGTTGAAAATGGAATTATTGAAAATTATTGGGAATGAAATTTGTTGGAAATGGAAATAGTTTATTTACGTTTTGTAACGGTTGAATTGAAATTTTTGGAAAATATGAAATTGTTGGAAATTGTTGAAATTCAGAAATGAAAATTGTTAAAAATTGTTAAAAATTGAAATTGTTTATGTATATTTTATTATTTTGTGAATTATGAATTTGTGATGGTTGAAATTGTTGATTGTTGGAGATGAAATTGTTGGTTGTTAGAAATAAAATTGTTGGAAATTTGAAAATAGAAATTGTTTATATATGTTTGTGATATTTGAAACTTTGAATCGAAAATGTTCAAAGTTGTAGGAAATAGAATTGTTAAAAATTATTGAAAATCGAAAATGTTGGAAATGGAAATTGTTTATGTATGCTATAATGGTTGAATTGAAATTGTTGGAAAATGTTAGAAATTGTTTATGTATGTTTTGTGATTGTTGGAAATGGAAATTGTTTATTTATGTTTTATGTAATTATGTTTGTAGAATAATTGAATTGTTAGCTTTTGACTTATGGTGAATTGTGTTCGGTGAAATTGAATTGTGTATGATATAGGAGTTATATTATATAAGATGGACATACATACTTCAATAATAAAATTATGTGTTCTTTATTTTGATATATGTATTCATTTATTTTTACAGATAAATGGAAGGAAGTTTAAGTACTCCTGATTAAACTACTTTAGGAAGATACAATGATTCAGCTTGGGCTCATTTTGCATTGGTTCCTGATAAGAGGAACCATATATTTACTTGTTTTGTAACAAGTATTTGAAAGATGGAAGAATAACTTGATTAAAAAACCATTTAGTTGGGGTTAAAGCAGATGTGAAACCATATAAAAAAGTAAGCTATGATGTGAAGTCTTGAAGATTATTAGCATAAGAAAGATATAAGGGAAATGTTGAATTTTGAAATTGGTAGTGAAACTTCATTTATGAAAATGTTAAAGGTGGCAGTGGTAGTGCTCCATCCTAGGCCTAGCAAGAAGATAATGTTACACTTGCACCTGATGCTAGGAAAAGAAGAAAGTAGGTGACTAGTTTTTTGGCACATTGAATAACTCCTAGAGCCCAACCTTCAATTCGTAGTGCAATGCAATCAAGATAAACGACTCATAATGTTGATATGACAGTAGCTAGATAGTAGTATGATACAGGTTCATCATTCAATACTTCACAGTCTTACTATTATCAACCTATGGTGGATACAATAACCTCTTACGGTCCGGGATACAAAGCTCCTTCGATTGATGACTTAAAAGATAAACTTTTAAATTTCTGAAATTAAAAGTTATTTGGTTAAAAGAAGAGTAAATTGAGCTACTTTTGGGTATTCAATCATGTGTGATGGTTGGATAAATAGGAGATAAGAGCATATTATTAATTTTTTGGTTTATTTTGCAAATGACTCAATGCTTTTGAAGTCTATTGTTGCATCTGACCTTATTAGAAATATTGATACTGTATTTGGGATATTTGATGAAGTTGTGAATGATGTAGGGCTAGAAAATATTGTTCAATTCATTACTGACAATGATTCTGCTTATTAAGCAACATGAAGAAGGTTATAGAATACGTATAATTTTTTTTGGATTCTTTGTGTTGCAAATTGCGTTGACCTAATGTTGAAGAATATAGCGGATCCTAAGTATTTTCCTATTATTTTTGAGATGATGCAAAAAGCAAAAAAGCTGACCAAGTTTATCTATAATCATGCATGAGTTTTGAATTCGATAAGAAAAGAATTTACCATGGTAGAAATTTATGTCATCCTGGTGTGACAATATTTGCAACAAATTTCTTATCACTTCAGTCTTTTGTTTCGATGAAGAAAGAGTTAAGATAAATGTTTACAAGTGATAAGTAAGTTGCATCTTAGCATATTAGGTCTAATGTTGGATTGGAGGTTTCCAGCATTATACTGGAAGATAGAGAATTTTAGTCTCAATATTAATTTTTTATTCGAATTTGTGAGCCTTTAGTGAGAGTGCTTCGATTGACTGATAATGAAGAAAAGCTAACAATGAGTTATTTTTTGAATGCCATAGAAAGGCAAAGGAAGCAATCTAGGCCAATATGAAACATAAGTCTTCCTTTTATACACCGCATCTTTTAATCATTAATGAGAGATAAGAAAGACAACTTTCTTCTCTTTTGTTTGCAGTTGGGGCATTTTTTAATCTTAGTGTATATTTCAGACCGAATTTTACAAAAAAAAGCTGAAATCAGTAGAGGAATGTTATTCATTATTACAACAATTATTGGTCATGAAATGATGCAAGATCTTTTAAGCTCGTAAATAGAGCTTTATAAGTTGTCTTCTGAGGAATTTGGATTGTTGATTGTTATTTGACAAAGAACAAAACTTTCTCCAGGCATTAGCTATTTCTTTTTTCTTATTTGTTGAAAATTAATTATCATTTTATTTTGTTTGTAATACTAGTTTTGTTATCCTACGATTTACAGTTTCTTGGTGGGATTAATTCAGAAGTGATGTTCCAGAATTGCAAAGGTTTGTAATTCGGATTTTAAGCTAATGTGTGAATGCAACGGACTGTGAACAGAATTATAGCACATTTGAATTCATCCATTCCAAGAAAAAGAATAGATTGGAGCATAAGAGATTAAATAACCTGATATTTATTCGTTATAATTTAAAGCTTTGGAAAATGTATGTTATTATCATTATTAATTTTGATATAATTTATTATAAATTTCTAATAATTAAATTTTATTGTTTACTAGGAGTCTTAATAATACAAATAGTTTAACATATCCAATATTTATTGATAATATCGTTCTTCGTGCTGATTGGGTTTTTGAGAAACCAGATTTAATAGATGTGAATGACTTGAAAGATAATCTTGGTTGGAAAAATATGAACATATCATTTGGTGCATTGAATTTGAATGATAATGATGATGAGACTCCTCTTAATGATAATAATTTTGTATCAAATGATAACCGAGGTCAGTATAGTTATAGTGGATATCCCCCTGTAAACGATTGAATGAAGTTCTAGGTTTTTGTTTTTCCTCTTCTTTTAATTTTATTTATATTTGACGTATATGTTAAATTTTTTATATATAATGTAATTATAAATATTTTTGTTATAGGTTTCACTTTTACTTGGTTAGTTCCTCATTACAATTCTTGTGATAAATTATAATAATTTGAAAGTTAAGGATATTTATTATTATTTTTATTGGATATTTTAAATTTTTGATGTAATTATTATTTATTATATGATGAAATTGTAATATTTTAAATGCTTTGTATTATTTTTAATTTTATATTTGTATGATGATAATTATATTTTTCATATTAATTGTGGTTATAATTTATATGTGAAATATTTAAAAATTATTATTATTTTATATTAATTGTAGTTATTATTTATTATTATAAATTTTGAAAATATGGTTGATGTAAACTTATAAAGTATATAATACAATTGTACAATATGACAATAAATTATTTTATATTTTTTTTAAAATTTCAAAAATTTCAAAAACTATTTTATAAATTTTAAAAATTATCCAAAATAATATCCATTGTTAACTCATATCGATATAATACCGTATTAAATCTCAATCCAACGTTAAAACCAATTCGGTATTTCCCAAATTGCACATCGTCTTCTTTCTTTTAATTTTACCAAAAGTAAATTATAAAACCCACTATATCGTTAAACCCTAAAACTTGCCACTTTCCCGTGACTTAGTGGAGGACAACATGTACTCGCTATTCATCTTGCAACCCCCCAAAGCTCTGTCGGACCTCCTCGGTACCCGAATTTTCGCGCGACTCATGGGCGGTGGGCCTAGGACCTTCCCGGGCGGCATCAATAAGTGGCAATGGAAGCGTCTTCACGAGAAGAGAGCCAAAGAGAAAGAAAAACGACTGCTCGACCAAGAAAAACAGCTCTACGAAGCCAGAATCCGATGCGAAATCCGAGCTAAACTCGCCGGCAGACCGAACCCGGAACCCAACCCCAATGGGCACAACCCCATGTCTCCTCGGGACCACATCAAAGCCCTTGCTGATCGCTTCATGGTGTCTGGAGCGGAGGATTTGTGGAATGAGAAGGATGGTCCTTTGGAATCCCCACAAACACCACGGAAGTCTAATCAACGACCGGGTTCACTAGGGTCAGGTCAACGAGCTGGATTGATCAGTTGCCCGAGTGATTTAAGGAAGCTGGTATCGGTGGAGGGACGCAATGTGAATGTAAAAGTTAGATATTATTCGGTAGTAGGAGGTTCGGATTTCGGGACTAAAAGTAATTGGGTGAAGAAAGACACGAAATTTAGGAGAAATGCGAGTTCTTCAAATAGTGACGATTCAAAAAACTTATTTGGATACGGTGCGGAGAAGCATTTTCGTAGTAATTTGGTGGGCAAGCTTAGGAATGAAAGTAACTCCAAGAAAATGATTGGTTCCATCGAGAAAAGAGGCTTCAATTATCCGAAAATGAGGAGGGTTTGGAAAAATGAGAGCTCTTCAACTGATAGTGATGATGATGAGGAGGAGAAGTTTCATTCAGATGATGAGATGATGGAGAGTGGGAGACGTTTGAGGAATGTAGGGTCTAGCGCTGCTCTGGGGGAGTATGACTTGAAGAGAACGAAGAGAGTGCCGTTAAAGGAGCTTGAGGATATTGATTTTGCAGAGGAGGTGGAGTTTATTAGGAATGAGCTTGAGAAGAAGAAGAAGTTGATTGGAAATGATGGGGACAATGGTGAGGTTGGTGAGGGCGAATGGCTTCTTAGTAACAAAAGGTGGGGTCATGTGCTCCTGATTTCTTGTTTGGTTGAACTCTCTGAGAGATTCTTTAATATACTCTTGCCTTTATACTTCTAGAAAAAGACTGGATTGGTTAGTTTTGGCAAATGAATATATTTCTTGGTTTCGTACCTATTTGGAGATGTTATAGGTGCCTTTTGTTTCTTCAGATTTGATGAATGTGACATCTCTTCGTTAACTGTCAAGGCACTTACTGAGGCTGGCTATGTTCAGATGACTAGGGTACAGGGGGCTACTCTTTCTGTGTGCCTTGAGGGTATGCTTGCCACCTCTGTTGTTTAATGTGAGATATGACTATGGATAATAGTTAAGTTTCTTTTTTTGGTCCTGGCTTCAAGCTGAAAATAATATAAGCAAAATAATCCTTGGTTGTTTGGCAAAATGATGTTTCAAATTTTCAAATCCAAAGTGCGAATAGTTGATACCATCACATCCAAGTAGATTACTTATGGTCTTGTATCGTAACTTGTTGCAGGTAAAGATGCTTTGGTCAAAGCAAAAACTGGCACAGGAAAAAGTGCAGCATTTTTGGTACATTACGAGTCTCTTGACAATTTTCAAGTTGTTTGTACGGCTTTTTTTTCTTTCTTCAATTTGTTTGTTAAGTGCAAACAGCTTCCTGCTATTGAATCAGTTCTAAAAGCAACAAGTAGTGACACCAATCCACGGGTGAATCCTGTATATGTTCTAATTCTCTGCCCAACGAGAGAACTGGCAAGTCAGATAGCTGCGCAGGCAATTGCAATGCTGAAATACCACAATGGCATAGGCGTGCAGACACTTGTTGGAGGTACACGTTTCAAAGTTGATAAGAAACGTCTAGAATCAGATCCTTGCCAGGTTTGGTCTTTCATTCATGCCTTTTAAATTTTGACTCAGGTCACCATTGCATTCATTTGGATATATGTAAAATCTAGTAATTATTGGATCATTTATAAAAGGCATGGCTTTTGTTAGTACAGCATAAATATGGTACTCACTGTTAATTTATCCTTCTTCAGATGATTGTTGCAACTCCAGGTCGACTACTGGATCACATAGAGAATAGAGGGGGCTTATCTGTCCATTTGATGGCATTGAAGATGCTAATACTTGATGAAGCTGACCACTTATTAGACCTGGGGTTTCGGAAGGATGTGGAAAAAATTGTTGATTGTCTGCCCCGTCGGAGGCAGTCTTTACTGTTCTCTGCAACAATTCCGAAGGAGGTTGATTTTAGATATCTAATTATAGTTATAAGCAATGGATTATAGATCTGCATCAACTGTATTGGACACATTGTTTGCCTTTGCCACTGCAGGTTCGGCGGATATCTCAGCTTGTATTGAAAAGAGAGCATGCTTTTATTGATACAGTGGGCTTGGACTGTGTGGAAACTCCTGAAAAGGTATATCGTAGATCATAATGATGGAAACTTGGAAGTAGATAATTAGCAAGAATTTGATAATTACAAGAAATGTGTACTTTAACATGAAGATTTATTATATCAGGGTGAAGGGGAAATGGATTGATTTTTCTGGGAGGGTAGAAAGGAGCTTGCAGAAATTCTCTTACCCCTGATTCACATGTTGCTTATCTGCATACCATTATACTTATTTTTAGATTTTGCATAAATGTTACTAATCAAAGTTCTCAATGTGTAGAATGCTGAATAGATCAACTCTGATCTATTAACTTCAAATAGTATCATTTCGCTGTATTCACTTATTTGAACCAGATAATATACTTGTTCTAACTTAAAGATGGGAAGAAACAATCTCTGTTGCTAATATTTGCTTCCTAAATTCAGGTGAAACAATCATTTCTAGTCGTTCAGCATGAGTTGCATTTTCAAGTTGTACATCATCTTTTGGAAGAGCATATCAAGCACACATCTGATTACAAGGTAAATGTGTTGTTGATTCACCTTTTAGATATCTCTTTATGTTAGATTACGTGCCTAATTTGTTCCACTTGCACTTGCATTTAGGTAATTGTCTTTTGTTCAAGTGGGATGGTAACATCGCTCTTTTATCTACTTTTACGAGAAATGAAGATGAATGTCAGGGAGATGCATTCTAGAAAGCCTCAACTCTATAGAACTCGTGTTTCTGATGAATTCAGGGAATCAAAACGATTGGTTCTTATTACTTCTGACGTCTCATCTCGGGGAATGAATTATCCTGATGTTACTTTGGTCATTCAGGTACGACTACGTCTTGGGAGAGCTGCTAAGTTCTTAGATACCAACCTGAGCTTTGTTCAGATGACTTCCTTTCATATTTACTGCTGCTGAAATGATGCCATTTGTATATATAGTATTAACGGGTCAATATGACTTGCATGAGTAGAACTTAAATGATCTCTGATGAAGTTCCAGAGATCGTTAAATGACCTATTCAAGTAGGTTTTACCTTCAGATATGTTCTGCCCGCTGCCCCCGTTAGCAATACTTGATAGTGCTCAAACAAAAACTTATCGTCTATGCAATTTGGGTATATAGAATTGCGTACAAATGATATTGAACCACAGTACATATCAAATATATTTGATTGGAAAACTGTATTTTCCTCTCCTTTTGAGCCTGCATGTCTTGTGTTGAATTTATTACAAATCTTAATCATAACCAGGTTGGTATTCCTTCTACCCGGGAACAATACATACATCGTCTCGGAAGGACAGGACGTGAAGGAAAAGACGGAGAAGGCATCTTATTGCTTGCACCATGGGAAGGATATTTCCTGGATGAGTTGAAAGACCTGCCCCTTGAGAAAGTTCCTTTGCCTCGTCTAGAAGAAAAATCTAAATTGAAGGTCTATAACTTTAGTTTTAATATCTGTTCGTGTTGTTTGATAATTCATTAATTTGTCCTTGCTAACCATGTTGAAACAGATGGATTCTCTTAATTGAAATGTAGCTGTTGTTTATTTGTAAATGGTGTAGCACTCACATTAACATGCACTATTTGAAGGCATGTTTCTACATATTAAGCCCTACCCATGGAGTTGCTAATGTGATTGCATTTATTTTATGTGGAAAATAAGATCAGTGGGTGGTCTTGTGCTGAAGTTATCCGTTTGAGTGGCTTAACCTGATCTATTAACTCTGATGTCTCCCCTTGAATATCAGAAGTAGCCAATGTGTCTTGCCCAACTTTAATTAAACAATTCTTACTGCTATGCTATTGATCTTAAAACATATGTGGTTAAATGTTACCTAGGCCAATAGGATTTCAGGTATATCTGTCATCAAATTATGGATTTGTACATATTGAAAGAATTAATGCTTTTATACTGCTTACTTTTCGCAGATAGACAACTCATTGTCAAAGATTGATAGTAGCATCAAAGAGGCAGCATATCATGCTTGGCTAGGCTATTACAACTCGATCAGAAAAATTGGGAGGGACAAGACCACGCTTGTTGAGCTGGCAAAACGATTCTGTGACTCCATAGGCTTACAACAATCTCCTCCTCTCTTTAGAAGAACAGCATTAAAAATGGGCTTGAAAGGCATTCCTGGTATCCGTGTCAGAAATTAACAGTTCCTAAAGTATTGTTCATATTACCTCTGCACTGTGGAGACAAAAGAGGATCACGAGTGAAGCAAACCCCAAATTCAACTTTCATTCAACCTATATATTACTACTGGGACAGATCATCCTATCTCATAATATTATGTCATGTAGGTTACTTTATTCTAATGTTGCATGTAGGATCTTCATTTAATTAGAAAAACTAATCGATGTTCTTGTACTTGTATCACTTTTCGCTGATTTTTTTAAATTATCGGAAACCCAAATTTTTACTAAAAATACTATCTTATTGTTGGGTCTTCAGATGTGACATTCCTTGACTTATTAGGATGTCTGCTGTAGCTATTTGGTGTCTTAAATTGCTGTTTTTGAGTTGACGTGCCATTTTGATCTTAATTTGATGAATGATTTTGTTTGACTTTGTGTGATTGGTTTCAATTGCTTGAAGGTCAATGAACTGTAGTGTGCCATTTTTATCTCAGTTTGATGATTATCTTGTCTGTCTTTGCTGCAGAACTCAAAGCTCCTGAAGTTTCAAGTATACATGAAAGGTGGTCTGATCATGAGACTAGACGTGGATGGCTGCAGAGTTTACATATATTTCATCCCTCATAGTAGATTTTCCCAGCTGATACTTGAGGTGGAATATTGTGAGATCTATGATTGAAAATGATTCCTGTTCGAGAAGTGAATTCCGTGTTAGAACTCAGATTATATTGAGCAATTTTGTTGAGCTGAGAAAGTGAAGCGTGGTCCCAATTCATATTGACGTCAATTTATAGTAAGGCTGTTGGTTGCTTTTGGTTAATTGTGAAGCGTAAATTAGCATTACAATGTATCAGTCATACACTACGTTAGTGAGACGTGCATGATTGTTATTTAAATTGTTAGAAGGAAAATTGTAATCCCCTTTTTTTTTTCTCTCAAATCCATATTATAATCAATGTTATGGATGTTGGATTGGTATTGATATTGGATTTGATTATGGTACCATATTGTATTAGTACTTTTTAGATAATTTTTTAAATTTATAAAATAGTTCATAAATTTTTTAAGAAAGTTATAAAATGGTTCTTCAATATATTGTACCATATAATTTATAATTTTATATCAATTATATTGTAAAAAATTATAGAAGTTTAAAATAATAATAATAATATATTTATTTTTATTAAATCAATCTTAAGTTAAAGATAATAATTTATATTTAATTGAAACTAAAAGAACCTTATTAAAGGTTAGTAGCAGAATTTCATGTTACATGTTCTTAAAATAAATGAGGTGTATTATCATTACAATGACAAAATTTAATTAGTGACATTTATAAATAAATTGTTATTTAATTTTAAATCATTTAGTAATTTAAAATATAATAAAAGAAAATATACTCTTATATTCACTTTAATTTTGATACATACAACCTAAAAAAGGAATCAAGTGCAATATATATGTGCTTGGGATATTCATGCAATTAATGTTCTTATATTAGTGTCTGTTTGGATGGACTTATATCAGTAGAGTTTTTGATAGTACAACTTTTATTAGTAGAACTTTTCTAAAAAGAGCTTTTCTAAGAAGTCAATTGATTGTTTGGCTGTCATTTAAAAAAGAACTTTTCTAAAAGAGCTTTATACAATAGACTATTTGACAACATAAAAATAAAAAATATTTTTAATTTTAACTATATTTTATTTTATAATAAAAATTATTTATGCATATAAAAATTATTTAAAATATATTAAACAATATGCAAAGTACAATATATTAATTATTATATAATTTTAAACCATATAAAACATAAATAAAAATATATTTAACCAAATCTTTTATATAGATTATAATATAAGTAAAACTAATATTAGAAATAAATATTAAAACATATAAAAAGTCAAATAATATTATATAAATATCAAAATAAACGTGGAGATGTATTTGTGGATATTATGGGAATTATGTGTAAAGCATAAAGGTAAAAGGGACTAAAAATAGACTCATTAATTGATCAAAAAAACTATCTGAAAAAGCACTTTTTAAAAAAGCTCCAAATTTGAGTTTCTAAAAAACCTGTATTTTAGCTTCTGAAAAAGCCATTTCTATAAAAAAAAGTACTTTTGGATTTTACAATCAAACATTTAGTTTTCTTAAAAATAGCTTTTACAGTGGAAAAAAGTACTTTTGGAGCCTCCAAAAGCTGAACCAAAGAGGCTCTTGATTGCTGATAATAATACTTTAACATGAAAGAATTTTACAAATTGTGTTGACATTTTTTTGTAATTGTTTGGACTCATTTCATGTTTAGTGGATTAGAAGTGAAGGAAAAGATGATTTATTTTGTCATTTAACTTAAAAGAAAAATGAGAGATCACAGTAACAAAACCCTAAATTTTGTTTTTGAGAGGAAGCCCACACTTTTCATAACGGAAAACTCTTTTGATCTCTCATTAAGCTCTTGGCTTTTCTTTATTCACTTTCCGATGAGGGTCTCGCCTATTAAGATGTTTTAATCTTCTTTAGTCTATCAATTGGAGCTTGTCCTTCATCTCTTTTATTGGCATACCCAACGGTGGAGCGTGAAGTGGTGTGATGACAGTGGCTGCAGGCGGTGGCGTGGTAGTAGTGGGTGGTTGGAAAATGTTGAAAATGGGTAAAGAGGAAGGAGAGATGAAAATGGTGTGGAGTTTGTCATGGTTGCTTTGTTTTTGTTTTTTTCGCCATTTAGTCCTTGAAGATTTAAAAGTATAAAATATTAGTCAGAAATACAGACCAATATCAAAATGGAAAATTTGGTATTGATTGATACTGACCATCGGTACCAAAGACATTGATTTTGTACTATTTTTTGGTCGGTATTGACCGATAAGGTATGAAACTCATATTGATATGGAAACCCCAAGAAAACAAGGTTCCTGAAACCCCCTAATCTTATTGATCAATCTCCCAACTTTCTATTCAATTAAACATGCTATATCAAACCCCAAATAATAAGTTTTGAGACCCAATCCCTAAGAAATCAGAAATTAATTTACGTTGCCAATACTTACTTATTGATGCAAATTAATTTTTTGAAGTAACCATGAAGACATTCACGCTTTACTGGAAGAATTCAATTCTGAAATTTTATTAATCATCCAAACTAAATTATAAGGATATAATAAGTATAAATACTCTTGACCAAGTCCTAACCCTAATAGGAATGAGTTTGCAAGCCTATTTAATAAAAACTAGGCTAATCCTAACAAATCTAGAAGTATCTAGCCCATTGAACATAATCTGATTCAAGTCCTTTTAGGAATGGGCTAAACAAATTAAAATAGATAAGTCTCAAAATTGCCCAAACAAACAAAGCACATGCTACTAACTAAAAGAACAGCCCATAAATAAGTCCCTGGGCCTAAAATAAGAGCTAATAAATAATAAGCCAAAAATGCGCCCCAAACAAGGCTTGTGCTTGTTTCCCAAAATGGCTAAGTATTGGCCTCTTCCAACGTCTCCTCTAACAAAGTCACAAGCTTGGGCGTGCCTTGTTGTTCTGCTACGGATGTTTCAGCCTCCTCATGTACTTGACTTATGATTTGGGCTTGAACAAAAGCTTGCATTTGCTTGTTTAAGCCTTGAAGCTTGTAGCGTTATAATTGGATCGCTTGGCATGTGTAGCTTGTCAGGTTGATGTGTAAGGTGTGGAACTCCATTGCAAAGGCTGGTTGTATCACCCCCTCCCTCCTCAAAAGGATTCGTCCTTGAATCAGACCCTACATTATTAAAGGGAGAGAGATCAACAACATTAAAAGTAGCGGACATTTGATACTCACCTGACAAATCAATCCTGTAGGCATTATTATTAATTTTCTCAAGCACTTGGAATGGCCCATCGCCTCTAGGATCCAACTTGGATTTCCTTTGCTTAGGAAACCTCTCCTTCTTGAAATGCACCCAAACCTAATCTTCAGACTCAAACCTCAATAACTTGTGTCCTTGATTAGCCCTGTGTGCATTTGCTTCATTCCGCTTCTCTATTTGCTGCCTTGCTTTCTCATGAATGCTCTACATTAATTCGGCCTTTTATTGTCCATCCCTGTTAGATAACTCATGTAATGGAAAATGACACAAATCCAAAGGCTTTAAAGGGTTAAATCCATAAACTATCTCAATTGGTGAATTCTTAGAAGTAGAATGAATGCTTCTATTATATGCAAATTCAACTAATGACAAACATTGTTCCCAAGTTTTAAGATTTTTTTTCCTATCATAGCATGCAAAAGAGATCCTAAAGTTCTATTGACCACTTCAATTTGGTCATCTGTTTGAGGATGACAAGTAGTAGAAAACAAAAGCTTAGTTCCTAACTTTCCTAAAAAAACACGCCAAAAGTGACTTAAGAACTTTACATCACGGTCTGAAACAATGGTTTTAAAAATACCATGCAAACGCACAACATCCCTAAAGAACAAATCAACAATATAATTGGCATCATTAGTTTTATGACATGCAATAAAGTGTGCCATTTTACTAAACCTGTCAATAATCACAAATATGCTATCCCTACCTTTTTTTGTTCTAGGCAGCCCCAATATAAAGTCCATAGATATGTTAGTCCAAGGATGCTTAGGCACAGGCAAAGGAGTATACAACCATGTGGATGGGTCCTTGATTTCGCTTGTCTACATGCAACACACCTAGAATAGAGTTTTTCAAATTCTTTTCTCATGTTAGGCCAATAAAAATGTTCACAAAGTATATCATATGTCTTTTGCACCCTAAAGTGACTCATCAAACCTTCACAATGTGATTCACACACAAGTATTTCATGCATAAAGCAAATTGGCACATAAAGCTTATTAGCAAATAGGCACATAAAGTTTATTCTCCCTAAACAAGTACCTATCATGCCTATAAAACTTTTGAAATGCAGCATGCTCACATGCACCATAAACAATCATAAAATCAGAATCCGAAGCATACAAATCTCTAATGAACTCAAATCCAAGCATTTTAGAACTCAAAGTATTGATTAGAGTGTACTTTCTTGATAGTGCATCAGCCACTACATTTTTCTTACCTTGCTTGTAATTGATCACATATGGAACAGTTTCAATGAACTCTAACCATTTCGCATATCTCTTGTCCAACATACCTTGTCTCTTCAAATGCTTGAGTGATTTATGGTCAGAATGAACCATAAACTCCTTTGGCCATAGATAGTGTTGCCAAGTTTCCA
>JANVCQ010000232.1:33857421-33867423 GCA_025531925.1 Erythroxylum plowmanianum
GGTTTTCTCTATAAATAGAGAAGCTTAGGTCTCATTAGAGGCATGACACTATTTTGATACGAAACCCTAGCCACCATTCGAGAGGAAAATCGTGCGGCGTTCGGAAAGAGTTTCAGGACGTGCTAGCACACCATAGCCGCAGCCGGGATCGTGCATACTCGTGTGGATACCGATAGAGGGCATTCGCGTATTACAGTGTCTTGGAATCCGAAAAGAAACAACCAATCCACAGCATAAAGGTATTTTCGTACATTCTGAGTATTTTCGGTTATACTTCACGTTGTTGTATGGTCTTTTCTGCAGTATATTTTGAATATTCGGGCCATATGCAATCCAACAATAGAGGCATAATTAGGGGCAGTCCTCTACCTCTTAACTTACAGGTCGTAGTTTAACTAGGGTGTTCACCTAAACCCCGAAGATGTATAGGCTTCAAATGCAATACTTTTCCCATCTTTGGAATAAAAGCTAGAATTTTAATAGATCTGGAAGTGACTTATTCTTTTATGTCACCTAACTTTACTATAAGACTAGAAGTAGTATTAGCAAGGATGGAAGAATTTTTATCCATATCTATATCTCTTAGTGATGTCATAAAGGTGGATTTGATCTACTACTCGTGACTTGTGTAGATTAATTGTAGGGTATTGGTAGGAAATCTTATAGTGCTATCACTTATGGATTTTCACATAATAGTGGGAATGGAAAGAAGAAAATATTGTTTCAAATTCCAAGTAAGCTACAATTTATTTTTAAGGGATATAAGAGGACATCCCATCCAACATAATTTTGATGTTGGTGGCCAACAAGATGCTCAGACAGGGTGTTAAAAATTTTAGACATGGTCAGGGATAACTATAAAGAAATTAATAGCCTTCAAAGTGTTCCACTAGTTTAGAAGTTTCTCCTGAAGAGATACCATGGCTACATCCAGAAAGATATCAAATTTTGCATTGATCTAGTACTTGGTACAACTTCAATTTTTATACCTCTATATAAAATGGCACCTACAAAGTTAAAGGTATTAAAAGAAAAATTATAGCTTGCTTTGGATAAGGGTTTCATTAGGGTTAACACATCATTATGGAGTGAGTTGGTACTGTTTAGAAAGAAAAAGGATGGTTCTCTCTAGTTATGTGTTAATTATACGTAGTTGAATAAAGTGACCATCTGCAGCAAGTATCCATTACCTTGAATTGATGATCTATTTGATCAACTTCAGGGTACTAAATATTTTTATAAGATTGACCTAATTGGATATCATCAGTTGAGAATTAGAGGAGAGATACACCTAAAACTACCTTCAAGACTCGATACATCCATTATAAATTCCTAGTAATCTCATTTGGCCTTACCAATGCTCCAACAACTTTTATGGATCTAATGAATAGAGTGTTCAAACTGTTTTCAGATAGGTTAGTGATCATCTTTATCGATGACATTTTGATGTCTTCGTGAATAGATAAAGAGCACACCTAACATTTGAGAGTGGAATTATAGAAACTTTGAGAAGTGAATTTTGTCTTGAGAGTGTCACATTCTTAGGGTAAATGGTATCTCAAGAGGAGATATAAGTGGACTAAAAGAAAATGGAAATTGTAACAAACTAGGAAAGACCAAAGACAGTGATAGAAATATGAAGCTTTCTGGGTTTGGCAGGCAACCAAGATGGTAGCCTTATTAAGACATCTATTGTAAAATAATACCCAGTTCATTTGGTTTGATGATTATGAGGAGGGCTTTCAAAGGCTAAAAGAGAGTTTAACTATAACCCTAGTCCTAGTGTTGCCAATTGAAGGTGGAGGATTTCAATTGTACTGTGATGCTTTGAAAGTTAGCCTTGGCTACATGTTGATGGAAAATGTTAGGGTGATTGCTTATGTTTCTAAGAAATCAAAAAAGCATTAAGAAAATTACCCTACTCATGATTTAGAGACGGCAACGGTGATCTTTGCCTTAAAGATTTGGAGACATTATCTGTATGGTGAGAAGTGTGAAATTTACATAAATCGCAATAGTTTAAATATATATTTCAATAGAAGGACTTAAATATGAGGAGAAGAAGGTGGATAGAGCTACCAAAAGATTATGACTATACAATTTGGTATCATCATTAATGTCATAGAAAATGCACTAAATAGGAAGTCATTAGGTAGTTTGGCATATATTGTAGTATAGATGAGAGCCTTGACTAAGGAATTACATGATTTTATGGATTAAGGAACTTAGTTTCATATTTCATATTTCACATTTCACATTTCATATTCAAGAGTACTATTAGTGAGCATTAGAGTTCGATCATTATTGTTGGACAAGATCAAGGTTGCTCATAGCTAAGACCCTAAGCTCCAAAAGCTTACGTATGAAGTATGATAAGGTTATCGCACACATTTTGAGATTGATGGGGAGGTAAACTAAGGAAGAATAAGAGATTGTATGCTCCAGATGTAGAGAACTTGAAAGAGGAGATTTTAGAGCAAGTGCATTATACACTATACAATGTACATCTATGTTTCACCAAGATGTACCGTAACATCAGAGACACATATTGGTATGATGGTACGAAAAAGGATGTGGCCAAATTATTTTTAAGTCCTTGACTTGACAACGAGTAAAAGTAGAGCATTAGAGACCCTAGATAACCTACAACTAATTCCTTAATTAAATTGGGAAAAGATTACAATGAATTTCATGGTTGGCTTACTTTATACAAAGACGCGATGTGATTCAATTTGGGTTATCATAGATAGGTTGAAGAAGTCAGCCCATTTCTTACCTGTGAAGACCACCACTCAGTGTCTAAGCTCATATGAGTGTATATAAAGAAAATTATATGTCTCTATGAGGTGGTTGTGTCAATATTCTTTAAACCAGGATCACATTTCACATCTCAGTTCTAGAGGAAATTACAGGATGCATTGAGCACCAAAATAGATTTTAGCACAATAGTCCATCCTTAGATTGATAGGCATTTTGAGAGGACAATTTAGAACTTAGAAGACATGCTGAGGATGTGTGTGATGGACTTTAGTGGCAGTTAGGATTTGCACTTGCCTTTGACTTAGTTCTCTTACAATAATGGCTATCATTGTAGCATTAGGATGACACTTTACGATACATTATACAAACAAAAATGTAGATCGCTGATTTGTTAGGAGAAAATAAGTGAGAGGTAAGCAGATAGTGTTTAGCAAATTCAATAGATCAAGTACTTTGTATTCACATTAAAGAAGACTCAATAGATCACGTAGAGACTAGAGATAGTGTTTAGCAGATGAAAGTACCTTGTTTTTCTAAAGGTATCTTCGATGAAGGGTATGATGAGGTTTGAAAAGAAAGGGAAAATGTCTTTAAGATATATTAGACCTTACAAGATGACAGGGAGAGTTAGAAACATGGCATATCGATTAACGTTACCTCTATATATTTCATAAGTCTGCCTAGTATTCCACCTTTCTATGCTTTATAAGTATATTTATGATCCTTCTCATATTCTCCAATTGTAGAATGTAGAGATGAATAAGAACTTGACCTACAAAGAGGAACTAGTAACTATTTTGCATTATCAAGTGTGCCAATTATGATTAAAGTAGATTCTTATACTCAAGATGATGTGGAGGAATGTCAATAATGTGGAAATCACTTGGGAAACATAGTGAGAGATGTGAGAGTTTTATCTGTACTTATTTCCTCAATAAAGCATTGTTGCAAAGTGCAAAGATGGATTTTTTTGTAAGGAGGGGAGATATATAACTCACTTCAACCCTCTTATTTCCTATTTTTCATTTTCACCCCCTAATGTTACTATCACAAAACTATTCTCTTCCTCTATTCTTTATTATTGGTGACTATAACTAGCCAACCATATATACCAATCAACTTTTCTCTTCAAACTCATCAAAACCATTCCTATTTTACCTCACAATAACATCAAAATAATCAAAGACATTAAAAAGAAAAATTAGAGAAAAATCAAATCATTATAAGTCACCTCTGATGAGTGTTGTTAACCATCACCACCACCATTAAACCCCCTTGATGTCAAGAGGAAAAACCCTTTGTTCTTGTTGCAAGTCACTATATGTATCACTACTGGTTAACAAAAATAGGGGTTTAGATTCCAAAATAATTTTCTTTAAATTTGTTAAGGATGGATGAGAATCTAAGTTTCTTACAATTATGAAAGTTCTACTTATTGTGAGCTTTCATTTGGTATTAAAAATTGTCGAAATCTGAGACTAGAAAAATTTTCCAATCATCAGAGGAATATTCTAAAGACTTAAGGAATATTTTAGTGGTCAGAGATACTATTCCAGTGACTTCCAAAAACTTTTATTTCATAAAAATTGAAAAATCCTATAAATTATGCTAATCATTTTCCTTTAAGAATCATAGAGAAATTACTAACATTTTGTGAATTTAAATCACATAAAGTTTAGGTGAGAATAGGATCAAGGGTCGAATTGCATAATTGGACCATCCTAGCAAACCTAATAACTCCTAAATTGTTAAGCCTTGACTTGTAAATGACACTAATTAGAAACTTTCTTTCTTATTTTATAGGTATATTAGGAGTAAGACTCATATTGCAATGTTCAAACTGATAAGTACATCAATTAAGTAAGTTCATATCTATCTACTGATACTTAGTCTATACCCTCTATTAAGTATGGTTATAGATTGATATTGTTGGACCCTATTTCTGGAGTCCAAAATTAGTAGTCATAAAATGTGAACATATTACCTTATAGGGTTCTTTCAATGAACCCTCATTGGCCATCATTGGTTCATCTTCATGCCCTAATACCATAAATGTTGGGGCCTATTTCCTCGCAAGACACGCACTCAACGCCCTAAGTGACATCTGAACATGCATCCCACAAGGTGGCACGCTCAAACTAGTCACTCAACATAATTTTAAATAGACTTTTTTATAACAATTGTATTCCTATGACTCTATTTTATACTGAAATAAGAATCATCTCATTCGGAGCTCTACAAATCAAGATATGATCAAAATACCTAAGTATGTTCAGTAAAATAACCAATTAATGTTCTTCCAAACGAATCCCTCACTTTCTTTCCATAAATCCTTTCAAATCAGCACCAAAGACTATCAATTTTTATGGAGAGACAGAGAAATGCGTTAGGAATCTATTTCTTTTAGAATCAAGTCATATGGAGGTCGGATGACAAAGTTATGGTCAAAAGAGTCAAATATGTTCAGAGTTGGAAAACCCTTCAAGTGCAATCACAAGAAACAAAGGTGTGATCGCGAGGACGAGGGTGCAATTGCAAGGAGTGACGGTGCAATCGTGAGGAATAAGGTGCGATTGCAAGGAGTGATGGTGAGATCGTGAGAGTGTCTAGTGCGATCACGACCGAAGTTGTCCCCCATAAACATCCTATTTCGCATCACTAATTTAAAACAATCATAACTTTCAAATTTGATATCCAAAAGTTTTATAATATATATCGTTCGAAAGCTAGAAAGATAAGCTACAACTTTAATGAAGACAACTTTGTCTAATTCAGCCTACATCAATCCAGTGTTTCCCCTGAAGTCAGAACACCAATTTTTCGCCCTATAAATGACTTGAAAATGCAATGTACTACTTAGAAGGTCTTAAGCAAAATGCAATCCTATTTCATTAATGAATCCAACAATGTCTGAACAAGCTTAACTTACATATCTCATACACATCAAAAGCTTAATACAAAATACAAAAGGATGCTCAGTGTTGATATGCCTATAAAGCTATCCAAAATGTTCACTAACTTAGTACAAAAGATCTCTAACTATCTTGGAGTTTCCGAATACCTTGCAAAGATCCATAACCTTCTCATTCTGCACCTGAGGAGTGGAAAAATATTGGGTTGAGCTACAATGCTCAGTGGCTAATATATTTATAGCCAATGGCAATGAGCCACACAATCAAGCATATATACATCTAGCAATTCAAGCATTCTCAATTCTAGTTCCAAAACTCAAAGTTAGGCATTTTATCAAATAGAACATATCATATATCCAACCATCCATGCACAACACTCAATTATTCATCATGTTCAACAAATCAAATGCAATGCACAAACAAATGACTCAAGGGTTCTATGGAACGAAATGAAGAAACCAAAGTTTACACCATGAATGAAATGAGTCTATTTTTCAGAGCTCATATGCCACAAACGGACAGCCGGGAGAAGGCTCTTGACGTGCACGTGACGAACGAAATGGTTCCACTCTTGCCCAAACAAAACCACATATTCATGCTCAATTCATTTCATCATATTCTCATATTTTCATACTTTTTCTTCTTTTCATTCAATTCAAAATGTCAACCTTTTTCAAGGTATAATATGGTCATAATTCATCATGCATTTTCAAATCCTAACAACAATTCAAATTCAAGCATTTTAAGCATAAATACACAAGTAAGGCATTTGCCCATCATACAACAACTTTAAACATATTACCCACCTATTTTCTTGAAATTTCCCGAGCTCAAATTTGCCTTTCCCCTTGATCTTAGGTAGATTTTCTTGATTCCCTTTAAATAAACCAATTTCTATTCAAACAATATTCCAACGAAAATCCATAAACAAAATAACTAACAAAATGGGCTTAGATTTAACCTACCTATAGTTTATCTAAGCTAGTAAAACCAAAACACTAATTCAAAACCCACGAAAATAAAAAATGGGTCTCATCTTCCTCCACACAAACTCATTCTCTACTTCTTTCCCTACCTAAGTAAGAAAGAAAGATGAACTTACCTTACACTTAGCCCAAATCTTTTTCCTTCTTCTTTCTCCATGATTTTCTCTGTTTCTTATCTTCTCCCATGATTTCTTCTTCTTTTCTTCTTTCTCTGCATTTTTTCTTCTCTTTTTCTCTCTTCCATGATGTTCTTCTCTTCTTCTTTTATTTCAAAACAACATTTTTGGTGTCTTTCCAAAATTACCCCTCACTTATTTGGTTCTCTCAATTTTGCCCTTATGTCCTTTAGCTCCTTAAGTCCATTTAAATATAATACCTTAACCATACACTAATTTCTCTCTAACACTCCATTACAAATTCAAAATTCTACTTAGACTCCCTAAAATAATGGGCTCAATTCTAAAAAAAATGAAACAATTAAATCAATAATAATTTAAAAAATTTGGGGTCCAACAATTCTCCCCTCCTTAAAGAATTTTGTCCTTGAAATTCTTACCTGAGGCATTGAAGAGATGTGGGTACTTCTCCTTCATTGCTTCCAAAGACTCCCTCGTGGCCTCTTCTGTAGAATGGTTCTTCCGTAAGACTTTAACTGGCTTCACTGTCTTATTTCTTAAGACCTTTTCCTTCGAATCTAGAATCTCTAGTTGTTCTTCATAAGTCAAATCCTATCTTAACTGAACCTCTGAAGGTTCGACTATGTGCGAAGAATCAGATCAATACTTTCTTAACATCGATACATGGATGAAATTGTGAATCTTAGACAACTTTAATGGTAAAGCTAACTTATAGGCTAAAGGCCCAATCTTCTCAAAGATCTCATAAGGGCCTATGTATCTTGAACTAAGCTTACCCTTCTTACCAAATCTCAAGACTCCTTTCCATGGATAAGCTCTAAGAAACACTTTTTGTCTCCAATTTTAAATTTCATCTCCTTTCTATGCGCATCTGTATAGCTCTTCATTCTATCTTGAGCTGCTTTAAGTCTTTGTTTTACCAATTTAATCTTGTCAACTATGACTTGTACTAACTCAGGCCCTAAAAACCTTCCTTCACCTTCCTTATCCCAACAAATAGGAGTTCTACACCTCCTACCATACAAAGCTTCATAAGGTGCCATTTGAATTCCTGAGTGATACAAATTATTGTAAGCAAATTTGATTAAAGGTAGATGATCATCCCATGAGCCTTTGAAATCCATAATACAAGCTTTTAACATTGTCAATAATGTTCGTACTGTTCTCTCTGATTGACCATCAGTCTATGGATGGAAACCTGTACTAAAATGCAACTTAGTTCCTAAAGCCTCTTGTAAGCTTTCCCAAAATCTGGAGGTGAACCTGGGATCTTTATCCGTGACTATCGAACTTGAAATCCCATAAAGTCTAATTATTTCATGTAGATATTTCTTGGCCAAAGCATTCAAAGAATTTGTCTGCTTAATTGGCAAGAAATGCACAGACTTGGTTAGCCTATCAACAACCACCTATATTGCATCATGTTTCTTGCTAGTCTTCAACAATCCTATCAAGAAATCCATTGTAATCTTCTCCTATTTCTATTCCGGAATAGACAAAGGTTTAAGCTTGCCTAAAGGTGCCTAGTATTCAACCTTAACTTACTAGCACATTAAGCATCATTTAGCATATTCTGTAACTTCTTTCTTCATTCCTTTCCACCAAAAATGCTCTTTCAAATCTCTATATATTATCGTACTTTATGGGTGCATTGCATAAGGTGCATTGTGTACCTCATTAAGAATCTTGTCTTTCAACTCTTGCATATCAGGAATACATAGTATGTTACCTACCACCATCAATCCATCTTCCCTTACCTCTATTTCAGAAGGTTTACCATTTTTAATCTCTTCTTTGAGCCTGCTCAAGTACTCATCTTGTTCCTACAATTCCTTATTCTTCTCATTCAACATTGGCCTTACCCTAATGTTAGCCAATATACATCCAGATTCAACTTGCTTCAATGTTACCTTAAGTCTAGCTAATTCCTCAAACAAAGGAAGAAATACTGTCTCCGTATGTGCCATAGTAGATTTCCTACTCAATGCATCTGCTACTACATTAGCTTTCCTCAAGTGGTAGTCTATCATCAAATCATAATCTCTCAGTAATTTCAACCACCTTTGATGTCTCAAATTCAACTCTTTTTGGCTTATCAGATACTTAAGACTCTTGTGGTCTATGAATATTTTGGTAGTGACTCTATATAAGTAATGTCTCCATATCTTCAATGTGAAAATAATGGCCACTAACTCCAAGTCATACGTAGGATAATTCATCTCATAGGGTTTCAATTGCCTAGAAGCATAAGCAATCACTTTATCTCCTTGCATCAATACACAACCCTATCCCTTCCTTAAGGCATCACTATATACTGTATATTCATCATTACCCGAAGGCAAAGTTAAAATCGGTGTCGTTGTAAGCCTATTCTTCAATTCTTCAAAACTATTATGGCACTTCTCGGTCCACACAAACTTTTGATTCTTCTTTATCAATTTGGTAAATGGAGCTACTATTATGGAAAAGCCCTCCACAAACCTCCTATAATACCCAGCTAAACCTAAGAAACTCCTCACTTCTGCTATATTCTTAGGTGCTTCCCATTCCACCACAAATTCTATTTTCTTCGTATCCATGTGTATTCCTTGCTCTGATATCACATGCCCAAGAAACATCACTTTCCTTAGCTAAAATTCACATTTATCAAATTTGACATACAACTCATTCTTCCTCAATGTCTCCAAGGTAATCCTCAAATGCTCTCCATGCTTCTAGTCACTCTTGGAATAAACCAAAATATCATTAATAAAGACAATGATAAATTTGTTTAACAAAGACTTAAATACTCTATTCATTAAATCCATGAAAGCTGCAGGGGCATTCATCAATTTGAAGGGCATAACTAAAAACTCAAAATGCCCATATCGTGTTCTAAAAGTTGTCTTTGACACATCAGACTCCTTTATCCTCAACTGGTGATGACCCAATCTCAAGTTTATCTTGGAGAAGACTTTTGCCCTTGCAATTAGTCAAACAAATCATCTATGCATAGAAGCAGATATCTATTATGACGTCCTAATACCCCCTGGGAGGATACGGGGGCGCCACACAGACAACATAATATACATGCATACATAACCGAAACAAAACCGAAACATACGAAACATTGATCATGCAATCTCAATAACTCAAAACAGAAGCAATTCGGAGAAAACATACATCATAATACACTGAGCTTAAATACAACTTGTTCCAAAATGGAAC
>JANVCQ010000232.1:33871880-33883740 GCA_025531925.1 Erythroxylum plowmanianum
TAATAATAATAATAATAATAATAATAATAATAATAATAATAATAATAATAATAATAATAATAATAATAATAATGAGATTAATAATATAATTAAGAATACAAAATTTGCTTATGTGGAAGGATGGGTATTTATGGAAGTTGCTTATGTTTTTTATCTCGAAGACAGAGACAAGAAATTTTGTTATTCAATTTTGAAAGGAACAAAAATTTTTGTTTTTGTCACTTGGGGACAGAACAAAAATCACTTGGGACATCAACCAAACACGCAAAGGGACATGATTTTTTTGTTTTGTCATCTGTCCCCACTAAAGGGGACAGCAACCATACACTACGTTATCCTCAACTAGTGATAACCAGATCTCAAGTCTATCTTCGAGAAGACTTTTGTCCCTTGTAATTGGTCAAACAAATCATCTATACGTGGAAGTGAATATCTATTCTTAATTGTGACATAATTGAGCTTCCAGTAGTCCACACACATTTTCAACGATCTATCTTTCTTCTTCACAAAAAGAACCGGAGCTCCCCAAGGTGAAAAGCTCGATCTAATATACCCTTTCTCCAATAATTCTTCCAATTGCTTTTTAAGCTCCTTCAATTCCACCGGAGCCATTCTATAAGGCGGCATCAATATTGGCATTGTACCCGAAAGAAGCTCGATAGGAAACTCAATTTTCCTAGGTGGAGGTAATCCTGTTAATTCCTCGGGAAAGATATCTAGGAATTTTATGACTATAGGAATATTTTATAACTTCCCTTTATCTACTTTCGTGTCTACCACATAGGCTAAAAATGCTTCACACCCTTTCCTCATCATCTTCTCTGTTGTAAGAGCTGAAAAATTCCTAGGTGGATTGACTTTTTTGTCTCCTATAAACGTCACCTTTCTACCATCATCCAACTCAAACTCTACTATCTTCCGTTTGCAATTTAAATTGGCTTTACACCTTTCTAATGTGTCCATACCCAAAATCACATCTAGTCTTCTCATTTTCAATGGCATTAAATTCACCACTAATTTTTTCCCACCAATATATATTCACAATCTTTATAAATTTGACTAAGAATATATTGGTCGATTGGAGTACTAACTATCAAAGGAGTATCCAATGGGCTCAAATTTCTACCATGCACAGTTATACCAGATGAAACAAAGGAATGAGTAGACCCCGGATCAATCAAAACAAGACATCATCATTAAACAATTTAATCATACCATTCACAATTTAAGAGCGGTTTCTGTGTCCTCTCTCGTCATTGTAAACACCCTAGCTGGTGCTTGTCCCCTCGGTCTCCCTGGAGGATTCGCTCTGTTGGCTATCTCAGTACTGCCCACTTCCGTTGCAGTCTTATGCCCCACAGTCTCAGCCCTCTTTGACGCTTGCATCTGAGTTCTCTCCTGTTTTACATACCGTGGACACTCTCTAGTCATGTGTCCTTTTTCTCCACAATTGAAGCAAGCTCCTGTCAATCTGTAACACTCTCTTCCATGGAACTTGCCACAATGATCACACTTAGGAATGGATGACTTATCCCCCACTCTCCTTCTACTACCTCCCATCATAGAGGCCTAATGAGAAACAGTAGAAGTTCTCATCGGTTTGGACCTGCTTGCACCAATGCTCCTCTCCTCAGTCTGTATAGGGAAAGTCCTGGCACTCCTCTCTGATATAGGAGCACCACCTCCCTCCTGAACTGTTCTCTTCCCTTTCTCTTTTTGTTCATGGTGCTCTTTATGTTCTCAATATTTTCAACCCTTAGTGTCGCTTCAACCAACTGTTGAAAATCACGGAAGTTTTGTACTACCACTTTTTCTCTGATGGCTAGATGCAGTCCTGATTCAAACCACCAACACTTAGCACCTCACTGATCATCATCTCAGCTGCATACTAAGACAGTTGTATAAACCGACGTTCATACTCGCTCACTGCCATCTCCCTTTGGGTGAGATTAAAAAATTTCCTCTGCTTCTGCTGAATGTACACCTCAGACAGATACATCTTCTTATAAGCATATAGGAAATCTTTCCATGCCAACACTGACAATTTCATCTGACTTCTCGACATACTTTCCCACAAATGCAAAGCATCTCCCTTTAATAAGCTTACTGCATACTCAACTTTTTCATCATCTTCACAATTCATTTGCTCTAGCACCCTTTCTGTCTTCCTCAACTAAGACTCAGCCTCTTTTGGATCAGTGGTCCCATAAAGTCTACTACCCTATACTTCCTCAGCTTATCAAACTGCTTTCCTCTCTTAGCTAGGGTTGGAGCAGAAGATTGCGGCATTTGGCCTATGGCCTAAACAAATGCTTGAGTGAAAGCTTGGAACATTCTCGGATCCAAGGGAGATACTTGCTCCTGCAGAACAGGCAACTCTTGCATCTGTGACTGAGAGAGCCCACTACTATGCCTTACAAAAACCTCATCATTTCCTAGGGATACTGACTCATTAGTACTCTCCTCTCTTGTCAGAGAGTCAAGTGCAATTGATCCTTGCAAAACTCCTTGTGTCTTTCTATGAGGTGGCATCTTACTCCTTCAATGTAATACTAACAATTAACTTACATTTTATTCTAATCTTAATTCCTACGTGTATGCAGATATGCATGTCACTTAATGAAATCAGTCAATTCACAATGTAACAAGTAATCACATGGTATAACAATTCATACTACTATGCATTCTAAGCCTAAGAAAAACTTAAGCTCTAATACCAAACATGCTGGACCCTGTTACCAGAGTCCAGCTCTGATACCAAACATGCTGGAGCCCATTTTCGGAGTCTAACCCTAGAGTTATAAAGCATGAATGGGTTTCCTTGTAGGGTTATTTCAATGGAAATCGCATTAGCTATCATCTGTTCATCTTCATTCCCTAATACCATAATTGCAAATAGACTTCTTTTGAAAAATTGCAGCTCTGTGTCTTTAATTTACACTGAAATAAGAATGATCTCATTCGAAGCTCTACAGATCAAGATATGATTAAGATACTTAAGTATGTTCAGTAAAATAACCAATTCATACTCTTCCAACTGATTCCCTCACTTTCTTTCCCTAAATCTTTTTCAAATCAGCACCAAAGACTATCAATTTTTGAGATAGATAAATGTGTTAGGAATCTATTGCTTCAAGAATCAAGTTATTTGGAGGTCGGATGACAAAGTTATGGCCAAAAGAGTCAAACATCTTCAGAGTTGGAAAACCCTTCGGGTGCTATCGTGAGGAACAAAGGTGCGATCGTGAGGATGAGGGTACGATTGTAAAGAATGACGGTACAATCAAGAGGAATAAGGTGCGATCGTAAGAGTGCCTGGTGCGATTATGATTGAAGCTGTCTTGCATAAACATCCTATGCCGTATCACTAAATTAAAACGATCATAACTTTTAACTCCGGTATCCAAAAATTTCATACAATATACTGTTGGAAATCTAGAAAGATAAGCTACAACTTTCATGAAGACAACTTTGTTTAATTCATCCTAGATCAACCCAGTTTTTCCTCTGAAGTCAGAACACCAATTTTACCCTTATAAATGACTTGAAAATGCAATGTACTACTTAGAAGGTCAAAAGCAAAACGCAATCCTATTTCATTAATGAATCCAACAATGTTTGAACAAGCTTTACTTATATATCTCATACATATCAAAAGCTTAATACAAAATACAAAAGGATGCTCAATAATGATATGCTTATAAAGCTATCCAAAATGTTCACTAACTTAGTACAAAAGATCTCTAACTATCTTGGAGTTTCCAAATGCCTTGCAAGGATAGCTAATCTTCTCGTCCTGCACCTGAGGAGTGGAAAAATATTAGGTTGAGCTACAATGCTTAGTGGCTAATATATTTATAGCCATCGGTAATTAGCCACAAATTCAAGCATATGTATATAAGTATATCAATATATCTCATTTTATCTAGAAACTCAATCATCTATAGTTCAAGCTCACAAACTCATATTTAAGCAATTAACATAACAAAAATCAAATCATGAATATTCATCCATTCATGCACAACTCTCAATTATTCATCATGTTCACAAATCAAATGCAATGCACAAACAAATGAATCGAGGGTTCTATGGAACAAAATGGAGAAACAGACGTTTACACCATGAACGAAATGAGTCCATTTTTCAGAGCTCATATGCCACAAGCGGGCAACCTAGAGAAGGATCTTGTCAACATGCACGTGACGAACAAAATGGTTCCTCTTTTGCCCATACAAAAGCACATATTCATGCTCAATTCATTTCATCATATGCTCATACTTTCATGCTTTTTCCTCTTTTCATTTAATTCAAAATGTCATAACCTTTTTCAAGGTATAACATAATCATAATTCATCATGCATTTTCAATCACTCACAACAATTCAATTTCAAGCAAACCAAATCAAGCAATCAAACATACACACACATAGGTAAGAATTTGCCCAATTACACAATAACTATAAATACATTACCTACCTAATTTGCTCATCAGTCCAAACTTAAGGTTGTCTTTCCTCTTGTTTTGGGTAAGATTTCCTTGATTCCCTTCAAATAAACTAATTTCTATTCAATCAGTATTCCAATGTAAATTCATAAACATCAATAATAACAAAAATAAAGATAAATAACAAAATGGGCTTAGACTTAATATACCCATAGTCTATCTAAGCTAGTAAAACCAAAGCCCTAATTCAAAACCCACAAAAATCAAAATAGATCTCATCTTCTTCCAACATAAACCCATTCTCTACTTTTTCTCTACCTAAGCAAGAGAGAAAGATGAACTTACCTTAAACAAGCTTGATTTGTCTTCTTCCCGCGTTTTCTTCTTCTTTCTTAACTTCTCCGACGATTTTCTTCTCTTCGTTCTCTCTTCTATACGTTTTTCTTCTCTTATTTTCGCTTTTCCGTGATTTCTTCTCTTATTCTTTTATTTCAAGACAACATTTTTGGTGTCTTTCCAAAATTACCCCTCACTTGTTTGGTTCTCTCAATTTTGCAGTTATGTCTTTTAGCTCCTTAAGTCCATTTAAATCTAATACCTTAACCATACACTAATTTCATTCTAACACTCGCAAATTAAAATTTCTACTTAGACTCCCTAAAATAATAGGCTCAATTCTAAAAATAATGAAACAATTAAATTAATAATAATAAAAAATTCAGGGTCCAACAGTATAAATGCCCTTGACCAAGTCCTAACCCTAATAGGAATGGGTTTGCAAGTCTATTTAATAAAAACTAGGCTAATCCTACAAATCTAGGAGTATCTAGCCTATTAAACATAATCTGATCCAAGTCGTTTTAGGAATAAGCTAAACACATTAAAATAGGTAAGTCTCAAAATAGCCTAAACAAACAAAGCACATGCTACTAATTAAAAGAACAACCCATAAACAAGTCCCTGGGCCTAAAATAAGTGATAATAAATAATAAGCCAAAAATGCGCCCTAAATAAGACTTGAGCTTGTTTCCCAATATTGCTAAGTACTAGCCTCTTTTAACCCCTCCTCTAACAAAGTCACAAGCTTGGACGTGCCTTGATGTTCCTCCATGGATGTTTCGGCGTTCTCATGTACTTGACTTGTGATTTAGGCTCGAACAAAAGCTTGCATTGCTTGTTTAAGCCTTGAAGCTTGTTGCATTATAATTGGACCACTTGGCATGTGTAGCTTGTTAGGTTGATGTGTAAGGTGTGGAACCCCATTGCGAAGGCTGATTGTATTACATATCTTTGACTATAATTGTTTTCCTTTATGGGATTTAACCACATGTAACTCTTAGAAAGGTTGTAATTTGGAGAAAAAGGTTGAAGTAAGGTGCGTGTATGCTCGCGCTTTGGCAAAATAATCATTTAAGTAGCAAGGGCGGATGAATGTGTTTTAGGGGTAAGGCAAGAAACAAAAGTAATTCTTTGGTTTAAAAATTAAGTTTTTATGTTAAATAAATAAGAAAATAGTCTTTCCCACATGAGGTAGGTGGGTGGGGGTGAATAAATAGGCAGAGAAATGGGAAGTAAGTAATAGTCATAAATTAGATGAAGCTATTTAGGTTTAGGATAGGAGTTAGTGGCTTTCAAAGGAGATTGACTCTTTTCATGCTTCCAATGTTTAAAAAGAAAAAAAAAGAGCGACATAAACAATAAGGCAGCAAAGAGAAAAGAAGAAATCTCATATATAATGTAATTCTTCCCTTATGGTAAATACCTTCTTATTTGCTCAAAAGTCCTACTCCTACTCTTCTAAAAATATTTCCTGCATATGGTTCTATAATTCCATTAGTTCCAGAGGTTGTATAATTGTGAACATCAGATAGCTACAGCTTGAGAATATACAATAAACGAGATCCAAATCAAGAAAATTGAATTAATAGGTAGAAATCAATCATGTTGCTTATTTTCATGTTGTTGTTGTGGAATAAAATGACAACTTGCTTAGACTCAATGATGTTGACATTGGAAAGTAGCCTTACAAATTTCAATATTTACACAAGACACTAGGAAATAACCCTTCAAAAGCTCTTTTACAAGGCTTGACTTGCTACAATCACAATACTGTCTCGTATATTTTTGTGCTAAAGGACATTAGACCTTGACTTCTGGATGAGGAGCCTTATGAGGCTGCTAATGTTCTAATTAACACTATAATTAGGTTGATAAAGGTTAGCTTTCATATATGAAAAAACAACAAACTAGTACTATCTTTATCTCGAAAAAAGAAAATATATAAGCAAAACAAAACATTGATTTTGTTAATGTATAAGTAAAATAAGTTTTAAATTTTAATCTAAACAACATTATACAAATTAGTGAATGATTTCAAGTTGAAATTATCAAAATCATGTCTAGTCATATAAAATTGAATTTAATGTTTCCAGTCCATCAATTTTAAATTATTATTTATAACTTCTTCCAATTTATGTTTGGTAAATTCATCTAATTAAACATATTTTGTTCGTCCTCTTAATCTTACTTCATTTCAGAGTTGAGATCAATTAAAAGATCATAATAGAGTTTTTAAATTGGAAAAAAATCTATTTTGACCTTCCAATTGTGACTTTAAGTATACTTAAATACTTTAATATTTTTTATTAAATTAATCTTAAATTTATATTTTATTATCAAATAAGCTCACATTTTATCAGCTCATTGAGCATGTGCCTTATTATTTGACATGACATGCAAGTGTTGTATTTGATTGGTGCATTGACTTCCTTAATTTTACTTTACATAAATAACGAAATAATTTGTTTGTTTTTTTTGTTCAACTCAACTTGCAATCTTATATTAATCCTCTCTTTTGTGATGCCAATTATTTTGCTCTTTACTTATTTATGTTAGTGAAATAATGAAATAGCACCAAATAAAATAAGAATAGCTTATTTGGAAATGTAAGGTGTTATGAAAATTACTATCCTAAGTCGAAAATTCCCCCTCTAAAGTGTAACATGACAATGGGATCCGATCCCAGGATTAACACCTCCTCCACCAATTTTGGTACATGGCAAAAGGGCATAGTAGGATTTGTCTCTGAGAAATTTATGTGCAAAAGTATCTGTCTACGGGAAGGAAAAATGTGTGCATTGTATGGAGAAAATTGAAAAGCACGACAGCGGGGATAACAACCAAAAACAGAGTAGATATATGAGATTTATAGAGAGCAGAGAGGCATTCTTTTAATGTGTACTAAAGTAAAAGGAATGTTTGGTAATAAGAATAAATATATGAACTTTATGGTCATTAAGAAGGGCATCAAAAAATGTATGACTTAATGGCAGCAAAAGGTATGACTTGTAGAGGTAACAAACAACTTGTAAATGTTTGACTTAAAGAAAATAGGCCCGTATGGTGAGGTGCGCAAATTTGTGTGATATTCATACCCTTCTCAAAAGACTTGATTCAAAGTCTCAGAAAACAATCTAGTATATAAACTAGGTGAAAGTCCCTTACTCTTTCAATATGGGACACAAACCAAAGCATGAAAGATATGTTCCAAGTTTTGGAACAACACCAACAGTCACTCACTTGAGCCAAAACTTGAGAAACAAATTGTAACAATTGAGGAGAAAGATAGGAGAATAACCAATTGAACTAGGTCTTGAACCTAGTGTCTAAGAAAATTAGAGACAGAACCTGCTAGAGAAATAAACAACCTTAAAATGCCCTGGTTCGATGGTTGCTCTAGAGAGATAGCCCAAATGCTCTCATAGGAGGGTGGTTAGCCCCCGTAATCATATAGGTGAGTCCATCAAGTGTGTACTACTCACAACACCCAAACTTGAGTTATGGAACTCATTAAGGATTAAACTATCTAACCTCATCAAAAGCAATAAAATCATACTAAGGGATGCAATTCAACAACTGAATGTGTATTAGTATTATTCTACAAACAAAGCACAAGTTAGTAGTCACCACATAACTTTATTTGACTTATTGAACTTGGTTTCTCAAGATGGGTTTCCATCACAAAGTTATAACATAATTGGGCTCAACCCCATCCCTTTGGCATGCTCTGAAACTAGTTTCCTACTTAAAGCTTTTATGTCTAATTAAAGTATAGACAATTTTATGTCTCAATCTGATATGTCTACTTTTAACATTATATGCCTTGTTCTTGGTAACATGAATGGTAGCCTGCGAATCACAATGAAGGAACAGAAAAGGAATCATCACAAGATCTATTTTAGGGTTCATATAATCTAAGTACCAAAAAAAGTTTAATTCATGATTATAACATCAAGATTAAAGGAAAAATATAAAACTAAAAGAACAATGGTAGGATCTCGTTTAATCTTCATTAAATCCACATTATATTTATGAAAATCCACTCCAAAATATGTTTTCTTACTTGTGCTTAATTCTTCTTTTTTTTATTATCATTCTAGGCCATCAATTTATGTTTTCCCGAGCCTATTATAAACCTTCTATATACTCCCCTTGTTTTCTTTTTGTTTTACCCTTTAAATGGTAAAGAAATTAGGGTTTCTAGACTAGACATGATCACTAACATGATCATGTGTATGACCTGTCCCTTAATCTTACTTCAACCTTTAAAAATTGAGAAGAAACAAGGTTTTAAAGAGCTATACAACATTTGCACGACTGTGTAGACTTACATAAGCACAACCTAGATAGCATCAATTCTTCCACTTTTGTCCCTGTTTCATCCTAATTCTTCTCCTTTTTATATATGAAGGCAAATAAGACCTAAAAACATAATGGAAACAAGGTAAGTACCAAAAACAATATGAAAATCATAAATAAATAAGCAAAATGATTCAAATATGAGATTAAAAGTATAGTCTATTTAGTATCTATCAAACTCTACCACACTTAAGCATTTGCTTATCCTCAAGTAAATCAAATTCATTACTCTCAACTAATAAGAAACATCTTTAGGAAAGCATTAAACAAAAAGATAATATCTTCAAGATTCTCTATTATTCGTTCAATTGCAAATTTCATTAAACTATTAAGCTCTTAGTCACTTGCATCAAATTATAAATCAATCCAATTCATTCCATTCCACTTAATACATAAAATGAACATATATAAGAAAATTGCTAAAACCTTTAAACACTTTCATAGCCTTTATTAAAAACAAAACACTAAACTTAAATAACATAGGAGTATTTATAAGCTTGTTTGAAAAGTTACATAGTCTTTTTACACGAGAGTAAAAATCTTGTCATTAATAACCCTCAGTTACTCAACTAAGTCACTATCTTAAATGGCTACTAGGACCACTCTTTAAATTTTACCTTTTTATTGGTACAAAGTCAGATGATGAAATTATTTATGCTCACTTATTAACATACTACTTTTTGCTTTTTATACACGGAGTAATAAAGATGTTAAAAAGTTTACTTTTAACTCAGTACATATATAAATTATACATGAAGTATTATAATGCAAATCAAGTATCCATTTTTAAAATTAATGAACTAAATTAAAATCAACTTAATCATTTACCTAAATAAATCAAATCACAATCGCAACAAAACTTATAATGAATCAACTTGATCAACATTGTTTAAAAAAATTCTTGTATGATTGATTTAAATTAGTGTCAATTATGAATTAACTGTAAGTGTGTGGCATAGCTATAGCTAGTACCAACAAGTATGGGTCAATCCTATAAAGAAGATGCATACTAGTAGTTACCATTATTCTATTATCTAGTCTAAAGATTGGATTTTTAATTTTTAATTAAAGGAAATAAAACTTAAGAAAATAAAATAAAATAGGCAACAAGATTGAACATATAAATAATGTATCATTTGGGAAAGATTCGATATTAGAAATTAGTATCTAGGTTTTGAATCCCCCTAAAAGCCTTTAACTAATTGATCTTTTCTTATGCAATTGTTTTAGACCGTGGAGGTTCTTATGGTATGCCAATAGATCACTCTTGAGTCTAATAATAACTAATCCTAAGATTATCAACCGAATTACTTAAGCTAATGTTGATAGATTTGCTTTACCGATTTGTGAATCCCATTATTAGGTTTTATAGTGATCCAGGGGATTTATGTCTTCCTATCTCTAGGGTTGCAATTAAATCCTTCCAATTTTGGTGGATCTATTCACACACAGGATTTCTCAATCTCTATATTATGAAATCAAATTATGTACTAATATTTTGGATCTATTAGAACATAAATTAAACACGTAATTAGATCACAATATATCAATCTAAACAATTGTATTAATAAAAGAGTCAAAACATATTATAATACAAAACTAGGGTTCATCTAACTTAGACACTAAAAGAATTTAGTTACATATGATATAACACAAAATCAAACATAAATAGAATGAAAATGAGTTTAAAAAATGGCTTCATAATTATAATTCTCCTTTTTTGTTTTCTATCGAATGTTCTTATAAGGTAAAGGTTTGATTTTGTATTCCAATGGATCTTTCGATGATTTCTTCGTGTTTTCCACTTCTCTAATTCAAAATTGCCAATCTTTGGCTCTACAATAGCCTCCTAATATCTGCTCCCCCTTCTGCCTTCAAAGATGTCTTTTTATAGTAATTTTTAGGAATTTGGGTGATGTACGGTCTAATAAATGGTCATGTACTACATTATATATAACCTAAAATACCTAGAATATGCAATTCTACACACCCTGTACCCCTTCTTTGGTTCAAATCTTCATTTTATGTCACATGTCGATCCAAATTCTTCTCCTTTAAGTTTATAAAGGCAATTATAACCTATAAATATACTTGGATAAAATTAAGTATCAAATATACAATAAAAGTATAAAATATCAAGCAAAAATACATCAAAAATGAGGTATAAATATGATTAATTATACATCTATCAAACATCCTCACACTTAGACTTTTGTTTGTCCTCAAGCAAACTATAATCAAAATTATAAATTTTACAACATCCATCTTTCATTAATCTTGATCTGTCCATGTATGATATCCTATTGGATTAAATTAACATACAATTAGAGTCAAGTTATCTTAAAATTAACTTCCAATATCAATATTAATAGTAATCACATTGAAATCAAAAGCATAAACTTTTACACCCTCACTAAGATTTCACTCAATGCACTGAAGGGTTTAGGGTGAAAAGTGTAAAAACTCTCAATCAATGCATAGAAGAACTCTTACTATAGGCTTGCTATATTATCACATCTCCACCACTTATGTATAAATTAGAAACAAAAATCAAAAGGTCTTTATACCGGTTATAATGTGATTAAGGTACGGTATGGTGAGGATATTAAACAGGCTTAATTACAAGGCTTTTTTTACAAAACATGTTGGACCCCGAACTTTTCTCAGATTTGTGAATTTTAATTTGACATTAAACGAGAAATTGAGGTGACTTAGTCAT
>JANVCQ010000232.1:33886599-33903664 GCA_025531925.1 Erythroxylum plowmanianum
TATGAAATTATTCTCAATTGTAAACTTGTAATACAGTATAATTTTAACTTAAATATGATCAAAATAAGATATGAACTGACCATCAGTAGATGTTCTTAATTCGTTTATTGTGACAAATGCATTTTCTTCAAAAATTGTCTTTTCAAGTTTATTATAATTAAGATCAGGTGATGATTCTTCTTCTTCGATCCAAAAATCAGTATATTCAGTACAATCAATATCAACTGGATTATATGTTCTCTTCTTACTAAACGATCTGCATACATAATAAAGAAATTATAAAATCAATAATAAAAATAAAATTATTGAAATAAAAACAAAATAATAAAATAATAAAATACTTGTTCTTCATTCTCAGATTATAAGTAACGTAAACAAGGTCATTAAGCCTTAATGTTCCAAATGATTTCATTTATTTGTATGAATACATTCGAAAGCAATCCATTTACGTTCACAATCTGATGCAGAAGTTGTTTGACTGAGTGACCTAATAGCGAGTCTTCTCAATATTGGAGCATTGTCACTGAATAATCTCCACTACTCAACTGTATTTTAAATTAATAGTTATGATAAAATATATATTATTAATAAGTAAATATTGAATTAAAAGTATAAAACTTACCTGGCTGCATTTTTTTCAACATAAGTTCTCTCTTTGTTGATTATCTAGCAAAACTCTCTAAACCTTCACGATACAATTTAATTTCAATTGTCTCTTGTAATTGGTCTTCAATAGAGAAAATACCTTTGCATTCAATTACATCAAACAAACCTCCCATAATATTAATTGTATGTTATTTTTCACTATATAAGCAATAAGGATTGAGAAAATAAGCTGCTAAATGGATCCTTTAAGTAAGATGCTTATCCCATCGTCAATCAATAATATTTATACAAGGCTTGTACAGTTTCTCCTTCCCTTTAAAAATATTTATAATTGTTTTGTGAGCTCTATACATACCATCATATATAAATCCCAGAGATGGCTTCTCATCTAAATCAACAATCCTCAACAGCCTTATAAGCGGAGCCACAATCTTCACAATAATCAAGTAAGCATCCCAAATTTTGTTATCTAGAATAATAACGTAAACTTCTTTTCCTTTTTCACTCTTTGATAATTTATGACTTGAAAAGTGTTTACTTGTTACTAAATTTTGAAGTAATTGCTTGTGTTCATAACCACTTTTCAAAATAATAAATGTAGTTGCAAACCTGGTAGTAGCGGGATGAACGATCTTAACTCAATCTTCTTGTTTTCTTAACCAAGACAAAAAAGTGACATGATTATACACAAAAATTGTGATCTTAGATGTGCGTGAAGCAAGACTAGAAATATAGCCCATACTACCAATATCTTTTAAAATAAAATTTATACAATGAGCAGCGCATAGAGACCAATAAATATGACCATACTTTGATTGTAATAAGTACTCAGCTGATACATAATTAGCTACATTATCAGTAACAAAATGCACGACATTCTTTGGTCCAACCTAGTCGATAATTTCAGAGAATAATTCAGATAAAGCATTAGCACTTTTTACCATGTCAGAAGCATCAACAGACTTGATAAAAGATGTTCCAATATTACAATATACCAAGAAATTAATCAAGGTTCTTTGTCTTTGATCAGTCCACCCACCTATTATAATAGTGCATCATGTTGATTCCAAACTATATTTATATGCATCCATAATTAACTGATATTACCTTCTTAAATCTTGAAGCAAAGGCATACATAACTCATAATAAGATGGTACCTTAAATCCTGGACCTATTACTATTGTAGCATCAATTGCTTCTTGAAAATATGGTGAATTTAAACCATTTAAAGGAATACATGAATAATAGAACCATCTAGCCCATGCTCTTTTATATCGTAAAACAACATCCTTATCAACCATAAAACTTTTTAGACTAGGTTAAGAACCAGAAGTAGTTCTTGGAGAAAAATAAGAATCTATGTCAATAGTAACTTTTCTTTTTCCTTTATCTAATATTTGTGGTATTTCATCATCTCTAAAAGATATATCATGAGCCCCTTTATTTCCCTTTTTCTTTTTTAATTGTTACTGCAAATATATTCCAATCATATCATGTACATCAAGTTGTACTTTTTTGCAAGAAGCAATATTACCCTTAGCACCATCAAGATGTTCTTTCATTCTAAAATTCCTCCCCCTTTAATTATTCTACCGCAAATGTACAATTATATTAGATATTCCCATCAGATGCTTGAGAAGAAGAAAAATAATTCCATGTTGGATCATACTTACCACGAGGAGAGGATGGTTTCATATTCTTCATTATGATTTAACCTAAAAAGAATAATTCGGTATACTATTGTTAGGGAAAAAGTATACAACTTAAATAATTCTCATTATCAATTGTAATAAAGAAGACAAATGGCAACAGAATGGATACATAAAAGACCAATAGATGTTACTCACTTATTAAACTTTATTCCAGCAATTGCTCCACTTTAAATAGCCTAACTGAAATATTGCTAGTTTTCAGTTTTGGTGCTTTAGATCAACAAATTGAATAGTTGAAAGAGTATATATAACTCAACTATCAAAACCAAAAATTGGTAAAAAATAGAGTTTTAAATATTACATAAATTGATATGAAATAAAGTTATAAATGTTTCAAAAATTGATATGAAATAGAGTTCTAAATGTTACAAAACTTATCACTACCAAAAATTCATATGAAATAAAATTCTAAATGTTACAGAAATTGATATGAAATAGAGTTCTAAATGTTATAGAAATTGATATGAAATAAAGTTCTAAATATTACACAAATTGATATAAAATAGAGTTCTAAATGTTATAGAAATTGATATGAAATAGAGTTCTAAATGTTACAAAAATTGAAACCTTATTAAAATCTATAGTTCTGTACAGTGCTAGACCAATTGGACTGGTTTGACAAAAAACCAGATGAATGGTTTAAATTATTTACTTCCAGTTTCAATGGAATTTGTCGTTGTTGAACCCCAAATTTTCATTTTATTTTAATTAATTAGTTAATAATTTATTTAATTTTATTTTGTTAGAATTTAGTCATTAATTTAGCAAGCATATGTAGCAATTAGAATTTTTAATAGAAATGTTAGAATTAAGTTAGAGTATAGTATGATATTTAATAGACTAAAGGAGTAAGGGGGCATTATGTTAAATGTAGAAGGGCAAAATTGGAAGGGCAAGACAAAAAGTTGTCTTGGATAAGAAAGAAGAAGAAGAAAATCGCGAGGAGAGAAAGAAGAGAGAAAAACGTGGGAAAGAAGAGAAAATCATGGAGAAGAAAGGAAGAAAAGGAGAAAGAAGAAGAAGGAAGAAGATTTGGCTAAGCTTAAGGTAAGCTTCATCTTTCTTCTTGTTTGGGTAGAAAAAGAAGTAGGAAAATGAGTTTGTGTAAGAAGAAAGAAGAGAAACCCAGTTGATTTTTCATGAATTTTTGGAAGGGTTTAGTTCAAGGAGCTTAGGAAATGCATGGGCTTAATTATTCTAGAGTTAATTCTAGTGAATATGGTTTGTGGGTTCTTAATTTGCATTCCTATTGAATGAGATTTTTGCCAATGTTAAAGGAAATTAAGAAAGGCAAGAGGAGCAAGAAAACAGGCACCTTTAAGCAAGTTTTTAAGCAAAGAATCCAGGTGGGTTACATGTTTATAGTTGAGTTAATGAGCCAAGAATTTTTTTTCCAAATCAATAGAGTTAAATGATTTCAATCGCTTCATAAATATTGCATTTATTGCTCCTTAAATGATTTAAGAAATTGCTACATGTTTGATACATGAATCTTGTTGATGATTTACGAAATGAAGATGGAAATGGTATTTGAAATATGTTATACTTATGGAAATCCTATTTCTGAAATGTGCCTTTTGGACAATATATTTATAAGTCATAAAATTCATGTTCGTGTGGGTTTGTGGTGATCCATTCTATTATGTCACGTGCCATGTTAATGACTTCTCCCGCCTGTCCGATAGTAGCATGGAGCTCCTTCATGGACTCCCTTATGTTTATGAACTGTGCAAAACTATGATGTGGGTTTGTGATAGTCCATTCTGTTATTACTAGAGATTTACAATAACTCCCCCATGTTTATGGACCTATATGTGTTTATAATTTGTTGACAAGTTTGAAGAATGCATGACTTATGTTGTTTATGAATTGTTTGACAAGTTGAGAATTTGAGAAATATGTATTTTATGGACTCAATGCAAATTTACTATAGCAATGAATATTTTCAATGGTCTTGCTTGTTTCTCCGTTATAAAATTGTTACCTCCATTCTTCCCCATCTCTAGGTGCTGAGCAAGAGATCGAGTGACCAAGAGTCAAGGCATCACTCCAAATCTGCATATTTTTGTATTTTAAGTTAGTTTGTGGAAAGCACAAGGCTTTAGCAGCATTTCAAGTATTACTCGTTCATATATATTTTGTAATTTTGGGGTTATGAAACCAATGATGTATTATGGCTTGAAATGCCCATTAAATCTTTGTAAAAACTCTTTCTTTTGATGTTAATGAAGTTCTTTTGCATTTATTCATATTTATCTTTTGTTAAGTATTTGAATAGTGTTCTTGGGAATAGCCTTGTATGTGTAATAAGTGTTAGATTGTTGGGGGTTCTAGGTTGTGGGTTCGAAGGTTTCGCTGCAATGAAGCCATAACTTTGGTAGCAGTGAACCTTTCCCGAAGGGTGTTTTTGGCACTATCTCGTAACTTCGTCACAGTGCAATTGTCCCAAAGGGTGCGTTTGCTCAACCTAGAGACTTCGCCGTGGTGAACTTATCCCCAAAGGTCCTTGGAAAAGATTTCATAGTTTCGCCCTGGTGAAGCACTACTTTGTCGCGGTGAACTCGCCATTGTTGACGGCGAAATTTTCCTTACAAATTCCATGTTTTCAACTTTTCTTTCATATGACTTTCACCTGACCGCCTTAAGTGGTCTCCTTGTCAGTGGTCACATTTTATGATTCTAGAGTTGGACTCCGAAAATAGGGTCCAATAGTCGTTGATGAAGAAATCACTCAAGACCAACAAAGTTTCTTGTGATCTCTTCCACGGATAACTAGGGAAGTTTTGAGTGTAAGTCAGCTTTGCCCGTTCTTTTAACATCGGATAAAATAATGAAGTTCATAAGTAGTGGATGATTCGTTGAGAATTGGTCAACAAAATCTGCAAGCGCACAGAATCGTTCCTAGTACCCATACATTAAGTATTCCAAGATCGTCTCCCTCAAGGACTAAATCATCACCGCCAAATTAATTCTAATTATTTGAATGAAATCGACCATAAACTCTAAAAGATGATTGGAGTTTAATAGACAGTAAATTGTAAATACTGAAAAATAGAAAATAGGGTTAAATCGAAGATTTGAAATTAGGGCTTGGGATTCACCAACTCAAAAGATAGATTCATACATTATGAGAATGATTGAATGTAAGGTTATGAAAACAGTTGCACAACTTTACCCATATCTTTTCTCAAAGCATACAAGAGCATCTAACTAGTTGATTACCATCTCTCAATGTGCAAACTAACTAGTTAAATCCATGAAGAACAAGCAACCACAAGTTATCACACTAGCTTAGGATATCTCTATCTCTAAGTTTAAGGTGTTCATCTTCCTAGAGCGTAAACCATATTTCACCTCTCAGTACATCATATGATTCCTATGATTGCATCTATGGAGATCAAGCATAGAGACAACAGTGAAATACAAGAGAGGTAAACATAACCCAAGAACTTTCATTCAACACTCAATCATCTATAAAATACAAATCAATCCCAAAGTAGGCTACATCCCTCACCTTAAATGAGGTTTAGCTCCAGAACATGATACTAAAAGTCAACTCCATAAAGATGCTCAACATTTAAGAAAGAGTAGAGAGAGAATATGGGAAGAAAACAAGACAATGTTGTCTCCAATCCTTGATGCCAATCCCCAAAAACTTCCTATCTTCCTCTTAATTTGTGCCTCCTTAAGTAGTAACTTCGTTTTCAGTGTCTAGCCCCCTAATTAGGTCATCAAAATGAGTATTTATAGTGTCTTGGGTCCAAAGAAACCTAGTTTCAACTAAACAGGGGAGCGCAAATCGTGTTTGGGCCGCCAATGTCCGTTAAACGGATATGAATGTCTGTTATTCTCGGGTCTAGAATTGCATTTTGCCAGGTGATGTCCGTTAAACGGACATTCTCCTATTCACAATTTTTGCATTTTTGACCCTTCAGTCAACGGAATCCCTCCTCGGAGTCTTCACAGAAGTTGTAGAGCTCGGAGTCCTCTTTGCAAGTGTCCTTGAATGACATTAATCCGACATCCACAAGAAAAGTTATGCCTTTCACCCCCACAATCTATCCATTTATACCTGTCAAGCAAAAAAGTTGAAATGTGAGAGAATTGATCAAATAAAGCTTCAAATCCATATATAAATAAGTCAAATTAATTCCAATTCAACCCAAAATCATCTAAGAATAATTTGACTCATCAAGAATGTTCAGATATTTTTTCCTTCATTCCTTATTTTATTCCGTGATCATTAATTTTCCTCCTTTGTAGAACCTAACTTGAAAAATACGAATACATGATTGGGAAAAAGGCAATTCCAAGATTTTCTCAGAAACTTCAAATATTTCCATTTATTTTAAGCGTCAAAATTTATGCACAGTTAAATGTTTTGAATTTCTCAAAGTGAATTTTCGGTAATAGCTTTATCTAGAAGAGATGTACGTTGGGCTACATAATATGCTTTTCAGAAACAAGATTTCAAAGTTAAAAGTGAATAAAAATACGATAGACCGAGTTTGTTGCGTATTATCAAAATTTAAAAACCGGACTGGAAAAAGTTTGAACCGGCCGATTTTTATACATAGAAGTTATTAGGTGAAACCGAACTAGACCATCGACTGGTTCAAACTTTTTTCGGTCGAATCAAACGGTCTGGTCTCGAATAAAAATCTATATCTTATTTGTATTGTTATTAAGATAATAGCTAATTAAGTGATTTAATTTAACTTAAATTAAACCGTAGCGTTGATGATAAGATAAGATAAAAATAAAGTGGAATTATTATAAGTTCCTAACGTACCCTTATAAGAACATTATATACCACCTTTCATGATTAATCTAGCAAATAGATACATAGCCTAAAAAGCTATGATACATAAACTACAAGCTTTTTACACACTCCCATGTTTCAGTACATTGACTTAATAAATATAACTAGAAATATGCAATTTAATTTTTGCAGTAAAATTATTTGTTCTTGATGTATATTATTTGCAAGACTTAGAAGCTAAAAGTGGATTTTGCCCATCCTTATTCTTTCCCATCAAACTGCACACGTCGCAGGCCCACGTCCTTGACTTTGCAGCAACATAATTATCCTTCCTAGTAGGCAGAAGCTTAGTAAGTAGCATCTAAAAACCATGCTAAGTGTGGAATTAATACACAGAAACATAACCTATCATAGTAAAATCAGGTGGTGGACCACATTTCTACTATGCTATTAAGTTTGAGGTCCCATATAACTACCTAATTCTGAGGCAATAGTGAATGTTACAACAACTAATCTGCTGCTAATCAATAGTCTTAGATTTGCCTAGTTTAATAAACAGAACCGGCAACAACATAAATCACGTAAACAGAAAATGCCTATTTATTTAAAATACAATAGAAGAAATTCTTCATTATTTGAGCTATT
The DNA here is from genome assembly GCA_025531925.1 of Erythroxylum plowmanianum. Lineage (NCBI taxonomy): Eukaryota > Viridiplantae > Streptophyta > Magnoliopsida > Malpighiales > Erythroxylaceae > Erythroxylum > Erythroxylum plowmanianum. The sequence continues at coordinate 33,894,325 of JANVCQ010000232.1, forward strand.
CTAAAACAAGATTCCTGAAGTCTAGTTTTCTGCTGATTTAGGTATCCAGCTTCTGATACAGCAAGTTTAATTTTCTTTAAAATCTGGTCATACGCTTGAGCATGAAGCATATTTGTTTACGCTAAACTAATCACATGAACTGCAGTTTTGGTTGAAAAATAAATCATAATCAAATTAGTCCATTTTATAGACAAGGACAAAAGCAGATTCTAGTTGATCCTGCGGACCGAGGACTCGCGGAAAAAGAGGATCCTTTTACATGGGATCAGAGGACAGTCCATCTCCAAAGTAGGAAAATTTCAAACCCTCATCATTTTTAATCTTTTCATACCAAGTCACCCTTGAATAACATGGCTAAGTTCTGAAGCCTATCCGTATATTCTTCCAGGAAAAGAAATCATGTCCTTTCATTGCCCTGCACAGAGTCAGCTGAAGTGACACGAGACTTTTATGGCATCCAAGTTTTCTTATCCCAGATGCAAACAGTTTGAAATTTTATAATGTAAATGATAACTTCCAAGTAACAAATTCCTCTGTGTGTATCATGCTGCCAACAACCTTGAACCAAAACCTTAGGTTTCCTTTCACATTTCATCACTTCATTCCATCTCTGACCATTCCAGCATTAATTGGCTGCATATCATTACAGCAATAGCAACAAAAGGTGTGGGAAGGAGCCCAATACTGTAATAAGCCTACCTGTTACGCGCTAATATTTCATTAGCACTGCTGGATGATCCTAACACTCCATGTTCATTTACTATATGCATCTATAACTTGGACGCCAGGACACGAAATGAAGCTAAGGATCCGAATACATAGAACATGAGTACTTGTCAGGTGACAGTCACGGCACGTGTCCCTCAATCCCTTGTCAATACAATAGCTATATCACAAATTTAAGCTAAACACTCGTTCAAAGTCAACTCTTTTCATCAATACTATGTTCAAATTAATACTCGAATCAGGCTCTTCAAATTGACCATACTAACCTTTAGCATTCTTCCTGTATAGAGACGTCGATGATTGTCCACCAAAGCTCTCGCTAACGGGCTTCAACTGCAATTACCTGACAGCTTAGAGGGTACAGCTGGCATTTCAATAAGACTATTTGTGATTTTTGGCTCTATCTTCGCCACAGGTTTAATGTCTTGATCTTATAATAAAAGACTTCAAACCTGTCTTTTCCTTGCTACTTGGTGTCAATAAACTTGGCTTCAATTATTTCTTCTTGAATTTGTTCCGTCACTTCTCGTTGTTTTCACCATCGTCATGACCATGAGGATTCCAAATCCAAGACTACCATTTCTGGTCGTGGTGATCTTACTGGCAGTTAGCTACCTCTCAAGTTGCCGCCACCTCCGTGGAAGTATGAGTTATCAAAGCAACAGCCAACATGTCGAAACTGAGTTCTCTGCTCAGTTCTCGTGGCGTTTCTCTGCAAAACCTCCTGAAGGGTCCAGAGAAGATGAGAAATCCCCAGTTTTTGGAGTCTCCGATAGAACAGTTCCAGGGGGACCAAACCCTCTGCACAACTGATATCTACTTCATCACAGTATAGATTTATGTATGTATCAGTAAGTACCTATTACACATATATAGATCTTTGCAGAATATAGGGTGTCTATTTTATCTTTCTTTCCCTTTTTCTTTAATTGGTTCACAGAGATAGATTTTGGAAAGGGGCAGTTTTGACAGGAGTTAATGTTACTCGTAATTGCAACTTTACTTGAATTTTATTCTTCAGAGATTATAAAACAGCATATATACTTGCAATGGTGCGAAAGGTTACTCTACAATATAGAAAGTTAGCTGTTACTCCATTCGTCTTGGACTTTGAGCCAGAAACGTGTGAAAGAAGAGAAAGATCAGAAAATCCTTCGATAAGTAATTATTGAAGTACAAATCCACGGGTCCGTATTAAATAGGCTCTAGGAGCCACCGACTATGTTATTGTGAGCACATTCGTTAATGTGACAATTGTTGACAGAAGAAGTCAAACCATGCCATATCAGCAACTAGGATATTTGGATTTAGATATGTCATATTTGTACAAGTTGGCTTTGACGATGAGGGATGTTGTGAAGGCCGAAACTCTTGAGAGACATAATAGCTTAATCTCCATTTACAGGCATGTTTCCTTCTTTCAAGAAAGTCAAACAATGCATATTTCAAGGATTCCCAACGTGTGACTTGATTAAAAATAAAAGGGAACGCGAATGGCTTTATTGCGTAGCTTCAATCTAGCCATATTTATTCATCTTTGCATTTTGGGTGATTGATGTGAGCACAATTAGTCAAAAATATGAGTTTCAATGCATGTTTGGTTTGAGTCGATTATGCGAGTGGAGATAAGAGAACGTTTGGATGTAAAATACTCATCTTTGGTTAAACGCTAGTTCAGAGATGAGCATGTTCCAATCTATGCCCCTCTCTAGATGTCAAAGTTACAGTGAAAACATAATCTTTAACACGAGCATAACCCAAACCATATTTATCTGCACAATATTACAGAAGGATCCACGACCTCAAGCACAAGCATATATATCTCATATCTTGTATAACTCCACAAAGTTAAAAACAGATCAACTGTCTCAGTCATGAGTATGTCCTAGATCGTGCCTCATAGCAGTGCTACTTAAGAGTCGTGAATGTTTCTTTATCTTATTCTTCATTGAATCTTGAATGTATTAATTAAAGGATTCTTTTTTATGTCATTCGGAAGCTTATGTAACTTGATTTTTAATTCTTGATAGTCCACAGATTAATTCTTTTTATATATCTATTTTAATTTTCTTGAAGTTAATTTCAACTTTTGTATGGATTTTATAAAGTATATTCCAAAATGAGTTCACTTTCGTAATACCGTTAAAAAGAGAGAAGTTGGCAAGTAGTGAATCAATCAGACACAGTAACATATACATAGATTAGAATGACATGTGTTGAGTGAGATAATATAGCTGCATCCTTTATGCTTACGGTACACATTCTTTCTCAATCATTTTCTTTCGTATCAAATCAGACTCGATTAAGCGTTTAAGACAAAAGAAATGATGCTTTTCAGTTCATAAAAAACAAAAACGAAAATGTTAGTTTCGTACAAGCTATAACAAGAAAGACACCAAAGGATTGGACCCATGTGCTAGAGGAGGACAAGTAGACGAAATTTGCATGAAAAGAACAGGTTATACGCAGAGAAATGATGGAGCCATTTTAAATTTTGCTGTAAGCTAGAACTGCCAAAGCCAAAGATTTTCCATGGCTTCCTCTTGATTTGAAGTTAATTTTGAGGTAAGGATGAAAGCTGGTGTAGCAAATGCAAGCCAGGATTGGTTTGAATGACTTCCTTTCCAACGAGCCTTACCGAAGGTATCACTCGTCAATGTTGCGTGAGATCAATGGCACAGAATTTGCAATTCTAACGTCCATAGTCCGTACAAACAGAGGGAACATTTTAAAAAGGTGTTACAGAATTTGTAGTCTCATTAAAGAATAAAGAGCACTTTGGAACGTAGGAAGCCACTCTCAAACCTCAAGCGAACATGCACAATTAGAAGGTTAGCCAAAGTGACCGTATACAGGTGACACTCGTAAGATCAACTGCAATTTCAGACGACAACTTGGACAAACTTCAACGCTTCTCTGACAAAATCAGCTCGACAGCTAAATCTAAACTTTGAAGAATCGAGGTTCTGGAAAAGCTCTAGAAGATCAAAAAATTCGTCTGCGTAAGAAATATTATCCAATATAATAGATAAACACAAGATTGGATATGCATCATTGCAACTATCAGTTATTTGGATGAATTTCTACTTTCAGCAGATTAAAGGACTTCTTGAAGAATCTTTTCTTCTATGCAGAAATTGTCTTTGCGTATTATAGTGTTTCTAAAATTAGCATAAGATCATTTAAGTGAATATTATCTCATATTTATAGATAATGTCAAGACATTAACCAATTATTTATGGTTAAGAATTAAAAGGTCATAGTTAAACTCACCAGATGTGTCCTTTCATCATCACTCCCACTCACACATGATGAGTTTAGTCAATATAATTTTTGCATGTTCTCGTACTTGTCTAATACCCTATGGATTAGCATATCTTGAAAGTTCATAGTCACTTATTTGTTAGGAATATATGATGTCTCAATTAATAAATCAATCCTTGAGTAGATTTTGTACGTTATACCCAATCTCGTATTTCAATCTTCTTTGATCTCATTAATTTCATCATGTCATAAATGTATTTAATTCTCTTACTAAAAGTCGGTGGCTGCCTTTGAATACATATCTTTTTTGTTTGAGTTACCAACAGAATAATCTTCCTCTGTTCTAAACTCTCTTAAATTGAATTTAATTTGCTTTCGTATAATTGTCTTATAAGATCGTATTAACAATAATCTTATGGTAATATTCTGAAGTAACAAATATTAAATTTAATCCTTAAGAATTAGACAAGAGTTTTGAGATTATATTATGAGGTTCCTTTAATCTCTAAGGTCCCGCACAATGTAAGTTAAGATATGTTTACTTTCATTAGTCCTTTTTATGGTCATTTCTATATACATGGTAAGATTTATGTGCCATGGTATCAAATCCTATTAATATGGAGCATATGTCTTTCATAAATGCAATACCATATAGATGATGGTTCAAATGTACTTAATGTTTAACCCAAGTTCACCTGTCTACTCTTAACTTTATTTTTTTGAACCTTCATCTGGCAAATTAAGACAAATATGGAGACCATATGATCATTCCAAACTAATTTTCTTTTGACTTATCATTTAAGTCAACATTCGTGGTTTAAGTTTATACTTTAGCTCTCTATTGTAATCTTGATAATAAACTCAAAATATGCCTCATCTCTAGTCATCACAAGTACTAGAGTCAATTGTCCCTGTGAGAAGGCCAATCTTTTATCTTTCTGACATACTCTTTGTTCATTCTAAAAAAATATCATATAAAAAAATATATCATACAAAGTAAACATTTTTTCATAATCAAGTATTAAGTAATTATTATTACTTAATACATAATGTCAACTTATATATGTATTTATAAATGACAATATATCAAATGAAGATACATAGAGAAATGTTGATCAACTACATTTTAATATCTACGTAATCCTGGTGACTTCACATATCCAATATTTATATATCTGGATAAATTGGTAGTCATTGGGTCTACCACTATATCTCATGTAAATATATATTTCATGTTTACTTCTCCTCGTGCAACTATATCTTTCATATAATTGTACTTAGTATACATATGCTTGGTTTTATAATGAAATTTAGAGTCCTTTATATAAATGATTGTTGCTTGACTATCAAAGTTGAATGTTACTAGGTTAGTCCTGCTTTGAGTGACGCCTAAACTAACTAAGAATTGTCTAAGCCACACAACTTCTTGTACTTTTCCATGACTATTTCTTACTTTTCCATGATATAACACCATTGTTAAGTAAGAAAACAAATCTAAAGGTAGATTTTCTTTCGTCTAAATCTCCTCTCCAATTTGCATCTATATACCTTTATATATGTAGGTTGGTCCCTTGATAACATAATGCATAATCAACATTACATTTTAGATACTTCAATATTCTCTTTACTACTTTTCATTCTTGTCCTGGACTTGACTGATATCTACTCACCATTCTAACAACATAACAAATATCTAGTCGTGTACTGACATACATGAGACTTGCAATTGCATTAGAATGGGTAATTTTCTTCATTTGTTTCCCTTTTTATGGCCTAGTTGAGTAAAACCTCTTGCTAAAACCTTCACCTTTGGTAATAGCATTATATAATGGTTTGCAATCTTGCATATGAAATCGTTTTAAAATCTTTTGACTATAAGCCACTTGAGAAAGTGATAATAATCTTTTTGAACGATCTCTTGAAATCTTAACTCCAAAATTATATGCAACTTCACCTATGTCTTTCATTTTAGATTTAGATGATAACCAAACTTTGATTTACTTGAGAAAACTCACAGTAAATACAAGCAATTAAAATGTCATCCATATATTCCATATATAAAAATAAAAATACAAATTTATCTTTGAATCTCTTAATATATACATAGTGGTCTTCATCAAGCATATAAAAATCATATGAAAGGATTACATTATGAAAACTTATATGCCACTTCCTTGAAGCTATTTCAGACCATAAACCAATTTTAATAATCGATACACTTTATGTTATTGACCTATCTCAATGAAACCTATAGACTATTCCATATAGATTTCTTCTTTTAATTTTCCATTTAGAAAAGTAGTCTTTACATCCATTTGATTTAATTACAGATCCAAACTAGTTATTATAGCCAAAATTAGATGAATCGAAGCAAACCTCACAACAAGTGAAAATGTTTCATTATTATTAATTCCCTCTTATTATGTATATCCTTTCTCGAACGTGTGCTTTATATCTTTTGATACTACCATTAGTGTTTCGTTTCATTTTGAGAACCTATTTATTTCCAATAGCTTTGTACCCTTTAGGGAGATCAAGCAAGTCCTGTACTTGATTTAACTTAAAGAATTCATTTTTTCTTTCATTGCTTTCATCCATTTTTTTAATAGGACCATTAAGAGCCTCGTGTATATTCATTGGCTTATAATCTTCTTGTGGGATAATATGGTAATTTCCTCTTCTATTTCAATACAGTGTAAGGGAATCACACCACTATTTACTTCAACATAAATGTGGTTTGTGAGAAATAAATTTATTAACATCTTCATTACTTCCACTTGAATTGGATGCGATAATTGAACTTTCAATGGGTTATAATCTTAACTATCCTTGAGTTAATTCTTCCAGTTTTAGACTACTCCCACTAGGATAAAGTCTCTCTTTATAATTCCCAATAATGGAATCATTCTGATCAAGAGTTTCATATATAAATAGGTCTTTTCTTATTTAACCTTGCTTTAGAAAGTCATTGTCTTTTCCTATTTCACCTTGCTTTGGAAAATCATTCTCTAAAAATATGACATCTTAAGATTCAAATTCAGTTACTAGTTCATTTCCTCATTCACCAATGAACACGTATCCTTTTGAGTGTTCAAAGTATCTAATAAAGATAATGTTCTTCCCTCTTCAACCTAGTTTCCCACATTTATGAGGGAGATCATGAATGTACGTAGCATATCCCTATGGTTTAATATGTTCCCTATTATGTTTTTTTCCTGTCCACAAGTCATACAAAATGTTCGTAATTGATTTTGTGGGCACTTGGTTTAGTACATAATTAGATGTAAATAATGTACTAATAGGTGATTAATAGATTTGCTTGTGACATAATGGACCTAACCATTTTTAGTATTGTTTTTGTTGGACCCCGAACGTTTATGAGAAGTTAGAGTTATTAATGAGAAATTTTGGCAAGTAGTCATGAGTAAAGAGCAAATGAATAAAAATTCTTGAACCAAGAAATGATAGATAAGAGTAAGGTAGAGAATGAGAAGTGTGGATAGATTCATAATTTTCCTTGGTGCTTTTAGTGGATAAAAAGATTTTGAAGTGAGAAGAATTAAGGTGAAAGTTAGAAGTAGAATGAAAGCCAAAAATGAAGTTGCATTTGTATAGTAAGTTGATGAGGAATAGGTACATAGGTGTATGTTATGTTATTGGTATTCATGGATTATAAATTTTTTATAGATGATATTGATTTGAAATGAAATTGAGAATGAGGAGTAAGTGAAGTAGAAAAGGTGATCTTAGTATGATTTGTGTTAAGGAAAGATTGTGAAACAAAATGGGTGGTTGATCTGGAAAATATTTACTGAGTATGCTTCGGTCTGTTAGCCATATATTTTTCTCAAGTTATCCAAAGGATATGATTCTTAATTTGGATTAAACTAAAAACATACGGCTACATTTCTTATGAAGACATCGAATTTAAATTCTATCTTTAAGAAACTTAAAATTTGTCATGAAGTTGATAATTGTGTGTAGTATATTGGATGAATGTAAATTCGTGTTCTGAATTTGAGGGCAATTCTGGATTGATCTAGGCTATATTGGATAAATTTGTCTTCTAGAAAGTTATAGATCTTTCTTTTAGCTTTCCAATGATATATAGTATGAAATTTTTGGACTTCTAGGTTGAAAGTTATGGTCCTTGTAAAGGAAGATGTATCATCTATCTTTTCGTTTCTTTTATGTTTTGTGTCTTCTATGTTTTGTTTCTTCTATGTTTTGCTTCTTCTGTATTTTGCTTCTTCTGTATTTTACTTCTTCTGCCTTTTGCTTCTTCTGTGATGACATCATCTTCTTCTGTGTTTCTTCTATGATGACATCATCTTTTTTCTGTGTTTTGCTTCTTCTGCCTTTTGCTTCTTCTGTAATGATGTCATCTTCTTTTGTGTTTCTTTTTTGATGATGTCATCTTCTTTTGTGTTTTGCTTCTTCTGCTTTTTGCTTCTTCTGTGATAACGTCATTTTCTTCTGTATTTCTTCTGTGATGACGTTATCTTCTTCTGTGTTTTGCTTCTTTTGCCTTTTGTTTCTTCTGTGATGACGTCATCTTTTTCTGTGTTTCTTCTATGATGACGTCATTTTCTTCTGAGTTTTGCTTCTTTTGTGTTTTTGCCTGGCCTATCTTCTGTTCCATTTTCAACCCCTTAAACGATAGAATCTGTCTTCGAGATTTTCATAAAAGTTGTAGATCTTGAAGTCCTCTTTCGAGCCATATAAAAAACACCTTAATCTGATATCTATACGGAAAGTTATAACAATTTTCCCACTTCTTCTGTCTTTTTTCCACTTCTTCTGTCTTTTTCATTAGTCTGCTTTGCACCTATCTTCTGTTCCATTTTTGACTCTTCAAAAGCTAGAATCTATCTTTGAGGTCTTCATGAAAGTTGTAGATCTTGAAGTTTTCTTTTGAACCATCTAAATAACACCCAAATTTGATACCAATAGGGAAAGTTATATCAATTTTTCCACTTCTTCTGTCTTTTTCCATGCTTTTGTTTTTTTATTTGGTTTCGTCTAATCCTATTATCTAGTCCATTGTGACCCTTTAGATGATAAAATATGACCTCAAGGTCTTCTTCAAAGTTGTAAATCTCAAAGTTCTCTTTTTCCTAAGATAATCTTAATCCAACATCTCTAGTGAAAGTTATGTTATTTGTATCGAGACAAGTTTGATATGATTGAGGACCAAATCTTGTTATTCTTCCGGCCATAATTTTGCTATCTGACCTCCAAATGAAGTGATTCTTGAACCCTTAGATTCCTATCACTTTTCTTTTTACATCTCCATGAAAGGTTATAGATTTTGGTATTGATGTGAAAAATATGTATTAAATCAAGTAAG
>JANVCQ010000232.1:33913929-33940227 GCA_025531925.1 Erythroxylum plowmanianum
TTGATGTTGTATTGTGGCTTGAAAATGCCACTATTGTTTAGTAATGCATTTCTTTTGGAATATGTAAATGAATTATGGATTTGTATATGGAATAGAAAGTGAATTATGAATTTGTATATAAATTGTATATGAATGTGATTAATTGCGTTTGGATTCCGGACAAGAGGTTCGATGATTTTGATGATTGAGAACTATTGAAGTGCTATGGGTATATGAATGTGTTTGATTGTGTTTGGATTCCGGACAGGAGGTCCGATGATTGTGTTGATGGATTTGAAATATTGAAGTGCTAATTGTTTATGAGTTGATGGTATTTCGTTTTGTATGTGTGAGATTTTATGGAAAAAAAATAAATAAATAAGAATTGGTTAAAAGATGAATTATGGGATATGTATGAATAAGAAGAATCTTATGAATTGAGATTTGAATGTGGATGAATTCCAAATGGGAAATTCATGGTTTTGAATGAAAGAAAAAAAAATTATATCGAATTTGATTGATTTAGACCAAGTGTCTTTATGGTTTCCAATGCTAGTTTTTCTAAGATACACGTTTTCGGATGTCAAAATTTGACCTTCAGTTTGATTTGAATCCGTTTTGTTTTCTATGTTTCCGAGTCCGCTTTTGGCTTGCCGCACTTTGTTTTTCAAAATATGATTCCGCGATTCCGTGGCATTTCGTTTTTTTATGGCTCCACACACGCTTTCGATTTCTTCACATTTTGATCCGATTTGATGTCTTTGGATTTCGCTCACTTTGACTTTCGCTTTCTAATCCGTTCTTTCGTTTCTGCCACTTTCTTTTTCGATTTATGATTTCGGGGTTAGGTTCTGGAAACGGGTCCCAACAATACCTCTAAACCTTTTTCATATTCTTATTATTATAGAAATTTGATCAGTAATAGAGAGATTAGCAATAGAAAATGGTTGGTTTATTCTAAACATATAGATAAAGTATATTGCTTATGTTGTAAGTTGTTTAAATCTAATAGCAAATAAAGGGCATTAGCAAATGATCGATTTAAAGATTGGAAGCATCTTAGTAAGAGACTCAAACAACATGAGAATTGCATTGAGCATATGACTAATATGAGAACTTGGAATGAATTAAGAGTAAGATTAAGAAAAAAATCAAATAGTTGATAAAGATTTGCATCAAGAAATTGTAAAGGAGAAAGAACGTTGAAGACAAGTTTTGATAAGAATAGTTTCTTTTATGAAATATCTTACTAAATATAATTTGTCTTATCAAGGATCTAATTAGAAACTTTTCCAAGATAGTAATAGTAAATTTTTAAGGATTGATTGAGATGATTGCTAGATTTGATGTAATAATGCAAGATCATATTAGACAAATTTAAAATCATGAAATTTATTATCATTATCTTGGTCACAAAATTCAGGTAAATTGATTTATTTGTTGGCCCATAATGTTAGAAGTTCTATCATAGGGATCATTAAAAAGGTGAAATACTTTTCTATTATTCTTGATTTTATCCCAGATTTGAGTCATCAATAACAATTGAGTTTGTTAGTACAACGTGTGAATATGTCAAATGAAAAAATAAAATAGAGTACTTTTTAAAATTCTTAAAGGTAGATGACATATCTGTATTGAGATTTTTCAATGAATTATTGAATGCATTTAGGTCTCTTGATCTTAATGTCTATAATGTGAGGGATCAAGGTTATGACAGTGGTTCTAATATGAATGGAAAACACCAAAGGGTTTAAAAAAGATTACTTGAAATAAATCTGAAAGCATTATACATGACATATGTTTGTCATAATCTTAATCTTACTCTTAGTGATATGACACATTCTTGTGTTAAAGTTGTTTCATTTTTTGGAGTTGTGTGACTTATATATGTATTATTTTCAAGTTCTCCCAAAAGGTGGAAGGTTTTACTTAATAACGTTTCGGTTTAACCATGAAATCATTATCTAATAGTCGTTATTCAAAAAGTGTTAACATTATTAGATTTCAAGCTCCTCAAATAAGATTGGCTTTGATTAATTATCTAGATCTTATGATGCTGCCAAGTCAAAGAGTGAAGCAAAAAGTTTGGTTAGTGTACTTGAGAGTTTTGAGCTTTTACTTAGTATGGTTTTTTGTATGATATTTTATTAGCTATTAACACAATGAGTAAAAATTTGCAGTCTAAATCTATGTGCATTGACGCTACCATAAAACAGTTAGAAGGTGTGATGATATTTTTGAGAAATATAGAGATGAAAGGTTTAGCACTAGTATGAATATCGCTAAAAGTCTTGCCAATTTCTGGATATTTGATTCAAAGAAGTTGAGGTCATTGGATAATATCCAATTAAGAGAATGTCATTAATTTTACATAAAATTTTTCTCGTGATAATGTGTTGGATGTGGATTTAGATGATATTTTTTTGAATTAAAAGTGTTGAAAATGACTTTGCCAAATGAGTTCATATCATTAGTTGGAATTTTAGAATTTGTTCAAGTTGTAGAATGTTATCCACATGTTTCAATTGCTTATCGAATTTTATTGATTATACATGTGACTGTAGCATCAGCTGAGAGAAGTTTTTTAAAATTAAATTTATTAAAACTTACTTAAGGTCATCAATGATACAAAAAAAGGTTAAATGATTTAGTTATTTTATGTATCAAGAATAATATATTGGACAATATTGATCTTAATAATATTATTAATGATTTTGCATCTAGAAATGCATAGAGAAATTTTTTCATAAATTATGATCATCTGTGTGTTTGTTAGTACAATTCTCTTAGTATTTTATAGTCTAATATTACTGCTATTGCTATTGTGTTGTTACTGTTATTATTTTTAATGATTTTATTGTTACTGACATTTATAAGATATTATTAGTTGATATTATGATAATTTAATTTAATATTTTGTTAAGTATGTGAACTTATAAATTGAGTCTCTTATATATGGATATTAAATTTTAATAAATAAATTATATTTTTAAAATTTACATGTTTGTATATTCTCAATTTATTGGGCTCCCTTTTTTTACTTTGTCCAGGGCCTATAAAACGTTAAAAACGACCCTAATTGAAACTGTAACTTTGTTGAATTTTTAATTTTTATTAAATGATTATTTATAGTTAATAATTAAAATGTCACACCTGAACTTATCAGCTTAGTCCTCTTACTGATTTCACACTTTTCCTTCTTCTTCGGTGAAAGTTCCATACACCAGGGCATCGGCCCTTCTCTAGCAGGATTGGTGGCAGACTTAGTTCCATTCTTCTATGGAGCCTTCTCAATATCAAGCATATTGCGTGGCAATTCAGTTCCTTAAAAGGGTTGTTTAATGTCATCTTACACCTTAATAACAACCGCATGACCATTAGGGTAAGCAATGTCCTCCAGAGAATAGAAGTTCGGCAGTACCCATATCTGGCTTGCAGCTTTCAGAGACCCAGAAAAAGCAAGACTTTCTTATCAGCAATGGCTTTAAGCAGAACCATGCAAACAAGAACTAACGTACCTATCCTCTGGTAAATCTGAGCTGAACAAAACCACATATTCGGCTTCTTTAACATCGACTGAAATGACATGAGCTAAGTGAGCTTACCGTATATTTCTCAAGCTCCAGTACTCTTAAGGTCTAGGCTTATCCACCAACTAAGCTCGTGACAATTATTATTCTAAACATGGTTTTAGAGAAAGGAAGGAAACACAAAATATTACCATTGCTTCAACACAACTTTCATCATTAATCTTACAGATTTGCGGTGTTGTCGTATGATTTCCTCACTACAAGATTATCAATCTGCCATCCTTTTTATTGGGTTCTTTATTACAAAATTATAAAATTGTCCTTTTTCTTGACTGATATTTCACACGTTATTGTAATACAGTGTTGGAGGTTGCTTTAGTATAATCACTCTAATTTTAAAGTTTAGTCTTTTGAAAAGATCACACAGTAGAAGTCCAAATTGTTTAATTCACTTACTGCTCTTCCTTTGTCTTTCCTTATGTTGATGTCCAGTGATTAGAAGTCTCGAAACAACTTTATCATATGTCTAGATCTCAGTGATTTATCTATATAAGTATAGGATATATTTTCCAATATAGACATAATAAGGGAAAAGAAGTGTATCAGAAAATAACACAAGTCACTAGAGATTCAGTAGTGGTTAGTGGACATGTCTTGCATTCAATGATGGACTGTTATGAGACTAAGAACTGCTAACTTCAGGCTATAGATGGTCAATGTATATCAATTTCTTCTTTAAGTTTCATTAATAAAACTTTATAGACCTAAAAATCCAATTTTGAATATTTAATTTTATTTATTTCAAGTACCTAAAATGTCTTTTAACAAAGAACGTATTGTGCGACATTCTAACATTGACAACCTACAAATAAATGTTATATTAAACATTGCAGACATTTCAATAAAAAAGAGAGGAATTTAAAATAATGCGAAAACGACCGGAAGCTTTGAAGAGTGGGAGGGTTTCTAAGTTTGACTATCCAAATACAGTGCATTTTAACCATTGCAAATGTTTATAAATACCCTTCCCGAGCTTCTTTATAGAACCTTTATCTATTGTGAGAGATTTAAACCCTGATCAAACTCCTAACTAAACTCTAATTTTTTTGGACATGCTCTTTTTTTTTTAGTTAACATACCTCATTTTGATATGTTAAACCCTAGCTAGTACTGCAGGAGTTTAAGGGATCTAAGTTTTTTAGTAATGTGACAAAGAGAGTAGAGTAGAGATATTATCCAATTATGGCTCCTCATGTTAGAACTTTAGCAAGGTTTAAGAATGAGAGCTATATAGGTAGAATTAGGATAAGCAATTTTGAGAGGAAGAGAATTGATTTTCTCATCCTTCTTTATATTTAAAATGACACATTTTTTTTAATATAAGAGGGCTTGCTTTGTCAAGCCTCGTGAAGTTAACCTTCATTACGATAACTTCAGATGTGAGATAAGAGTTCCAATAAACGAATATTGTCATCAAATACTATAGAAGATAAGTCTATAATTGAGTCAACTCATCTAAGGGGATATATGGATAAAAAATCATTTCCTATTCGTTTCTTTGTTGAATATGAGCGACTAGGGTGTAGACCTGGGGAAGTGTAGAGCTATGCTTTAACAAGAGAAATAGGTCATATTCCCTCTTGACCTCTTATGTGCCAAGCCTGAACAGATGTTGAGAATCCCCTTCCTTAAAAGGAAGAGTTATTGGAAGAAGTCTTTTATTAGAGGTTAATGTAGCAGACCAACAAGCCTACAGATTTCTTACATGTAGATGATGTATGTAAAACATATATTTTTCTCCTTAAAGTTATGCTTCTTACTAAATTACCTTGTTTACACTCAATTTAAGATATATTTTTAAGTAAATGTGAAGATATTGATTAAAATGAGCTTTATCAAAAATTGGAGAATATTTTAAGTGAAACATATGAAGAAAATGTAATTTTTAGTAAAACATAATTGTTTGCTATCTAGTCTCCATCTTAGATAAGATAGAAATGAAAACATAGTCTAAAACACGAGTAGGGAAGAGATAGCATAATAGAGAGAATATTTGAAGAGCAATATAGGCTAAGACATTCATGTCTTAGTACATGTTGCCTTAAAAAATTACAAAGAATTCCACCCCTTAATATACAAGAGTGTTAAATCTAATGTCTCCTTTTAGAGAGTTACATAAAAATCCATATAACTTGAGATATAGTTGTTCCCTAAACCATGTCTCAGGTAGGCATAACATATTTAAAGCATAGAAACTTTAACTTTAAGGGCCTTTGGTTAATGGTTGATCATTTTTATCACTCTTTCATTCTAAACATAGGGTTAGTTATTGGAAGGCACAAGAGCTCTCAAGAGATCAATGTTAAAGTTGTTTTTCATAGAGAAGAGGATTATAGATCATTCTAATGGATCAAAACTAAATAATTTAAGAAGATTACAAATAGCATTCTTTATACCTTGATGTATTTTATTTAATTTCTTATTTTGTCGGTGAAAATATGATTTGTGGCTAGTTATTTTATATGGATAGATAGGTGAACCTTGCTTATTATCTTTGTAAGGATTGATTAAATATTATTTATGAAAGGAGATTTATTTATGTGAAATATCTGAATATTCTTAATGTGAATTTAATTATGCTAGTGATTTGATATGATATTAATTTATGTGTTGACAATTCAAGAGAATTTATAGGTGATTAGAACATAACTTAGATATTAAGAGTTGTAAGGGATACTAGATATATGCTTATAAATACTCTAGTGCTAGGGTCAAACCTCTCACAGAAATTTATAGAACATAATGTATTCTTAAAAGATTCAACTAGATAGAGTTATTAGTTTATAATTATGAGAAAAGGAAATTATGTCTCAAATTCAACAATTTTATAATCTAGGAAATTATGTCAATCTAGATTATAAATACTTTCCACGTTTATTTAATCATAATTGAAAAGATGATGTTAGGAGAATCCTTGTTTAAACATTATTTATATATAAATTTTATACTCAATTGATTGCTTTGCTTTGCACTTTCTAGTTATTCCTTGGTTTAGGTTTTATTTTATTTTGTTTAATCAATTAATCGATCTATCTATTTTATTTATTTAACTAGTTAGCAGTGTAAGAATATTTTAAATCATTGTAGCATTTTTGGGAGATTGATATCCTATTTATCACTATGTTAGTAATCAATAATAAGTGTACTTCCTTAAATTCGTGAGTAAATCTTTTGTAATGAGGAAAAACTTTAGTAATAGTAAATTTCACAAAAAAAATTTAGTGCTAAGGAAGCAAGTGTTGCTTAAGACACTTACACACTATTATTCTAGTCTTTTTTTATTTCTTTGTTTTATTTATTTATAATTATTTTATTCTCTATGCTTGGTTTACTTTGGATTTTAGGCATATGACTAGGCACTTATTTTTTCATTAAAGACCAAGAAGTTACAAAAAACACTTTGAACAAAAAGAGAGTAGAATAAGAAAGAAGCCCAAGATAACTTAATACAATATAAAAGAAGCACAAAATCATGTGTAATGTTTGAAACCATCTGTAACAAGGATTAAGTCCAATATTTTAAGGCCATAGATCAAAATAAACTATTTGAGATCAGGAATAATGTGAATCAAATGTTTTAGCAATATGTTTAGTTTGATGGATTACAAGATGAAGATCTTGATGCACATATTGTCAACTTTTTGTAGATTTGTGATATCTTTAAGATCAGTGAATCTACCGAAGATGTAATAATGATGATATTGTTTACATTTTTATTAAAGGATCAAGTTAAATAATGGCTAAAGGCAATATTGGCAGCCTTAATAATAATATATAACAACCTAATGAAGAAATTCTTAGCCAAATATTTTTCGTTGGCAAAGACTTTAAAATTGAGGAATGACATCTTTGTGTACCTACATTTGACAATGAAATAATATGTGCGATGTGGCAAAGATATAAAGATCTAATAAGGAATTGTCCAAATCATAACCTACCAATGTGGATGCTAGTTCAGACATTCTACAATAGTTTGATCTATTTCATAAAGAAGTTGATTAATGCAATAACTATTGAAACACTTAACAGTAAGACTTCAAAGTCCACCCTTGAGCTTATTAAAGAAATGGGCATAAATGACTATTAGTAGAAATTAAGAAGGGAAAGAATCCATAAAATAATATTTATATATAATATGGATGACATGACTGAGCTGATAACTCAAATTGAGGCCTTAACAAGAAAGTTTAATAACCTGAATACACTAGTAAGACCAGACCAAATGATGAGCTATAAGCTATGTGCGAGAGAACATTATAGAATATTCTCAAAATGGAAACTCCATAGCTAAATTAGTAGAGCAAGTTGACTGTATGAGAATTTTCTAGAGAATAGTAACCCCTATAATTTGGGATGGAGGAATCATCCGTATTTCTCCTCCAGCAATTAGAGCCTAGATGCAACCCCTATTTGAATTTCCAAAAACTCAATAGTAAGAGAAGAATCAAGTGTAGAGAAATTGATAAGGAATTTTATCACTATATGTCTAAGAGGATTCAGTTGAAAAACTTGAAATTCATATTAGTTAACTAACAAGATGTATAGCTGAAAGACCTCAAAAGGGATTGCCTAGTGACATAATCCTAAAGCCCATATAATAGGAATCAATTGACTAATGACATGAAGGGAGAAGCTAACAACATGCAGATATAGAGAATGAAGGAAAAGAGGATAGTAAAAAAGAAGGAGCCAATGAAAGAATATCAGTTAGGAATTCTCATCCCATCAAGGCTATAAAAAGGAAAAGATGGATGAATTGTTTTGTAAGTTCTTAGAAAATTTTAAGCAACTTCACATTAATATTTCATTTGTTATCGCTCTTTCACTAATTTCAAAGCATGCAAAGTTTCTAAATGATATTTTAATCAATAATTCAAAGTTAGAATAAATGTGAATTATCATATTAAAAGAAGAGTTCTCAACTATCCTTTAAAACAAGCTACTACAAAAGCTAAAAGATTTGGGGAGTTACATTATCCCTTACATTATTAGTAATTTGTTGATAGGGCACTGGCTAATTTAGGAGTTAGTATCAATTCGATACTAATTATATTTTTAAAAAATTTAAGATTAAAAGAACCTAAATAAAATAAGATAAATTTACAATTAGTTAATGGATACATTAAGTATCCTATGAGTATAATAGAAGATGTTTTAGTCAAGGTTGATAATTTTATTCTTTAATTTATTTTGTTATACTTAATATGGAAGAAGTGATTGAGTACCTAAGATCTTAGGTAGATCTTTTTTGGATACAGTAAAATCTACAATAAATCTTTTTAAAGGGAAGTTGATTATTAGGGTTAGAGAAATAAAGTAATATTCAAGATTTTAGATGATATAAAATACTTATTCTTAGGTGAAACTTTTGATTAGTATATTAGGCTCTAAAACTTTTGATTCTTTTCATTGAATTATGCATAAAGACACCTTAGACTATTTCATTATTAAAAAGAAAGCAAGTTAATCGAGAAAACAAAGAATTACATAAGCAAGTAACCTATTTGAATATGAATGAAATTGTTAAAGGGAAAAAGGATTTTGGAGAGGACTTTATCATAGCTCAATATAAAGTGAAACCATTAACAGATGAACCGTTGATCATAAGCTACATTCCAAGCTTTATTAGTAAGGTCATCTTTTTATATTATGTGGGTATGTCCTCCTCTAAAACCCATAAAAGTCCCTAAAGTAGGTCTTAATTGTTCTTTATTGAACCTTAAAGACATAAAAGGATCATAAAAAAAAAGATGAAAATAGAGCTATTATTATCCACAAGGTCCTTTCTCATTTTATAGTTGGCTAAAATTGTTGTAATTACTATTGTAACATCATTTAGATTGGCTAACTTAGGATCCTTATTCTAAAAAATAATTCAGTTTTTCTTCCTCCACTTTCTCTTGAATATATTCATATTATAGATGGAAAAATTAAGGATGTATATTGACTTTTTCATTTAAGTCTTGCTCACCCTTTAGCCTCCACACACTATGATATTAAACACTTTAGCCTCTACGGATACAACTTTACACTTGCTCTCATGTCCTTATAAGTAAGACATGTTTGTTTTTCTCCTCTCACCTCCAATCTTGGAATTAAATAAATTACTTGATCTATCCCTTATTTAACAATAAATTGATTTTCTTTTGTAATTTTTGGCACTTGTTAGTCTTGCTTCCAAAATCTTGTGAAAGTGGCAAAACTTGTTTGATTGTTTAAACTCAAGGCTTCCCATCAACGGATTTAGGAAATTTATGATGTTTTTCCTTCTAGCATAATTGAAGATATAGTTCAAATAGGCATTCAACTATGATAGGGTCTACTTTCAAGTCTACTTACCTTTTGTCTTCCCTTTATATGCTCTTTTCCTCTAGTCATGTCTTCCTGGATGGTCATAACATATTCTTTCTTCATTCTTTTCCCAAGCCCTATAAGATGATCACCCATCTAATCTAGGGAAAGTTCTACTTCCTTTAAAGCAAAAACATACTTGCTCTTTCACTTCCTCCATGGTATGTTCCTTATCCATCAAAAGAGAACTCCATATAAGATGGCCACACTGCAAACCTTTCTTGAATATTATGGCAACTATTATGAAATTTAAATATAACACCTAGGTGGCTTTTATACTAAATCTCTAAGCACATTATCTAATACGTTCTCCTTGTTATTAGACCATGCTAAAGAAGGTACAGGAATCATATTATTGCTAATGAAGTGAGTTTTAAACTTAATTTTAATTTGTCCAAATTTCAACAAGGACCCCTTAAAATGGTCTAATACGATTCCTTGGCTACTTTAACAAAAATACAGAAAAAGCTTTGCACTTCTAATACCTTATCTTATAATAAGTGGGATTTGTAACGACATTATAAACCTTCAGGGTAAGGAACTTGAACTTAGGTGGCTCATTTATGATCTTATTAATAAAGGGGCTATCTAATATCAAATAAGGCACCTTCTATAAGGCTTTGGATGGAGTTAAAGTATCTTTATTTCTTTCCTTTAATAATCAAATCACATTAAAAAAACATCATATGCCTCTTGTATCCTAAGCCAGATGACATCTTTAACTTGGTTATTGACCTAAGGACTCTATACTGGCTTCAAAATATATTTGCCAACCTTTTGATTATTCCTATGAGCTCAAGAATATTATCCATTTCAATCTTCCCTTAGATGTATATCTTGTTCATTCTTCAATTTTGAAACTCTCATTCTCATTGAACTTCTTAATGAAAATTCTAGAATTTCTAACTTCCTAATTAAATTCCTATAGATAATGCCATTTGATATATCTATAGACTTACAATATTCCTCATGTAGCTTCCTCACTACAAGATCACATATTTGCCATTTTCTTAAGATTGATATCTCACACATTCCAAAAAATAGCATTTAAGATTACTCCAATGTAATCTCACTAATGGTAAAGTTAGTCTTTTAGAGAGATTGAGAGAGTCGAAACTTAAGGTTTTTAATTAACTTACCTCCTTAGTGAATGTTTTTGTATCATTTATGTTTATAATATATCAATAATACCAAAGTTTTTTCTATTACAAATTTGTCACAAGCTACCTAGGCAAGTGCACCTATTATTAGTGTGTCTACTAACTAGTTTAAGGATAATAAATAAAGAGATTATTTTTTATGGATTTTAAATAAAACATAAAATAAAAATAAATCTAAACCTAGATGACAACTAACTAAATAAATAATTTGGATGGGTACTTCCTCTAGTAGCATTCTTTACTTCATTATTTAATTAATCTAGAATGGAAACATTTTCTAGAGAGGCAGGATTTTCTAGACACTAAAATTGTACTCTCTCAAATTGTAGCTATCTACTCTCCAGTTGGTTAACCTATATCTCTACCATTGCTAACACCCTTTTGAATGAATTAAACTTTATAAATCTTGTAAAAGGTTTCACCTAAGTACTATGACTATCACACAATTCTCTATCAAACACCTCACACAACCATCTATTCCTAAGTCATGATCCACTCACAAGAACGCTATTTGAAGTTGTTTAAAGGAGAATTAAGATGTTAGCATGAATAATTCAATGTTAAGACCAATTAAAGATAACTTACAAAAATATATCCCATATCATATATATTAGATCAAATTTATCCATACAAAAATTACTACTAGGATTTTTCCTGTCTAATCATAGAAAAGTTTCAAGCCATAAAACATGTTCAAAACAACAAAATTAAAAGAAAAGGTAGAGAAGTGATGGTAAAAATAAATCTATTTGAACTCTCGATCTTTTTTGAAAGTTTAATCCATTATTATGACATTTAGGTCTTAATTTTCTAATGAATAAGATGACCTTCCTAAGGGTTAGGGAAACCTCTCAATAGTTAACTTTAACTTTTAGAGAGAAAAAGTTGTTTCTAATACGTGTTTTATGGAAAATTCATTTAAATTTTTCATAAAATTAAGATTTTTATACATAAATACAATTTTTCATAAAATTAAGGTTTTCAAAAATGACATGATAAAAAAAGATTATATAAATAAAATATTTGGCTCAGATATTAATCTTCAAAAGGTTTGAACTTTCATATTTGGCCCAACCTTATCGGGCTCTAAACTCCTCGTCTTTGACATCCTCGCTTATTATTAGGGAAGCAAATATTGGTTTCTTTTATTACACAAAATAATAAACAAGATTGACAACATTTTTATATAATTATATTTTAAGTACTAAGTCAAGTGTGACTTGAACATTAAAAATCAAAAAATTTGAATTTGAACCTGAATCTTAATTAATTTGGACTAAACTTATTAACTTCAAACTAAATGATGCTCGAATTACAATTACCTTTACACTATAGTTTGATTATATGTAAGTGTTTTTTATAAAATATATCAAGATTTAAAAGTTTAACACTTATTCTTCATTTACAACAAAATTATCATTTTATATTGATAAAATTTGTAGTATATCACAAAAAAATTGGAAAAAATATATAATAATTTATATATTATCTATTTTAAATATATTATTTAATTAATAAGTTCGTTCAAATTAAATAATAATTTAAACTTTAAATTAATTTAAATAATTAATACGACTTTATTTCCATCATCAGAAACTTTAATGTCTAAACTAAAAGTTTAGAATCCAAATGCAAGAGAGTCTTGAATAATCTCTTGGCATTACTTAGATAACCTTTTTACAAAATATATTTATAAGAATTAACATATTATAAAATGAATAAATTTACGTATATATACACATACAAAAAGAATTATCAAAATATGACATTGCTAAGCCTAGTGTCATTTGGTTTGCATGGTGATTAATTAAGTTTAAAGAAAAATTGAAATCATGAATTCTATAAATTAATTAAATAATTTACATATTAAATCATGCATTTAAATTAAAGATTGTCATTAAAAAAGATTAATATTAAATTATATATTATATTGAAGGTTTATAGAGAAACTTACTGTAAACAACAAAAGCAACATATAGAGGATTCTTTTACGATGTTCCTGACTCATGGTATGTTGAATCTATGAGAGGTTTTACTTGATTCTACCGATTTAAGTATCTTTGCTCAATCAACAATAAGGATGACAATTCTGTAATAACCTGTAATTTTTTGGTTAGTCACTCTCTTAGGGTGTTTTCTCAAGTATGCTTTATGCATACTTATAGAGTAAAAACTAATTAGGTAGTTAAGGAGATAGGGATGATTAGGATAACACATTTTATCCCATGGTAACTAACAACAACTACCTCATACTTGAATTTAAATATCGATTATCCTCATGGGTGAATAACCATCAATTGCATATGCCAACATCTCCCACTCGCATATGACAAGGACTACGTTACATATTCTATCCCTTAACATTGTTATTGAACTTATTTATACAAACAAATCAATGGTGCAACTACCGAGTCTATCGAAACTCGAGGGCATTATACTAGAAAATAATTAAGGCCAACATAGAGACATCAACCCTTAAATATAGACAACATTAATTAAAGACTCAATATGCCCTAAAACTATTTGATTATGTCAAGTAAAGTATCTATAATCCCTTACAGAGCATACTTATACCTCCACACTTCGTGTATTATACTTATAATTATGTCACTTTTTTAAAAGTGCCATAACTCATCAAATGAAAAAGTATAGTACATGATCATAATTCAAATAATCTTCCTTTTCCCTAATGTCAATTGGTTCATAAACTAATAGCTTTCCCAGTAATGCTCCATAAGGATGAATCTCTTATGATCGTCAGCAACATACCAAAGTAGCTTACATTAACCATCAACCTCTTGACACAGTCTATAGGAATATAGTACAAGACCAATAAAATGTCTTTAAGGACTCACATAGTGATGAAGTAAGGATTCATTCATTCACTTCCTTTTATGATCGCAAAGCACATGCGCATGAATGCATGCTGCAATATATCAAACTAGATATCATATGGATCTTATTCAATTCACTATTCAAGCGCTTTATTTGAGATCTTTCTTTATTCTCTAATTCAATCAAATATACTAAAGATCTCACATCCG
Organism: Erythroxylum plowmanianum; assembly: GCA_025531925.1. Classification (NCBI taxonomy): domain Eukaryota; kingdom Viridiplantae; phylum Streptophyta; class Magnoliopsida; order Malpighiales; family Erythroxylaceae; genus Erythroxylum; species Erythroxylum plowmanianum. The sequence continues at coordinate 33,928,054 of JANVCQ010000232.1, forward strand.
GATTCAAAAAACATACATTTATGGATTGTGGGTGCTCCATATGTGATCTAACTATTAGATCTCATGTTGACATCTAGCTAAGGCAACAATATAAGTGTCTCATCTTTTGCTCACCCTCAACAACAGCTACAAGGATGAGTACTCGTGTGAGAGAGTCAACCAACTTGTTTCTATAAACAAAAAACAAATGTATATGTGCTAACTATCACCAATGCATGAAAATATATAAAGATGATAAAATCAAGATATTATTCAATAATTCAAATGATTTAGTGGTGTTTACATAAGCTTAAATCCTACGTAACCCTAATGTCTTAGCATGACCCAACAATATATCTCTCAGTATAGGTTTAATCAAAGGGTTAACAACCATTTGGTTAGTAGAAATGTGCTGTAAAATCACATCCCATTGTGCCACTGCTTATCGAATAAAATTATTCCTTAGATCAATGTGTTTGGTTCTTCCATGATAGTTGGGATATATTGAGATGCATCTTTAAACATATGAAGATCCTTAAGGAACCTTTTAAGCCATATTGCTTCTTGCATAGCTAATGTATAAGCCACAAATTATGCTTCTGTTATGGACAAAGATATACATGCTTGTTTCTTATTCATCTAAAAATAGTGTCATTGTTAACTAAACAAGCATATCTAAAGGTTGATTTATGTTTATCTAGATCTCTGCCCCAATCAGCGTCAGAATATCCAATAAGCCATAAATCTAAACCTTAATAGCATAACATATAATCATAGTCCCTTTTATATAATGAAGAATCCTTTTAATAACCTTCCAATTACTTGGAAACGACACATTAAACCTACTGTAAAATAGATGTCATCAATTTACCCACGACACTTGTATATGGAAGATGACTCATTTTCTCGTTTTCTTCAAAAGGTTTAGGGAAGTTATTAAGACTTAAGGATTCACCTTTATGCTTAGGAGTATCAATGGGTTTGCAATTATGCATTTGAAATTGTTCAAGTACTTTTCTCAGGTAAGTCTCCTATCACAAACCAAGAAGTCTCTTAAAGTGATCTTGAAAGATTTTCACTCTAAGTACCTAACTTGCTTCACCCATGTCCTTAATTCAGAATTTGAGGACAACCACTTATTAGTGACAACTATCAACTCCTTGTCATTTTCGATTAGTAGAATACCATCCACATATAATGATAGAATTATAAAACTTCCTTTAGAATGCCTAAGATACACACAATAGTCTTCCTTAACCATTGTGAACCCATCATTTAGGATGGCTTGATGAAATTTAAGATACCATTGTCTGGATGATTGTTTTAAGTCATAAATAGACTGATTGAACTTGCAAACTTTGCAATCTTGGCCTTCTACGACAAAACCAATTGGTTGTTGCATATATATGTCTTCATCTAATTCTCAATTGAGAAATGCAGTCTTAACGCCCATTTGGTAAATTTCCAAATCAAAATATGTGATGAGTGTCAGAATAAGACGAACTAAGGCAAACTTAACCACTGGTGAAAAGTTTCCTTATAATTTTACCCTTTTATTGAGCATAGTCTTTGGCCATAATTTGAGCCTTGTACCTTTCAATGGAACCAACTGCCTGACATTTGATCTTGAGAACCCATCTGTTCCCAATAGCTTTTGATGAGATATCCTCATAGTAATTTGTAGGCTCATCTTCATCATTAACAATAGCCATGAAAGATTCCCCCTTAATTCCAAAATGACAACGGGGAATACTTCCATGTTTGCTCCTTCGAGGATGAAAATCTTCAAAAGTCTCATTAAGCTGTACTGAACTAGAATGGATGTCGCTTCCATTATCTCCAAGTTGTTGAGGAATTAATTCCTCAGTTTCAATTGGGTTGAGGGATGCGCTAATCTTAATGTCTTATAGTTCAAAGATTTCTAGATTCTCATTCACCTCACGTCTACAAAGGAACTCTTTTTCTAAAAATTCCACATCTTGTTACTCAATTTCAGTTACACTTCCATTTTGCTACCCACTGATGAAGACATAACCTTTTGGGTGATTATAATATCTTATAAAGATATATTTCTTGCCTCTAGGTCGCAACTTTCCATGTTAATGAAAAGTGTTGTGTATGTAAGTAACACAACCCCATGGCTGTAGATTATCCAAACTTGACTTTACGCCGATCCAAAGTTTATAAAGGGTAGAAGAAACTAATTTAGATGGCATATGATTAAGTATATAGGCTGCAGTCAGCAATGCATCTCCCCAATAGGAAACGAGCAAATTTGTCTACACCATCATTGACCTAACCATATCAAGTAAAGTGCAATTTCTTCTTTCCATTTTACCATTTTGTTGTCGAGTTCCTGGAATCATTAATTGCTTGATAATTCCTTTTCTTTCACATAATTATTTAAATTGATCACACAAATACTCACAGCCTTAGTCAGTTCTTAAACTTTTAATTTTTTTATCTAATTGATTCTTAACTTCATCAATATATTTTCTTTTTTGGAGATCAAATAGACATGATCAAAGCATGTATAATCATCTATAAATGTGATAAAATAAGAATTACCATGCCTTTCCCTCATATTTAATGGTCCATATTAATTGTAAAGGAAAATTTTCCCTTTGAGCCTTTACAAAAGGTTTTTTGGTTAACTTTCCTACTAAACAATGTTTACATGTGGGTAAATCTATTTTAGCGAGTGGGCCTAAAAGACCTTCTCTAGCTAGCCTTTTCATTTTGTCTTGCCCAATTTGGCCCAATCTATTGTGCCATTTAAGTGAACCATTATTTCTGTTGTCAATAGAAGCAAGAAACAAAAATGAACTATTATGAATATTGGAATTATTAATAAAATCCAAAACCATAAAACGATTCATAACAAAACCAAAACTATAATAAATTTTTCCAAAGAAAATATCCAAACGATTATTTTCAAGTATCATGCAAAAACTAAACTTAAGCAAAGTAAGAGCAAAAAGTAAATTTTGTCGAATATCCAAAGCATAAAGTACTTTATAGAGATACAATGAGCAACCATTTCACATATCCAGTTTATAAGAGCCGATGCCAAGCACATCAACACTAGAATCATTCCCTATGTATACTTTAATGCTACCAACTGGAATTCGATGATAATCAATTAATCATACACGGTCCCTCGTGACGTGGTTGGTTGCACCTGAGTCTTTTTTAGGTCAGTGCATTCACAAGATAAATGCACCATTAGACCACAATTGTAGCAATTCATCTTGCTTTTGTCCTTTTTGCCAGCTTGTGTTTCCCCTCTTGTGTTTGGTTTTCTTATTAGGCTTATATTCATCATTTCCTTTGGAAGCACCTCCAATCCTTTTTCTCTTAGGCTGGAATACCTTACAAGAACTAGACTCAACAATTAACACATTTGAAGGTTTGGCGGCCTCTAGGCGCTCTTACTCTAACTCTAAATGATGTGCAATATCCTCAAAGGTTTTTATGTTGTCATTATATGTTAGATTGACCCTCTTGTGTTCCTAATTATCAGGAAGTGATCGAATCACCGCTTGGATCGGCTACTCATCGAAAAGATTGCTTCTAGTCACTTTTAACTCACATATCATGCCAGACATGACTCTCAACTACTTTTTCATTGAATGATCAAGATGCTTTTTGTAGCTACCAAATTTGAGAGTCAGGCCATGCATCTGGGTTGTGGAAGTCTTTCCAAATTTTAAATTCAAATTTGTCCACAAGGCATTTGCAGTAGGGTACTACTTATACTTGCATATGATATCATTCTCTATATTGCTCAGCAACATAGTGCGAATGGTATTACTTTTCTTTCTAGCTATTATATGCTTCATGATCTTAGTGATGTTAAGCAACAGTACCTTCTTTGGGTTAAGACCTCTAGGGCCTATTGCTCCTCAAGCATATAAATTTTATAGTGTCATGTATCAAAATTGTCACTGTTAAACTTTTCACCTTTGTTAAAATCAGCTATGATTTGTTTGGAAGCTGTCTAATATAAAAGTAGTGCAACATTTGAATAAATCTCGATCAGCACCATGTATACATCAATTTTGTAGAAACAATCATATTAAATAATTATAATGAAAAATAAATGAGTAAGGAGACTTTAATACTAGCATAATCACGTTACATCACAAAGTTTCCAACATGTAATTATTTAAATAATTTTGCCAAGCAAAAAAATCATATATTGAGGAATAAATTTTACTCAACTCAATATATTCTCACTTATATGTAAATCATATTTGGCATACTAGCATGTTTTAAAATTTTGTAATATTCAGTTACAAATATGCCTTTTAAAAAATTGCTAAAATCAAGTAATTTTGAAAATTGTCAAAATAATCACAAATAACTAATTCCAGTAAAAATAATCCCAAGAAAATATTCAAAATTAGCAAGAATATTTTTCACAATTTTTTGGCATTATTCAATTTCATGCAATTTTATGAAAATGGGAAATAAATAAATAAACCAACAATTGAAATTTTGGCATAGGCAGAATATGACATTTAAAACTCCCGCTAGCTTCCTATTAGTTTGTTATGCTCAAAATTATTATTTCATGTGAACAGTAAAGTAGCAAAAAAATTGAGCATGACAAGGTAATACAACTTGTCAGTTTCTTTCTTAAGAAATATTAGGGTCCACTCATTATCAAACATTCAAGACATAAAACATTTGACTCCTGTAACATATTTTTTATCACATATTATCATGTGGGGTCCAACGATAATTATGCGCTTTACCAAAACTCTTTAAACATTCAATCAGTCATATCTTTTTAACGAAAAATTTTAATTTATGCATACAATATACTGTTAGAATCATCTCAAAATCTATAGTTTCCAATGACATCCATGTCAATGGGTTAATTCACATCATATTATGCGAATAATGTCACAAATCAGTATGTTATATATTTATGCAGTATGTTGATTTTTTTTTCTTGTGATAAGATCAATTATATTCGATAGATATAAATCACAAATAACAAATAACAAATAACATACATGAGGTCATGTTATCATGTGCATCAACATACATATGTGAAATATTTCAATAGTACAACATTAAAGTTTTGTGCTTCAAAATGTTATGTTAAAATCAATTAAGGCATATTTCACAATCTGTGTATCCAATTTACTCATTTAATATACCATTAGAATACTCATGAATTCAACTTTATAATGAGATCCACTTTCATGTATTACTTAATAAAATTAATTTATCAAATAATTCCTTCAAATAGAACTAGTTTCTTAAGTTTAGTTCATTTATAGATATACATACTTAAGCCAAATATGCTGTATACTTTAATCGACTCGGTAAATTAAAGCAAACATATCACAACATTATATTTGACCATACAATAAAATTTTATTTATTCATAGTCATGGATAAGAACAAATGAGACCATGCGTAACATATCTAATTCACCAAAGAAAATAAAAATAATTATAACTTGCTCTAATACCAATGAAGGTTTAAATAGAAACTTACAGTAAACAATGAAAGCAACAAATGGAGGATTCTTTTACGATGTTCCTGACTCACGATATGCTGAATTTACGAGAGGTTCGACTTGATTCTACTAATTTAAGTGTCTTTGCTTAATCATCAATAAAGGATGGTGATTCTCCAATAACCTGTAACTTTTAAGTCAGTCATTTTCTTGGGGTGTTTTCTCAAGTATGCTCTAAACGTGCTTATAGAGTAAAAATTGATCAAGCAGTTAAAGAGATAGGGATGATTGGGATAACACATTTTATCCCATGGTAACTGACAATAGTTACCTCATCTCAAGACTTGAATTTAAATATCAGTTATCTTCACGGAAAAACAACAACAAATTACATATGCCAACATATTTAAATGAGAGTTTAAATATAAATAATAAAATAAAAATAAGGAAAAGTAAATATAAACAGAGAAGATAAGAAAGGTATTAGAAACTTTTATGAACCCTGTTTGTCATCTATTGTCCAAGGTGATTATGATTGACTTCAAGAGTATATTTGTATACCTTGTAAACAAACCCAACTAAGGAAAACAAAAAAATAAAAATGGAATTTAATATTTTTAATTTAAAGCACTAAATGAATGAAAATTACAAAATATAAATAAGAATAAAATATATGATTTGGAAGTACAAAGAAAAAACACACTATAAAGATATATATGTTAAAAAAGAAAAGAGAATAAAAGCTCTGGTTCATCATCGTAGTCACTATCCTCTGACGGCATTATCAAGGATTGTAGAGACTACTTAAAGTACCTTATGTATTAAAAGTAAGCAAACAACTACCATTCCATCCGTCACAACCATTGTTCATACTTCTTTAATTTATGTTTTTTGTGAAAAATTAATAGGTTTCATTAACAAAAGAATAAAAATACATATTAAATGTTTCCATACAATACCCCAATGCATATGCCACTGAAGAACATATTAATCCCTTTTAACCCAAACAAACTACAAAAAATGCACCGTATGGAGAAACATTCCATATTGTCGTTTAACAAAAGCATAAAACCTGAAGAAACATCAACATATTACTTTTGGATCCTCTATGACATGGAAATTTGTCCTTGCTACTCATTCTTAAGATCAAGAATGGTTTTGTAAACCTTTTTCATGACAAGTACTATGTTGCGTTAGACTTCTTTATGCTCCTTTATTTTCCTTTTCTTGAAGTGCCTTTGTTGTTGGATATGGCTCTACTCCCTCTACTCCTTGACTCTATCCTCTCTCTCTCCTAACAAAAATAGAGGCTTTGTCAACCTTCCTAACTAATCTCATGTTCCTTAATATATCTAGATTAACAAGCTATGAAAAAACCTACGGTTAGTCCTAAAAATTATTAAAACTATTTAAGCTCTTTGTTAATCTCATCAAGTAAATACCACCATGGAGGGCTTCCTTATTTTTAGTAGGAATGAGATTTTCATGTTAGGTTGGCCCATCCTAAATTCAATGGTATAAGCCTAGACTAATTGATCTTTATGGTGGTCTCAACTTAAAGCTAGCCTAGAAGGCTTGATCAACCTAAATCGCACTTCTAAAATGAAATTATTTTGAAATGTAGATTTAAAAAATCTGCTTACCAAAATGACAGTGCTTTGGTCAATTATACCAAAATAATGTCATTTTGGAGGCAGTTCAAGCAAGCTCAAGCCAAGCCTAGGACACGTTAGAGGTAAGCCCAACATGACTTAGCTTATTGCTATCTCTACTTCCTAGCACCCCATCTACGATAAATATTTGGAAACATAGTAACACATGTTAAATGGTCACCACTCTACTATGCACAATAAAAAATGTAAGTGAGAGTCACCATAGTATTGCTATCCCTCATCCCAAAAATGGTATATAAAATGACCCTATGTAGATATATAAGAGTAGGGGAAAGGATATAAGTTCTCTTACTCTTTTGATAAATCATTTATTCTCATTTCCTTAAAATTAAACTCCAAAATTCCTAAGGGATATGGTTACTAAGCTTATTGAGGAATTTAACTAACATACTTCTATACTCTTACATCTCCATATATTTAGGTGTATAAAGCCCATGTTGTACTCTAAAATTGTTATACTACTTTTCCACTTGGTTCCCACCTAACCCAAATTTAATTATAGTTATATCCAATTTTAGATTCTATTTCACCTTAAATATGGTAAGAATCTCTAGGGGAGCACCCTATAAGAATACCTAGTAATGTTTTAAATTATGCTCTGCCATAAGTTTTCTATAAGCACCCTTACTTTCAAAGTTAATCTATTGTCTCCAATGCAACCCAATCTATACTTCTACTTGATTGGAAAGGTTGGATCTAACATAAGCATATGAGAATATGGTTCCTTAAAAGTTAGTATTAGGTGTTCATTTAAGGTTGTATCTTATGGTTGACCTTGAATACTTAATGTACCTTGAATGGATCTAGTCTTACCCTTTTCCTTGTGGATGGTTCTAAACTCATTTTTATAGTTAGATTTAATGTTTGGAAGTGAAAGATAAGCAATAAATTAAAAAAAACATAAATCCCAAAAAATAGGTTGGATCCCTAATTTTATGAGAAATTTGAAATTTAGAGGCAAAAGTAGGTAAATATTGATGAAAAAAGAGGAAAAATGTCAAAAACTTGATAGGATTTGAAGGGAACTCAATTTAAGTAATGAATTTTTAGAAAATTGAGAAAATTTGGGAGAAAATACAAAATAAAGTCGAAAGTGAGGCTGAGGGTATATTGTGACTTGTTAGTTTTTAAAAATTTAGTGACATGGTCAACGATAAGGCCTTGGTGCAGACTATAGATTGTTTTGAGTTAAAATTTTTGATACACAAGCATAACCCTAACTGTGAAGTATCCTTAGGAAAAGTTGTCCAAATCTATGGCTGAGGGTATGGCCATATCCCAAGGCCATAGATCCATCTATCTTAGATCCCTATAAGCATGAACAAAGGCATGGTTTTGTCTTCAAACTATAGATCTTCCTATTTATTTTAATGTGTAGGCATATTATGGGAAAAGAGCATATCTTAAGCCATTGATCCTCTTGTAAAAAATCACAAAATAACATAATTTAGATGCTAACATATCCCAAGTCATGTTTAATAATGTGATTCAACACATAGTTACTTTTTAAGTTTTGTATTAGCATGTTTTTGGATGTTTAATCTAAAAATATTCTTCAAAGTTTCTCCTTAAGCTCACATATGCCTTTCTCTGTATTATTAACTACAAAGCATAAAAATAAAAACACAAAATACAAAATACAAAACATAAACAACTAAAGCAAGATATATATTTATTAATCAATCATTTTTATAAGTCTTTAGCTAGAATCTTTCCTCAAATCAACTTGACTTTAGAATCACATAATAAAATCAACTTGCTCGTTGATTTCCACATGGGATTCCCAACTTTATACTTCATTCCTTGATTTCCTCCTCTACAAACTTCACAACTTATAACTTGAGTTATTCCTAATAAAGGGTTTAGGTTATCTAATTTTCTGGCTATCACCTCCGTTTAAGTTGTTAGTGTATTTATAACGTCTATATTATGGATTCTAGTAGGTTTATTCATTCTTGCCCTTCTTAACTACCACTAATAGTTGTTTGTTTCTATTTCTTTTATTAGCTCTAAGGCAGCCTTTAGAGTCTTATTGTTTAACATTTCCCCTACAACAACATCTATCATCTTTCTTGAGAGTTTGCCAGGTAAACTATTTTAGAATGTCTACAATTACATCCATTTTAAAAGTATATGGTATAGACACTTCCTAATTAAATTCTTATATCTCTCCTATGTTTCATATAAAGTGTCATTATCAAACTACTAGAAGGAAGAGATATTAACTTTATTGTCTTAGATGGTGGAAAGCATTTGTGAAGGAACTTTTTTGTAAGACTCTTCTACGTGGTAATTAATGTAGCGTATAATGCTTTTAACCATTGCTTCTCTTGATCTCTTAGTGTGAATTTGAATAGTCATAGCCTATGTCATCTTCATTCCCCCTATTTATCTTCAATATGTCTTAAATCTCTAAAAAAATTAGTAATGTGTGCATTAGGATCCTTGTTAAGAAATCCATTAAATTATTTATTTTGTCTAATCGTCTGGTTTACATTGAATCTTAAAATAATGAGCATTTATCTCCAGCCTTTAGATGCTTAATTTTGTTCTCATAAGAGATGATTTAGTGTACTCCATCATTGCTTTTCTTTTTTCTTTCATATTTTATAGTTTTATTTCTTATATATCTCTAGCTTTTTACTTTATTCGTTCCCTCGAATTATGACATAAGGTTTTTTTAAGTTTTATATATTCTTTAAGAAATATAAATTGTTAGTTTCTTCTCATACACCATGGTTACCCCTAAAACAAGAGTAAACACAAAATATTGTGAAACAAAATTAAAAAAGATATAATTAAAACTAACTTAAATAAATATAACAAAAATAAAGGAATAAAACAAATATACATGACTAGAAAAATAATTAATAGGTTTCTAAAAATAGTTCCTTCACCAATAACAATGTCAAAAACTTGACGAGTGTTTTCTATATAATCTATATTTATCAATGCTACCAAAGTTTTTCCTATAAAAAATCTATTGCTCACTAAACAAAGTACATCTATCATTAGTGAGTAATATAATCAAATCCTATAAAGAAGCAATAGGGAATAAAAAGCCTGACATTATTAACTAGGCTACGGATAACAAGTAAAGAGATGATTTGTATTTTGAATAGTGATTATAAAATAAAACTAAATATAGACCTAGATAATAGCCAATGAAATAAATTAAAAGAGAAGTCAATCAAATAGTTGCATTCAGAAGAGTAATTTCCTTAATAGTACTTTTGACTTCAAGATTTAATTATCTTAGCATGAATATATTCTATAGATTAGCAAGATTCCCAAGACATTGAAAATGCACCCTATCAAGCTATAATCATCTACGCTCTGATTTGCTAATCTATACCTTTACCATTACTAACCCCCTTTTAAATGCATTAAACTTTGGAAAATCCCATAAAAGGTTTTACTCTAATACTAGGAAGATCGTGTAAGTCTCTCTCAAGAAGGTCGTTCAACTCCTCCACTTAAGCATGGTTTTCTCATAAGGAAGCTCTTTTGAGTTATCCATATGTGAATTAAATTAAATTTAGACGTTAACATGTATAAATCAACTTTAAGACCAATCAAAGATAGCTTACAAAAGTATACCCAATATCATAGATTAAATCAAATAAATCCATATTAAAATAACTACTAGGTTTTTCTTTTATAAACATACAAAGGTATTTAGCCATAAAAAATGTTTAAAAAAGTTAAAAGACAAAAAATAGAGAAGTCTTAATATAAATAAATCTAAATGAACTCCAGATTTCTATCATTTTTGGTGAACTTTTAATTCAAGTTTAGATAAAGTTTTGCATTCAACGAATAAACTCAATAGGACATTCTACTTAATTGCAAAGTTTAAAATTTTGAATTGACATTTTTTGTGACATGGGAGCTTTTATTGGAATGTTAGACAAGTTGAAATATTTGAATCTATCTAACAAGTCTCTAGTGGATTATATTCCTACTATTATTATTTTTTTAAGACCTAGAGTAATGGAAACATTCTTTAAGGAGAGGAGCTTCTCCTAATTGAGGCATAGTATAAACTCACTCTTAGGATAAATTCTTGGTTTGATGGGTAACATTTATTCCATAACAACTCTACTATGATAATTCTATTTTTAAAATTTTTTTTAATAAGTGAAGCAATAATAGTATTTTCAATGAAATAGGATTGCAAAATTTTAATAAAATAATATTTTATGGATTCAATTTTGGAGATTATACTTTGATAGTTCAATTAAAAATTTTGAGGTTATGTTAAGATAATGAATGGATGAGTGATGGAGTGTGGAGTCTGGTGGTGGCTGGAAAGTGATCGGAATAGGGTCTGGTGGTTATTGGAAAAGTTTTGTGCAATTTGGTTTTATTGGGTAAAACTAGACCAGGGAATTTGAAGGTGGTTCTGGGTTAATTGGTTGAGAATTTGGTTTCAAGGAAAGAAGAAAAGTTGTAGAACATTTTGTAAACTATAATTTAGAATCAAGAATCAGGTCAAACGGATAAGAGACAGTCAAGTTAGGTTGGCTTTTCTGAATAGATGTCTGACTGGGAGGTTGATTAGCGATGGTTGGGAAAACTGGATATTTTGAGAAGGTTGGAGTTAGAACTGGGTAAAATGGTTAACAGGAGAATTATAGGTCTGGATGTGTATAACAAAATTGTTTTTGAAAGTTTTCTGGTTTGGAGAATGGGTGAAAAGATAAACAGAATTTGGTGACTGAAACTTGGACTGGGCGATATAATGAGAATGGTTTAGAAAATGGGTACTTTGATCAGGATAGGATTCGAACTAGGTAAAATATCCTTCTGTAGACTTTTAGTTCAGGAGGTGAACAAAGCTATGGCTTTGAAATCACCTAAATCGGACAATCACACAAAAAATTATGAGTTTTCTCGTACAACTGGTCAAACAGCTAGCGATCAAATCAAAAGGAACAATGAATAAAGTTGAATGTTTTCGGAAAAAAAACAAACCCAACGATTGTTCTTTGGAGAAACAATCAAAACCCTTTAGTTTTTGGAAACTAATAAAACCCTATGATA
>JANVCQ010000232.1:33973925-33995217 GCA_025531925.1 Erythroxylum plowmanianum
AATTTCAATTCAGTCCCTAAGATTTTCAATTTCTAGATTGAAGTTGGGTTTAGTGTTCAGTCTTGGATTAGTAAGAGCTGAAAGTGTTTGGGGCCATAACTTTTATTCTAGTCATTCAAATGAGATGATTTCTGATTCGGGGTAAACTAGAGAGATACAGCTACAAAGTATCTGAAGGAATTGAATTTCAATTTGGGTCTTGATATTTTCAATTTTTGGACTGAATTCGGGTATAGTATTCAATCTTGGTATATTGTGAGCCTTCCATGCGATTGTGACTTTCCGAATGTTGGGCTTCGGAAACGAGGGTCCAGTACAACATTACTCACAAGTTGCTCCCGAAGCTAATGCTAGGAAGTTCCATAAACATCTAGAGGTTGACGTTCCAGTTACTCCTCTATATCAAATAACATACACATATATCACAATTTGCACAATTATAAGTGCTTAATAACGCATATGTATGAAATGAATTATATACAATGCATGTTCATGACAATCTTGGGTATCTTTCCATCAATTTCATTAAAAGATCATTCTCATATCAAAAACCATTTAATTATAATTTACACTTAGGTTTATGCCTCACTAAAACCATTAAAATCACAATTTATTTCTCATTGGCTTACTTTCAGATTTTTCTTAGACACATTTTTAGGTCTACTTTCACGTTTAATCAGAAGGTGAAACTAATGTAATTTGGTCATACTCTCTTCTAGGAAAGTGTTCCTCTATGTCTTATGTTTCTATTGACAATAAAATCACTCAATTTGGTTTATTATTTTGGAAGATATGCCCTTAAACATTTTCGGACTGCACTTATCCAAAATAGTATACTATCCATAACTTCCTTATAGTAATTAAACATCTTAGAGACTGAATCACAATTCGACTTCTTCAGATAATTTATAATATTATATCTCTATTTTACACTAAATTAAAAATCATCTCATTTGGAATCCTATAGATCCAAATATATTCAAAATATTGAAGTGTGTTCAGCAAGATATTACTATTTCCATTGTTCCAACATATTCCACATTTTCATTTGATCAATATTTTTCAATTCAATTTAGAATGCTACCAAATTTTTTGGAGATATAGAATAATGTGTTAGGAATCGATTGGTTCAAGAATACAGTCATTTAGAGGTCTAGAGAAGAAGTTATGGTCAAAAGAAGCAAGACTGTTTAGTAAAAAGGAAAATCTCAAAAACACGAATGCAAATTGCCATTTTCCAAACACGACGATGCATTCTCGCTATACCCCAAAGTCACCGCAGTGCTTATGCATGACGATGCAGTTTGCCTTAAATCCTAAAGTCACTGGCACGATGGTGCATTTCTTCTTCTTCTTCCTCTTCTTCTTCACCGAATCTCTACTTCAAACTTCCATAACTTTTGATCCAGAACTCCAGAATTTGCAAACTTTATATCAATGGAAAGTTAAAAGAAAGATATACAACTTTCATAAAGACAATTTTGTCAAAATATGCCTAAATCAATACAGTAAATTCATGAAATTTCATATTGAAAATTTAACTCTCTACTCCTCATTTTCAGTAACTTCCCAGATGACTTTCATTCTCAACATTTAATTTTATTTTTTTTCTAGTCCTTCTACTCCATTTCATTTAACTCATTCACCATAATTTCATACTACTCCTAAATATGCAAATTTAATCAAATTCTCAAAATCATCAAAAAGCAACAGATATCAGTATTCCACTCTTCATGTTCTACATTCTTAGCTTTTATACATATTCTCTATTTTCTTTTCATCTTTCATTTATACACTCATTCCCATCTCAGATCATCATTTTACAACTAATTTTTAACTAAAAAATCATTTTCTTGATCATCTCTAGAGCACTCACCTACTCATGTATACACACATATATATACATGCACAATGAATAGAAAACAGAGCATATCAGCATATCACCTTTTTATACTATAATTTTCTACACTAATCCCATACATCATTTCATTTCTATTTCAAACTCCAAAAATTATTTCTACATCAACTGATCACTACTAATCCATTAAATACTAAATAACACTATATCCATATTTTCCCATCCTATTTACACAGTATTCATAAATATACACCTAAATCCTATCTTCATATAGATGACAGTAATTCATCAATTTTTTTCATAAATCTATAACTCTAAAGGATTTACTCAATACTTGTTAAAAATTCCAAGATCTGCAACTATTCCAAAGTCCTAGACTCTATGCAAAATCACACATTCCACTGTATAATATGGCCAGCTTTTGATTTTTCTTAGGGTAGAAGACACAATTAGCAGTATGGAAGTGGTGTGGGATATGAAAAAACAAAGAAAACTCTTGGAAGTTATTCGATGAGAAACTCTGTGTATTGGGAGGAAATTTGAAGAAGGTGACTATGAAGAAGGTAACTGGAAATAACACTTAGCCTTTTTTTTTAACTCTTAGATAACACCAACTACTTTTTACAAATTTATAAAAGCAACTAACTAAGTCAGTGACACTTATCACTTTTCTAATGTCTAAGCTCTAACTAAGTCCCTTTGGAACTAATTCCTTTAACTCTCATTTTTACATTACAATTGTCTCCAATATTCTTTTGATTCCTTTTTTCCTATTTTCCCTAAAATCCATAATTTCTGAAATTATTCCTAAATTCACCAAAATTCAAAAATATACCAATTCCACCAACCGATAAAATATTCAAAATTCTCAAAAATAACACAACTCAATCCGATTATACCCAGAATTATCCATGAATGCACGTACAATTATTTTCATGTGCAAAATTTCTTTATTCGTGCGTATGTGTATGACATTTTATGCATAAGCATGAAAAATATATTTCTAATCTCTCATTAATCACTCATATTTACTATTATAGCCTCCTCGCAGGTAATGGGATGTTGCAAAGAGAAATTAAAAAGAAAAAATAATTTAAATTAAATTAGACTTATTTAAAAAGTTTAAGAAACTTCAGGGATCAAATGTGATATATTTAATTTTATTAAAATTAAATTAAATTATAATTAGAGTTTGACTTTAGTTATGATTAGAATATTTAATTTTAAAAAAATAAACTTAATATTTTTTATTTATAGGAAATAAACATAAGGGAGCTAGAAATCCTATTTATTTCTATCAAAATATGAGTTTTTTCCTCTACTCTGTGGATACTAATAGAGACTGGACAGTTGGATAACTTGTGGATGATACATTGAAAAGGTTTTAACAGAAATTTCGAATTAGGTACAATTCCTTTGTATGATTCAATTATCAAGTTATTTTTCAAGTGTTGAGAAATCTTACAAAATTTTATTATTCACTACATCCTTGATTCGATCCCAGATAGTTTCCCAACAATAGACATCGAAGCAAGAGATAAAATGAAAGAGAAAGTTATAGTTGTTAAGCATATATTACTTTATAATAGCATGTAGACTCATCAAGAGCCTTGTGATATATTTCTTATCCAACATAACATCTTGCCCGGGGCTGGCCATGGTTTGAACCTAATCTAGAGGATTTATATCAACCTATCTCTAGGTTTGTATCCAACTCCTTTCAATTATGCTAGATCTATTCATACAAGAGGATTTCTCAATTTTAATCTTATTAAATCAACTCATGCACTAATATTCTAGATATATTAGAATAAGAATAAAACACATAATTGAATCATAATAAATCAATCGATATAATTGCATTGAATAAAATATTAAAACATATTGCTATCACAAACTATGGTTTATCACACCTAGAAACATGTTTAGTTACAAATCATAGAAAAACATGCAGAAAAACTAATAGAAAATAAAGAAATCATAATTCTAATTCTCCCTTTCTCTTATATTGATTCTTCTTGCAAGATTGGATTTGATGTTATTATCTATTAGATCTCTTGAAGTATTCTTCATGTTTTCCTGATCCCTTGATGAAAATCATTACCTATAAAAGTTGCTTATGACCTAAAAACTCTTGAAAATTTGACTCTCTCTAATTTTCCTCCTCTCACATACTTTTATAATAAAAATTAGGATTTCTGGGACATATATGGTCATTTACACTACTGTGTAGGTGACCATGTAGCTTCAAAAATACCAAAAATCATGCCTGTATATGTTTACAATGACTTACACAAGTACACAAAACTGCGTACTCTAAGTTGCTTCAAATCTTCTTTTTATGCCACGATTTCATCTGAATTCTTCTCTTTTTGATCCACGAAGGAAATTAATACCTATGAATGCACTTAGAGTAAATTAAGTACCAAATATAGAACAAAAATATGAAATATCAAGCAAAACATGTTAAATATGGGTTTATAATTATATTCAAATATGCATTTGTCAAACTTCCCCGTACTTAAGCTTTTGCTTGTTTGCAAACAAATCATAATATTAGTTATCAACTTTAAAATATCCATCCTTTATTAATCACAACCTATCCATCCATACTTTAAATCATCGTGTCATTTTAATCAACTTAACATATAAGTAAAATCAAGTTATCCTAAAACTAACTTCATAAGTCAATATTAATAATAATCACATCAATAATCTTATTAAAATCAAAAGCATAAATCTTTACACCCTCACTAAGGTTTCATTCAATGCACTTAAGTGTTTAGAGTAAAAAGTATCAATCTCTTAAATGAATGCATGGTAGAACTCTTAACCATAAGCTTGCAATATTATCACATCTCCACCCTTGTGTGTAAACTAGAGACAAAAATGAAAAATTCTTTAAAAGGTTATAATGGGTTTAGGTAAGGTATGATTAAGATAATAAAAGTGTGAAAAATTTGAAGATATATATATATATATTTCACAAGATCGAACATTCATCATGTACCACAATTAAAGAAATATTGGACCTTTCAAGATTTATATTTCAAGTTTCAACCATTGAAGTAATGTAAATAACTTTTATGGTTCAAAACAATAAAAAGGCTTCAAAGAAAAATAAGATAAAGGTTAATAATGTGGTTATAATCAATGGAAAAGGTTAAGGCTCAAAATTGTTTATTGCTAAGGGATAAAATATGGTAAGATAATTATCAAAGAAATAGGCTAAAAAATTGTTGAATCTAGGTGTCTTTATCACTTCAATGCTTCTAATTTAACAAATATGATCTCAATATGTATAATAAAAGCAAGTTCTAAAATCATTTAACACATGACAACACATATGAAAGAAATAAAAGAGCTTAAATATTGATGAATTTTTTTGCTCCTAGGTTTAAAATATCACCAAAAAATGGTCTTATATGTATAAATAATATGCAATTTTCATTTAACTTGACTATTTCAATAACTACTAACAATATGACTTAGAAAAGCAAGTTCATTAACTATAAATCAATATTCAATAATGAAATAAACTCAATTTAATCAATTTCGTGCATTTCTATAAGAACATAACCCTTTTTAAATTTTTTATCTGACAAAATATGAATAATTTCAATACATTGCTTTTATGAAAATTGATTTACATAATATTTGACAATTGTTAAAATCATTTATGATCATTTATATACTGGTCGGAAAATCACCACCATCACTAGAGCATGGGGTACACGTGCCAGCTTAGGAGGGGTGGTGATCTTCACCACCTAACTAAAAATGACGAGCTTACCTCCAGGAATCTAATGGAATTGGTCTCGTTTCAAAACTCCTCCCGGTTTGTGAAAAATAAAGGTTTAAAACTCAAAGGTGACCCATTTTTATTCATTGGTGAAATGGGCAGATTGGTGTCGAGTTTCCCTCCTTTTCTAAATTTTTAGGGCTATTAGACACGATGTTGATTTTAGTTTCACCAAAAAAAGACTAAACTAGGAGATCAATGACTTACCTAAATAAACTGAAACTTTTAGTCATGATTCATCCAAATTTGGGCCGTTTTTGAATATACAAGTTTATGGGTTTTATGCACTACAAGAAAATTAGTAATTAGCGATGGAAAATTACCAATGGGAATGAAACCATAGCGAATTACCTATGAAAAATCATGTTTCATCAATAATACTATCGAAATAATTTTATTTTGCGATGGAAAAATATCCGTCAGTAACTTTGGAGGGAAATTATCCCAACAAATTTTTTGATAGAATATAGTGATCGTAGAAAATTATTGTCAGTAAAGAAGGCAAGAATGCTTAGCAGAACAAATAAGTTCTATGTTTATTGACAGAATACATTTCCATCGGTAAATTCCATTGGTAAATTTTAGAGATAAATGTCATCGTTTGCTTCAACTTCAACGTTTTTAATAGAATAAAAACGACATCATTTTCATTTAACCTAAAACAACCGCAACCTCCTTCCCCCTCCCCCCTTCTCCATCTATTTGGTTTTTTTCTCTCTTCTATCATCACAATCCTTGCTTACCTTTACGTGCCTACCGAAGCCCCACCATCCTTGTCGTCCCACCACATGTCCTTGTCTTGCCACCATCCTCGGGGTCTTAGCATCCCTGTCTCTATCGCTTCTGAAGCTTGCCTCCTCTGTCTCTCGTGCCACCTCTCATCCTCGTCATCCTCATCGCATCTGCTTAAGGTACTACTATTGAATCTTTTGTTGCCTTTTATGCTTTAAAGTTATTCCAGTGTACTTGTACATGATAGAATGGAAGGTGGCAAATGTGTTTAAGAGGATCCTATTGGAGCTCATTCAACTTCATAAATAGCATTGGGGAGTTAGCTTTCATTTGTATGTGCAAATAATACAAGAAAATAAGCTCAATGTAATTGTAAGACTATATTATTTGTATAAGGATAAGGGGTATGAAATAACATTATTAACAGAAAATGATTCAGTACAAGTCACAAAAGAAAATTATATCAGTACTATAATACTGTTTACTATAATTATCAATAATTATTTTTGTGGGTCTTCTTTTCCCTAAGATTAGCTAATGTTACAAATTGGCTTCATTTATAATAATTAAGCAATTTTATATAAATAATAGACTATAAACCACTCGCATAGCTCGATGGCAATAAGTATCTTAATACAATGCATAGTAACTATGCCTAAAAATCTTATTCTTGGTCAATCAATTGGTAACTTTCATCAAAGATTTCAAGGTTAAAATGCATTTCCAGTACAACTACTTCGCAACACACCAACTTTGCACAAAAAGAGCTTGATGGATTTGAACTTCAAAATTCTTAAATTGATGTTCACGATGACTTTGTTTTATCTTGCATACTTTTGAAGATGAAGCAGATTTTTATGTCAATTATAGTCCTTTACAAATAGTGGTGCTTTCCCACTAGTTACTTAATATAGCATCATATGCTTGTGTTTTAGCTTAAACAATAGATTTTCTCTGTATTGCATTATATATCAAGACTCAGATTGCCTTATTTTTGGATTTGCTTGCTTTAATATATTAAAAATATAACAAAACTATTAAATAAATGTATTATATTAAATATGAAATATTTTTTTCACAGGCCTTATTTTGTGTTGAAAAGCATCGCTCATCCTTCTTCTTTATAGTATGTAGTTGTCCGCCCATCCAGGTAAGTCATCCAACTAATGTGTACCATATGTGTTGCTTTAATAATACGATTATGACGCGTTTGGCTTTCGTGTGAATGCAAAGGAAGTCTTTTTTTATTGTGTTGTTTAGAATATTCTTATAATCATTGATGAGTTTTGCTCTTCTTTAATAATTTAAGTATTTATGATTGGGTTTTGTTTGAATCATTGATAAGTAGATGTATGATTACATAAGTATTTACTATACATGGAATGAGCTTAAGATCTTATGGATAATTTGAAGCATAATAAACCCCTAGGATGATATATAGGCTAGAAACCCATGATGTAGCTCTCATGAGACTTATCGGTGAAAAATTCCACGAGCCTAAGAGTCACAACGAGAACTTACTTTCTCGATTCATATAGTGTAATAATGTCACGTACCTTAGTGTTTCTTTTAATTCGAACTTAGTGTATAAACTTTAATCAAAACATTAAAGAAGTAGTAAGTTATATAGTTACAGAAAATTATGGATCATTTGAGGCATAATAAACCCTTAGGATTGATATATAGGCTGGAAACTTGTGATGTAGCTCCTATAAGGCTTATCGGTGAAAAATTCCACGAGCCTATAAGTCACAGCGAGAACGTGCCTTCTTGATTCATATGGTGTAAAAATGCCATGTACCATAGTATTGAAATCAATTGTAGGTGATTAATTCAAACATAAATACTTCAACTTCAATGTAATTAATTCAAACTTAGTATTACCACAATAAATTCATATATTTAATAGACGTGACAGTTCTTTGCATAATAAACCCCTAGGACAGTATATAGCATGGAAACTTATGATGCAGCTCCTATGAGGCTTATTGATGAAAAATTCCATGAGCCTAAGAGTTACAACGAGAACTTGCTTTCTTAATGCACAGATGTAAAGAATGCCACGTACCACAGTATTAAAATCAATTATAGGTGATTAATACTTAAAGGATGTTGTATAAACTAAAGGTTAAATGTTCTGTAAACTTATGGTATATGAAGGATACTAACTATGAAATCACTTTTTTAAATTAACAGTTTTGAATAAATCAGTAATATTGATAGATCTTGGATGTATAGACGATTAACACTAGATAGTTTCAATAATCCTAAGTTTGTTGAGAGCGTTGAAGCTTTTATTCATTATGCATGTTCCCAACCTACAATATGAATGGCCCAAATATTAGATGTCTATGTAGAAGTTAATTAAGAATAGGATGGTATAAACAATCATCCCCCTCACAAAGCTGGTGAAGAGATATTGCAGGAGATTGATGAATTAGAGTTGTTGAAAGTTACATAACTTGAAGCTAATGAAGTTAATATAAACATTAGTAAAAACTTTAGTTAGAGAAAACGAAGCATCTTTTGGGATTTTTCATATTGGAAAACTAATTTGATACGTCATAATCTAGATGTGATGCATATTAAAAAAAATATTTTTGATATAACTCCTAATGTTGGTACAAAAATACACAGCCGATACAATTGTAATCAACCAGTGATGAAAATTTAGACAATTTGAACCTTTTGTGTTGGTGATGCAAATGATCCAAATGTATTATGTCCCTTTTCCTAGCTTACAACGAGATAAGTCAGATCGGTTGGCCATTTGCAAAGTTAAACATAGAGGTGTTTTTGAATCAAATGAAAAAGGAGAACAGAGAATTGAAAGTGAAGTGTTTCAAAAAGATGTTTAAGAAATAAATGCATATGTTACATATGACGAGAATGAACCGTTGAATGATCCAAATAATAAATATGTTGAAATTCCATCTAGAGAGTATAAGGAGGGCGAGAGATCTGAAGAGGATTATATTTCTAGAATATTCAATAAAATATGAATTTCAGGTTAAAGTATACCAACAAAGAGAAAACAAGATATGATGTGACCAAAGTTCAAACCAAGATTTGGAGCCAGTTACTTGCTAGGTGAAGCATCACATTCTGCAGTTGCAACAGAATTAGATATTGTACCTTTAGCTATTACACATACAAATGAGACATCAACTTCTGAACCTACTGCTACACCATCCAACAACTTTACACCTTCCACCACCCCTATAGTGACAGAGATATCAAGGGTAAATGTTGTGGATTAAGAAGACGACCTTTAGCCTAGAGCTGAGGGAGTTGATAGAAGAACTTACATCTCAATTATCAACACCATATGTTTATAATTAAGTTATAAGTTTAAATTTAAAAATGATATAATTTTTTATATTAGGTTAATTATCTCTAGACTGTGCTCAAGAAACATGAGATCCAAGTTCAAGGAGAAGATTGATCTTGAGGGTTATATATGGAAGAATATCTCTCAGGGGACAAAGGATTTTTATTATCAAGAGTTTGAGTTACAAAAAATATTTTTTATTTTTAATTAATATTTATACATTAATTAGATAAATATTGTAGGTTATAAGAACTTATCATATGCTTTGCCTTTTTTCAGAAGGATTTTTTTGAGATTCTGAATTTGTCACGATTATTTATAAAGTATGGGAGAGACGAGTTCATACATGTTATAGAGACTTTGTTGGTGTGATACACAAGACTAGTATACAACTTCTTTATATTTCTAAAGAAATATGGAGTCATTGGTAGTAGTAGTATTGGACATCACCCAAGGCAATGTCCTTTTTAGAGCATAATTTTGCCAATAGACGTGGAGGATCGGGAGGGAGGGAGTCTTCCCGTACATGCTAGAGAATCTATTACCCACCAAAAGTATGCAGAGAGACTTGTAAGTATCTATATTTTACGCTTATATTCTATTTTTTTTACTTTAATGTATTTCAATTTAACTTGATGTGTGAATTTTGGAATGAAAATATATGTATTATGGAAAATGATAATGTTATAAATGTCTAGTGCCATATATGGCTGTGTTGTTGAGTTACTTCCTTTGCTGAGCAGGGGGTAAATATAAAAAAGTACAAAAAATTCTGCCAAAATTTTTGTAAATTATAATTCATTTATAACATTTTATTCTGATATAGGAAAAGTTTATGGGCAGGAAGCCTACACCCCGTCAGCTCTTTTTAAACACTTACACTAAGAAACATGATGGTGCGATCTTCATCAACATCAGATGTAGAGAACAAAATGTATTTGAAATTTATGCTTTAATATTAATGCTTAATAATTATCACTTATTAAAATAAACATAGTCTTCTGATAGAACCAAATGCAAGAAAAGTATTCAACAACATTCTCAACAGTTTGAAGATGTTGATGATAGTCAAACATATTTCATGTAGTGGTGGTAGGGACAGGCATAGAAGGATCTTCAGTTTAGGTTCATTTGCAAACACATGTTATTCACAATCCTTCACATCTAGTACAGCAATATCTAGTAGACGGTCCGCATCTAATGAAGTCCATGACCTTCGGAGCACAGTACAGGCACTGGCAACCTAGTTGTAATAGTTGATGGAGTACATAGCCCATCTCCGTAATGCGATGGATGAGTTGAAAGGGAAGGATAGGACCTCATCACAACATTTAGAGCATTCACATTCACTAAATGAATAACATAGTTGTAGTCATTTTGTATGGATTAAATAATTATTGTTGTAGATAATAACGTTTTATTATCAATTAAGATAATTTTTACTTTATATCGTCAATTAACTTTCTTTTTTAACAAATTAAATGTAGAAACAAATCAAAATATTACCAACAGATAACTGATAACTGCATAAATTATACATCAATCATAAGAACAAAAAACTTAATTGCATGAAAATTTTAAAAAAATCAATAAATTTACCAACAAAAAATTCGTCGATAAAATGCAATGAATTTAACGACGTACCACCAAATGCAGTGAATTAGACGGATGATTAAGATCCATCGGTAAAATTAGTTATGAATTTACTAACGAATTTGATAAATCCATTAATAAAGTTACAGACAGAGGAGCCTTGTCTGTTGCTAAATTTATCAACTAAAACAAACCTTTTGTTGCTAAATTTAGCAATATCATAAATATATTTGTCCGTGAATTATATCACTAACTTAGCTACCAATAGAAAAACTTCACATTTTGTTGATAATTTTCATCGCTAAACTACATTTTTTGTTGTAGTGGTAGAACATCCTATGGGCTTTCTATAGAGCCCTACGTTGTCAGAAATGGTAGTCAGATGGTGAATTTATGAGTGTAAGAAGTTAGAGTAAATAGTAACTTATAGTGAAAAGAGTTTATTAAGCTTTCTTAAACTCAACTTATACTTTTATAGGCTTTTCTCTTTATTGGTCCATTATGAGTAATTTAACAAAAATTTAGATCATTATATTGGAAGGGCTGAAATGAGAGTTTAGTGGAATTCAAACGGTAGTTGTCAGTCAAATTAGAAGATACCAGGTTATAAACAAGGCATATCTTCACTTTGAATGGCAGTGTGGTATGTTGGAAGGGTTCCAAACAAGTAACTGTTATTAATTATATGACTGAAGCATAGTACATTTCCCTATCAAAGGTGGCAAAGGAAGCAATTTGGATCAAGAAGTTCATCATCAAACTTGGTGTGGTTCCAAGCATTATTGAGCCTATATTATTGTATTATAACAACAATAGTGCTATCATGTAGGAAAAGGAACCAAGCTTTCATCAACGGTCCAAACATATGCTCAAGAAGTTTCATTTGATCAGCAAAACAATGGAGCAAAAAGAAATAGCATTAGAGCAAGTTCCTATTAAAGATAATCTTGCAGATGCTCTCATTAAGCAATTGTCACAAAAGAAATATGATCAATATATGGATAGATGTGGTATTAACTATGTACAAAACTGGCTTTAGTGTAAGTGGGAGATTGTTAGTTTATGTCCTTGTAGCCAATCAGTTGGTTGCAATTTTATGTATGTCATTATTATTTTAATTAATAAAGACTTTTTTATCTTTATGTATTTTATTACTTACAATTGATGTTTTAATACTAAAGATAAAGTTCTTGAAATAATTATTGTCCAACTAAAATTATGCTAAGATCATAATTACAAGATTCAATTTACATTTATGTATTATTCCTAAACTATTTCTAGTTATAGTTTCGTCAAGATGTAATATTGATGGAATGATAAAACTAGCATGCATTTTGTCTCTTTCTTATGAATGAAGTAATTGATATCATAAATTAAAGTATAAAGATATTTAAACAAACTTGTGATTGCTTATTAGAGAATAAATTCACTAAACTGACCCAATTATAAGGATATAAAATAGAATATTAGTTCTAAGTTTATGGATTTCCTTATCATGATGGTTCTATATTGATCTTTGGACTTGAGATACATCTCATATGAGCATTACTGTTGTTTAATGCTACTTATAATCTATCTCATTTAAGGTAACTCAGTTGATAGCACTTGGATATAGTATAAAATATATACATAGATAGTTTAACAAGTCAATAAAGGATTTGTTACTAGGGTTTTGAATACGAGACCAAAATCAGTACGGCATAAAGGGTCGATCGTATCGGGTTTAAATACCGATCGGTATCGGCTCGTTTTGGATGTACTTATCAGTATTCAAAATATCAGCCAAATATTGGCTGGTATTCAAAATACCAATCAAATATCGGCTAATATTAACCGATACCAAAAATTTAAAAAAATTAGGAGACTTTTTTGCAAAACTTTAAAAAATTTTGAAATTAAAAAAATTCAGGGACTATTTTATAAATTTAAAAATTACCGAAAACGGTATACAATATTAACTGATACCAAATCCAGTACCAAGTCCGATATGGTATTCGTAATATTGTTTGTGACTTTAAAGTAATTAGGGAGAATGTTTAATATTCTTTATTGATGGTGATTAAAGGACTTCTCTAGCGAGAGTGAAAGGATATTTAAAAAAATATTTTCAAATATCAATTATAAATCAATTACCAACTAGCAAGAATTAATATGATTGGATTTAAAAAGAGTAGACACTTAATCCATAATCATGTCTAATTGAAACATTGGATGACGAAAGGATTAAACTATATATCATAACTATTGGGTCAAACTGCTTTAATATTCCTAATACATTATATATTGTTTAATTAGATATTTAAAAATAAATTAAAAAGAGTTTTAATTTAAATATTCTAATTATGAATTATAATTATAATTTACAATCATTGTCAACATATCAAAAACCTAATAGATCAAACATAAGAAGTAATTAAAAAGAAAAAATAATTTAAACTAAATTATACTTAATTAAAAAAGTTTGAGAAATTTCATGGATCAAATATGAGATATTTAATTTTATTAAAATTAAATTAAATTATAATTAGAGTTTAACTTTATTTATGATTAGAATATTTAATTTTAATTAAAAAAACCTAATATTTTTTATTTATAGGAAATAAGTATAAGGGAGCTAGCAATCCTACTTATTTCTATCAAAATTTGAGTTTTTTTGTCTGTTGATATTATTAGAAACTGAATACTTGAATAACTTGTGGATGATACATCGAAAAGATTTCAACAGAAATTTAGAATCAGGTATGATTCCTTTATATGATTCAATCATCAAGTTATTATTCAAGTATTGAGATTCGATTGAGAAATCTTACAAAAAAAATTTTTGTTTCTAAATCCATGATTCGATCTCAATTAATTTACCAATAATAGACGTTGAAGCAAGAGATAAAATGAAAGAGAAAGATATAGCTGTCAAGCATATATTACTTTATAATAGCATGTAGACTCATCGAGAGAGCCTTATGATATATTTCTTATCCAACATAACATTTTTCATTCTGCTTTTTATTTCGAGGCATATAATTGTTTATTCAACAGCATTAGTTATACGTTAAAGACAGCCATTAAGACTTCATGGGCAGAAGACAACCTTGTAGTTAGTCCCACCAGGACAGGTGAATGTGCTTGTCTGATCATCCTTGGGATAGCTATAAGCATCAGGGCATCTATCCTTAAAAAACTTAGACAAAGGTGTTGGACCACAGCTCCCAGTATTGCAACAGTACTCATTGGTTTTGAACACTGTACAAGGATTGTTGCACCCATCTTGTGCTCTTAGCTGACTTGGGCACTGCTCGTTAATAGGAGCATTACATTTGATGCCCCTTGTGCACCCACCAGAAGTTGGGCTAAATTCCATAGGCACGTTGAAACCATCAACAAGAGAAATATCAAAGAAATCAAGGTTGTTGAATTGGTTCAATGCGTATTCAGCTAGTGTGTTTGGTGGTGAACCGTACGCCTGGCATTTAAGCAAGCCACCGCAGTCACCGGTAGTGCAGCGGCCACGTCCAGCTCCATCGAACTGACACCCGGTTCGAGCCCAAATTCGAGCCCCTTTCGTGCCAGCATTCACGTTGAGAGACCAGGATTGGCCGGAGTTGAGTTGCATGCCACCGCCAGGCACAGCAGCTGCCCAAACTGTGCGGGGACAATTGTTTCTAATGTTGAAATTGGCTGCATGAGTTGAGGAAATCAAACATAGAGCAACAAGAAAATAAGCAGAGATCTTAAAGGAACTCATTTTTGGAAGCTAAGCTCGATATTGGCTGGGATTGTGATGATCTTGTGTTGGAAAGTAGGGTTGAGCAGTGTGATATTTATAGGGTGTAGCAGAAGCTCGAGACACCAATTTCCACGTAGAAAAAACGATCGACAGTTTGGCGGAAAATTAAGACGACGCCAGTCATTTTAGATTTTGCGTTATCCATTGAAAAGTATGAGTTGCGGAATTTTCCTTTGCTGACCCCATCTGCAAAAGCATATCCTGGCATCTAACTTACATAATAACATCAGATATTTGGAAGAAAATAACCGCAAAACAAAATTGATCATAAAATTTTGATCTATCAGAAAATTTGGTTCTACCAATGTTTTGAAAAGTCTATAAAAGTTCACCCCATTCCTTCATAAAGACCAGACTCTTTCTTAATTGACTCTTAAAGAATTTAAAGTACTTTCTCAAGTGAAGAAGCATATATAAATCTTGTGTAGTTGATGCTGCTACATTATCTTTTATATTTTCTAGAGATTTAAAATTTTTGGGGCCTCATTTTCTGACACTTCAACGCTGCAATATGTTTACATCTTAACATAGAGAAATTAACTTCTTCTCTAATAGAAATACCGGATCCTTTCTCTAAAGATTATTACATCCCTGTTACGTTGCAAACCAAATGTTAGTCCAAATTTGATTTCGTAATTAATTAAATATCTTATTTTAGGTGTCAAAATTTTAACAAACTATATGTTAAAAAATCAAGACAGGATCTAATCTTAGCAAAAATTTTCTTAACTATAGTGATCACTTCAAATTTTGTAATCTGATTAAAGTATCTATATAATAAGAACAAACATAAATTATACCTTATTATAAAACTTCATCTTTTTCTTGCTATCTCTCCTCCAACTGATCTCTAAAACAAGTTCATCACCACACCACTATAGCCACATAAACATCCAGCATCTAACAGTAACTACTAAAATTGATTAACAAAACTCTATAAGAGATATAGAGGAGTAAACAAAAAGTAATAGCTCCTTTAAAGCCTACACTTCTTTATAGTAGGATTTAGACATTTTGGTATTTTAGTTGAAATATAATTTTAATATCAATTAAATTTTTTTAAGAATGAGAAAATATATATTAAGCATTGAAAAAAAAACTAGTGCACAAAATAGTTTGCCTTAATTTTAATTAAACTTTAATTAGAATTATAATTAATTTTAATTAAATACTAATTAGATTTAAATAAGATCTAATATCTTATATTAGTCCTTATTTGTTAAGTACAACATATTTAACCTTCAAATTTTTCAAATTTTACAATCAAGTCTAACTTAATTAAATTATCTTTTCTCTCTTTAACAACTTTTTGTATGACACATTAGAATCCTAAATATATTGACAATAAATATAAATAATAAACTTAATTTGTATATAAGATTAGATAAATTAAACTCATTTAATTTATATTTAATTCTCTAATTAAATAATCTATATTCATAAATCAATATTAGTGTTAAACAATACATCATGACGATCTAAATATTAATAACCTTAAGGTAATTTTGACTAACTTTTTTGTACATAATTTTTTTTGTGTAACTTGATCTCTTTATCATTTAATATACCGATTAGACATAAAGTACAAAATTAATGTCTATTCTATCTTAGTCCAATTATATTAGCTCCTCACCATTAGTAATTGATTATATTAATGATATTTGAAAACTATTTTCAAAGTATCATTCCATCTTAGTCAATAAGTTCCTGAATTAATATTAATCAATAACAACGGAATATTATCCGTAATCATTTTAAGGTGACGAATCATATATTGATTACTTAACTACTTTTATATTGTTCATGTTATATCTAATAGCTACCAATTGAGCTATCTTTAACTATGATAGGCCTACATCGTATCAAATTACAACAATCACTACGTGAGATACTTTAGAGATCGTAAGTTAAAAGATCACTTAATTATACTATCATCAGAATAAGAATTTCATAGATATGTTAATAATATTCCAAATAGAATTCTAATATCGAGTAAGTTTAGGAAATTTGTTCTCTAATAAAGATCTACACATTTATTTAAGTATCTCTATACTTTTTTGTAATATATTTCTTTTACATATTAATTCCAATATGAAATATATTTACAGTTTTCATTTAAATTTTCTCATTTAATAATTAATATGTTATTTTTCTAGAAATTGTGTAATGCACTAATAACTACTAAGGAAAAAGAAATAGTTTATTTATAAAAACAAAGTTTATATTAAATTTCCTTCAATAATAACTAAAATTGTTTGATTGTATAATCAAAATGACTTTTCTTATTTTTATTTATTTTAAATTCATAATATTTTACATATATCTTTCTCATTCATATTATTCACATAATTTTTTATTTTAATTAATGAAAAGATAAGAAAAAGCATGATATGTAGGTTTTGTTATTGTTGTATTATTCTCTTGATTTAATATATTATCACGTGTATAAAATATTTTCTTTCAAGACTTTTCCCTCAATTTTTTGGATATTTAAGTCAAGTCCAAAACCATTAAATTATAATAGAATATCTCTTGTTAAATATGGGTAGATATTTTTTTAAAGTTTAGGGCTTTGCCAATTTAAAGTTTTAAGTTGGAATAGCTTTTCATAAAGGTAAAGTCCTTTTCCACTATTACTAAACTTCAGAATTTTGACACAAACTTTGACTTGGAAAGATACTTTTTACTAAATAATAATCAATTATAACTAGTTAAGTACTTAAGCTTTTACATTAGCGTATACTACTACCTGCCTGTAACAGCGCCTAAACCTTTTTTATAGTCAATAAGTTGCAAAAGAACTTGGTGGTGTTAATGGCTTCACATATTTGAATTATAATAAGCGAGTGAAGATTTATTTCATATTTGCAATAGGCATGTAAATTAGGGATAAGTGATACCTCCAATTAATTAGAAAAATTAAGATCAACATATGTTTTAGTATGTGTGGCTTAATAGAAAGTTAAAGTAAATAGAACGGGCAAAGCGATGTGAGAGTGATGTGAGAGAGCGATAGAGAGCAGCAAAGCACCCAATACTTTGCAGATCACTGGAACGTTATGACCCCTTCTTCCATGGCTTCGGCTCCTTCTTCTCTCCCTTCTCCTTCTTGTCTACCCTTAGCCCGCTCCCCATCTTAAAAAATCCCCCTTTCGACCTTTCGCCCAACCCTAATGTCAAAAACACTGACCCAAATTGCCCCAACATCCCACCTGTTAAGACTCCCCTAGGATGCACTAGTCGGTTGAAACTTTGAATGCCAGAGACTATCTTACCTAACCCTGACCAAGATCGATAGTCTCTTAGAGCTCTTCCTAGGACCTGGAAATTTGTCATAGCTGACGATGTGGAGGAAGCCTCTAATGTCAAGGCTCTGGCCTATTATCCTATGGAACTCAAGGAAGACCAAATTTTCGTCATCCCACTACTTGAATTAGCCCAACAAGGAGCACAGAAGCTTTGGCATGCCCTAATAGGTTTTTTCATTAGTAAGCGCCCTGCCTTCCTAGTAGTTCAGCGATCCTTATCCAAGGCATGGTTAGCATGCGGGTTAACTGAAATATTAGTGACCAGTTCAAACAAGTTTTTATTCAAATTTGACTCTGAATGTGGTCTGAATGAGATGTTGGAAAAGGGGCCTTGGCACATTCAAGGAAAGCCCCTGTTCTTGCGAAAATGGAGCTTAAATGTGGGAGAGCAGGAGAATGTGCGATACGCCCCTGTCTGGATCATATTTCACAACATCCCCTACGAGTACTGGAACACTAAGGGGCTGGGTAGGATTGCCAGTACAGTGGGATGTCCTTTGTTGATGGACTCTCACATAGCAAAAATGTCCAGAATCCTATATGCTCAACTGTGTGTAGAACTGAATCTGGAAAAGAAATGGCCTTCATCTTTTCAGTTGGCAACCTATGATGATTAGGGCAAGATGTCTTTCAAAGAGATTGCAATAGAATATGAATGGTAAACTGAGAAGGCAGCTCAGAAACAGGAATGGCATCCAATTGGTTGTATGTTTGAAATTGGGTTCCAAGCTGAATTGGAAAAGGACAATAATTCTCTACCTTCTAGTGGACACCAACCGAAGGACAATGACCTGAAGACAAGCCCTACCAAGGCCCAAACTAGTCCTAAGGTAATGAAGTTGGATGGTACCCCAATTGAGCAGGGTAAAGGAAAAGAAGTGTAGAGAAAATAGGATACCCCTTCAATCAACCTTGAAGATGCTCCCTGTCCTGGTATGTGTCAATCAGGTAACTCTATTGCGTCTTGTAACTCTAGTGTGGTTTCTAATATTTCTAATGAAGCTCAGAGCTCGGGTTTAATGGAAGGGGCAGAGGAGGACTTCACCATTAGGAGAGGTAGGAAATCTAGAAGGAAACAAAAACAATAGTGTTATCCTTTTGTCTTCTACTATGGATTTAGGGTTCTGGAACATTAGAGGTCTTAATAATAATAAAAAACAACTAGCTGTGAAAGCTTTCCCTAAGATGTTGTCTGTTTCTTTTGTGTGTCTGATAGAATCTAGGATTAAATCTCTTCCCCTTTTGAATACTATCTGCTCTTATATGTTCCCTACATGGCTTTTCTGTAGTAACCTAGGCCAAGTTTCTTGTGCCAGGTTAGTGGTACTTTGGAATCCTAACCGTTATGTTTGCACTCCTATTATTTCCACTGACCAATTGATTCTTTTGGAAGTGTCTCCTGTGAATTGTGATTCTGTTTTCTTTGTTACTTGTGTTTATGGCTCAAACAACCTCAATCATAGGAAACACCTTTGGGAAAACATTTTTAACATCAAACTCTCTGTCGGAAACCAACCTTGGTTATTGGTAGGTGACTTTAACACAATTCTATTCCCTCACGAGGCAAATCCTCTTAACTCCTCTACTATTAGTGGCATGAGAGATTTTAGGAAATGTGTAGAGGACTGTGAAGAGTTTGACCTTATCTCTTGTGGGCCAACTTTCACATGGTCCAACAAGCAATCTGGTGATCTCCATATAGCTAGGAAACTAGATACAACTCTAATTAACTCGAAATGGAATTCTCAATTTCCCAAATCCTTTGTAGAGATCCTTAACCCTAATATTTTTTATCACTCTTCAATAGTGATAAGGTCTTCTACTGTCTTACAAAGGAGACATTCTCCCTTCAGATTTTCCAACTTCTTAGTCTATTAACCTAACTTCCTTCAAACCATAGAAAAGGCTTGGAACTCTTAAATCCGAGGGACTCCTATGTTCTGTGTTGTGACAAAACTCAAACTAATCAAAGCTACCCTCAAATCCCTAAATTCAATCCAGATAGGAGATTTAAATGAAAGAGTTAAGACTTGTCAAACCAAATTGAATTCCGTCCAAAATCATATGAGGCTTTTGCCTAATCTGACCCAGCTTGTTTCTAAAGGGCATGAGGCTATGACCAACCTGTTTAATGCCTTAAATGGCCAAAAATCCTTCTACAAACAAGCTTCTCGTATTAAATGGCTTAGGGAGGGGGATGGAAAAACTAAGTTTTTTCATAATTCCATCTTGTCAAATAGGAACATAAACACAATCCACTCTCTTCTGGTAAGCAATGGCCAAAGGATCACTACCCTAGAAGCAATTCAAAAAACCTTTCTGAATTTTTTCCAAAACTCTCTAGGTAAAAAAAAAAGACCTAGCTCATGTTAAGGATTATGTGACTCCTCTATTTCCTCACCCTCTTCCTGAGCACCTTAGAAACACTCTTATAGCTGAAGTTACTCCTTAGGAGATTAGGGAAGTCTTCTTTTCCTTTAATCCCAATAAGGCCCCCGGTCCAGACGGGTTTAATGGATTCTTTTTTAAACATACTTGGCCTATTGTGGGTAATGAGATTACTAGGGCAATTCAAGACTTTTTCCAACATAGGAAGCTCCTCAAAGAGCTTAATTCCACTTTTATCTCTCTTATCGTAAAAAAGAACCAACCTTCCACTATTTTTGACTACATACCTATTTCTTGTTGTGATTTTTCCCCAATCCGACCCTCTTTTACTCTTTTTCTTATATCTTTTTTGTCTGACATCCGATTAACCTGATTTTTGAAGCATTGGATTTCTAAGACATTTCTCTACCTCTTCATATAAAATTTATGATTTTTGAGATTAAATTGGAAAAGGTGGATTGAATCGAAGTGAGTTGGATAATTCTTCCAAACATGT
>JANVCQ010000232.1:34008636-34036846 GCA_025531925.1 Erythroxylum plowmanianum
TCATATTCTGTCAACAAAGAACATTGAAATAAAGCTTTTCACTTATATATCAATGAAGATCAATTCACTGATGAGAAAAATTATCTCATGTCACAGTCTTGGAAACAATTAATTCGCTATCATCTGTTGGTATTGATAGCTTTAGTTGTTTACAAGCAAAACCCAAGCCAAACAAAATCAACATTATGTCATATATAATTGGTTGCTGTCGAACTCCATTGCAACTAACAGTGAATGACAATATAGACTTCACACAACACAAGCCATAATCCGTGGTTGGCAAAAACAATAGATTCATGATAGTATAATGCAGATAGATTTCAAAACTCAAGGGAATACCTGTGAAAGGAAACCGAAGAAATTCTTTGCAGATTTATAATTTGCTTCTCGCAACAAAGTCAAACGCCTTTTACAACCTATCACCCGGGATTCCTAAACACAAACGAACACAAAACTTAATCCAAGGCGTGCCGTCAACCACTTCATCTTTAAAGAAAATATCTCCAAATCTGGGATTTGTTTGGATAGATGAGAATTGGGGATTTATATTTATATATTGTTTTCGCCCGTTGTTAGCCTCCTGGATAACTTTCAGTAGTACTTGTCTTCACTCATTTCACATTCATCGTCACCTAAATCATATTTCCAAACGCAATCAAGGACCAACATCACAAATCCCAGCTCATTTGTTGCAAACAAATGCCGAAATAGCTATCGATAATGTGATTTAAGAAAAACAACTCAAACACCCAACAAGAAGAAGAGCTACAGGAGAAAATCACCGTTGTCCATAGAAGACAAGAAATCAAAAAACAGAACAAGAAGAGAAGGTGGAGCAACTAACGGTGACAGCGACATTGAAAAAATTGGAAACTTAAAACAAAACCGTACTCGCCTGGGTTGAATCAGAGATGTGGTGGCAGTAAACTTATTTTGGATGACAAAGCTCGCGAATGCCTTGGGAAGAAGAGCCCCACCGTGCGATAGAGAAGCCTAGACCGGTGCCGAGCGTGCGACAGAGGAGAGATGGGCGTGGGAGAGACAAATGCTAGGGGTAACTTGGACAGTGCCTTCGATTTTCATACGGAGACAGAGACAAAACATTTCTGTCTTTCGATTGTCGAAGGGACAGGATTAATTTGTCTCTGTCCACCGATGACAGAGGACAAGATCGCAGAGATGGCAACCAAACGGAGACAAGGGACAGGATTAGTTTGTTTTGTCATATGTCCCCATATACGGGGACAGTAACCATACACACGGTAAAAGGACATTAACTGAGGTGAAAGATTGCACACGCCAGACAGTTCCTAGAACCCTTTTATTTAATTATATATTTTTTAAAAGCTTTAATTTTAATTAAATTAATTTAGTGGAGATTAAATTAGTTTAAACTCTTAATAAATTTTAAAATGTTTTTGCTAATTATTTGAAATCTATTTTCAAACGGTTATTTTGTTAGGAATACTTTCCAAGGAGTTGAATTATTAAATTAAATTAAATTAATTTTCAAATTGATGATTAGAATCAAGCAAATCTTTAAAAGAGTTATCTTTCATAATTGGATTATGTTAGATAACCAATATAATGAGATTATATTAATTAAGATGAGATCTTAATTTCAAAATTAAAGGAATTATTTTTTTAATATGATTAAGATTAATAATTAGATTAATTCCTAATTAATTTTAGAAAAGTAGTTTCTAAAATTAGATTTAGTTAATTTCAAATTAATTAATCACATTCCTTAAAATTAAGAAAAAAGTTTTCTTAAGAAATTAAGAAATATGCTTCTTAATTTTATTTATTTATTTCAATTTGACTAAGATAAATTAATTTTATTATTTTATTTGTTTAGAAAATTATTTTTAATTTATTTGTAAATTGTTTCTTTATTTATGAATAATAAGTTTCTTGATTTTTTAGAAAAAAGTGTTCATTTATTACTTGAATAAAAGTGCTTTCTTTAATATTCTAAACATATTTTTCTAATTTATTAAAGTAAGATTTTCTAATTATTTAAGAAATCAATCTCTATACAGATGATGTAAAGGACTTTCTTAATTAAATTTAAAGGTATTTTATTTAATTTTGAAATTAGTTTCCTTTTAATAGTAGAAAATAATATTCTAATTAAGAAAAAGTAATTTCTAATGGGATTAGAAATAGTTTTCTAGTTAAATTAGAATGTGTTACTTATATAATTTTGAAAAAAGGAAATTTTCTAAATTATAATAAGTAGCATAATTTATTTAAAATTATTTTCAATAAATCTTGTTAAAGGAGTCAAGATAATTAGAAATAATTTCTAATTGAATTTGAAAATTGTTTCCAAATCAAAATAAATTTCTATTTGGAATAGAAATTTAGTATACTTAGGAATCAACGGGTTTAAACTAATTTAAATTTTCCAAAAAGTTGAACAAATTATTTTAGATTGTTAAGATCAAATACTTGAATCAAACGAAGCTTGACATTTTATGCATATAATTTGATTATGAGTGCATAAGTTGCATATTTTATTCATATATTATATATATACATATTGGATGCATATTAAATTGGATGTTTTATATGTGTGATATTTTATATGCAATTTTATATTTGATGAGACGAATGGAATTAAATCCTTCATTAAAATATTAGGTAAATGTTGCCTTCCATTATTATAAGAATAAGCCAAATTCTTATTTATTGTTAGGCTTGTTCGGCAAACTCAAGGTTTCTTTAACTTGAATATGTTTAGTTTTATGACAGTGAGTTCTATTTAACTAAATTTGTGTAATTTAGATAAACAAACTCATGATCACATAAATTTAGAGACAGAGTTAGGAATAACATGTAAGATATATTTTGGTAAGAGTTGTCACATAATGTATCTAGTAGTCACATAAGTTGTAGTTGATAAAGTTATTATCTACCTAATTTAAGTTTAGTTGATTTATTAAGCAAACTCAAGATCAACTATATTTCAATAGGATCCTATCTCATTAGAAAGATTAGAGTAATCTTTTCGAATAGTAGTGAGGGTTATTATTTTGAATAGAATAGTGGGAATAACCAAATACATGATTAAAGTCCTAATCTCATTTGGTAGTCATGACATATAATTAATTACTTGTTTTTCTTACATTTATATTATGTTGTGGGTGGAATTTACCTTGTTTGATATAGTTGATACTAAGTTAGTGAACCAAATTTCTTAGACAAAGGATTATGTTTGAAAGAGTTCTCAAAGTTAGAAAAGAAAAGTTGTATGCCCATTATGAAATTTTGCTATAATCCTTGTTGAAGATTCGGTAACAAAGTTTTAGAGATATATTATACTTATGTAGATGACAAAATGTATTTACATTTTGAATTGACTTATGTTTCATAAACTTTGATGGCAACATGAAAGATGTATGTCAACACTATAACAGCAAGATGCAAGAGGATGCATAAAGTAGAGCTGAAAGCTATAGTACCTTCTTAGAATTGTTCCACTTAATTTAGCCTACTAAAAACATAAACATGGACATTGATTAAAGACATTTTCTATAGAATGGTAATAGTTTTCGTAAGAAGAAAAATTATTCCATGACTTTTCTTTCCTATACTAGATATGATAGAGATCTTATATATTTCAAGTTCATGCTTATAAGTATTTGATATTGAATTTTGATTCAACATTATTATAATGTTCAAAAAATGATAAAAATAGATTTTTAAGTAAAAAGTAGTTGAACCAAGTTTATATAAATAGTTTGTATATATTGGATCAAAGAAGGCTTATGCTTAATATAAATGGCAAGAATACAAAGTTAGATAACCGAGACTATTCTTTTATGCCAAATTGTTTAAATCAACATAACGGGAATCTTAATGTTACATTCAAGGATATGTGTATTCT
This sequence comes from Erythroxylum plowmanianum, assembly GCA_025531925.1. Lineage (NCBI taxonomy): Eukaryota > Viridiplantae > Streptophyta > Magnoliopsida > Malpighiales > Erythroxylaceae > Erythroxylum > Erythroxylum plowmanianum. The sequence goes on from JANVCQ010000232.1 coordinate 34,012,529, forward strand.
TTTGATTATGAATTGTATGAAACTTGTGATTATGAATCGTATGAAACTTACTAAACTTGTCAAATTGGAGGATAACCATATCAACCTGTGGTGAAAGGATGATGAAGGTATTGAATTGTTAATTTACAAATGTGATGTAATGCATGGAATAATAATTCAAAAAAGTGTAATGCTCATTTCATTAGATTACTAATAAATTTTTGTGATATATTCATATGTATTAAATGAAAATGTTCATTTAAAAATTTTGAAAAGTTTAAGTTTAAATCTAAGTAGAAATTAAGCATTGAGAATGTTGAATCACTTCAATGAGATTGTTGTGGTAGGTTCTAAATTTTTGGTTTTGATAGGAAATAAGATTATCTAGTGAATACCTTCACAATAAAATTTCATAAAAGGATGGATTTATGTATTGAGAAAAATACAATATGAGATATTGTATAATGCAATATTATTTCTTGTTAGCTATGTCTAGTACAATGACTTACCCTTAATAGTTCCAAATGAATCAATTAGTAAGACTTCATATTAGATATGAAATTCTAAGTCTTTGAAAGAGTCAAATTTAACAATTCAAAGATGTGATGCTTGGTTGAAGCATACATTATCGATTTAGTTTATAACTAAATTGGATAATACAAGGTTATGAGATATCCAAAAGGTTGGATATAATCTTACAGACTTATTAAACAAATTATTTTTCAATGTATGCCTATAAAAGAATGGTTCCCAAGATAATTAGTGGGAGTAAAATGAAATTTAAAAAGTTAAAATCTCTTGATAGTACATCGAATTAGAACTATTTCCTTTACTGATACATTTGATGTATAGTTGAAAGGTTACCAGACATTGAAAGATTCACCTTTTTTATGAATTTAAAGAGTTTGTCTTTTAAATGATTGTAAATTTATCATATCTACAAGAAGGCTAGTGAGAGTATATTTGTCCTCTTTAATGGCAGTATGTAGAGACATATTGCTTATAGAAAACAACAATTATGTTTTCAACATTACAATAATTCTAATTTTCAATTGTTGAAAACATAATTATCCAAGAATAACTTTTGTTGGATATGAAAAGGTAACAGCTTAATGATAGGATTTAGATCCATAAAGATAGATCAAATTTTGTTAACCTATTCTAACTGTAAGTATATAGATAATGTAGTAAAGATGTTTAGTATTTAAGATATCAGATACTTGTAAAGTATTATAGATATCCGTTATTCTATATATGAGTTGATATTTGAGTTCAAAATGATAAGGATATTCACTTTAGAAGTAAATCCTAATTAAGGTCTATTTACTTAGAATAATATCATTAGAAGGGTTCTAGTATAGCATCAGTTGCTAATTAATCCATAATACATTTTTTTAGTGGAAATGATTAACTAGATAATAAGTTCTTTAGTGAAATTGATATAGTTCTTTGCATTGTTCAAGACAATAATGTACGGTGCAACATTTGAGCTAATGGGCATACAAAATGAGCTAAGGTCTCATCAAATATCAAAGGATGTATTTAGGAAACTTTCTTAATTATGATGATAATTAAGATGGAAGTTGTAAGATTCAATTAAGTGCTTACTGAATCTTGTAAAATTCTCTTATTAAGCCACTATCCCAGTAGTAGTATAATCGTCATATGGTGATATGGTATAAGATACTTAAATGGTTGTCTTATTACAATTAGGAGATTGTTAGTTTATGGCCCACAGCCAATCGATTGGTTGTATTTTAGTGACAATATAGTTTTAAGGTATTCTTTATCTTGTACATGTTTAGATTTATATGATAAAATCCATAGGATAATTACACATTGTAAATGAAATTATAACGAGATTATAATTATGAGATTCACATTGCATTTATGAATTATCTCTAAATTTCTCTTAGTCATAGTTCTATTAAGATTGGACATTAATAGGACATAAAAAGATTAACACACTTTATGCTTTTCCTTACGAAGGAAGTAGCCGATCTCATAGGCTAAAAGTATGAAGATACTTAAACAAATATGTAGATGCTTATTAGAGAACAAGTTCACTGAATAGACCCAATAAGAGAAATCTATTTGGAACATTGCTTGTATGTATATGGAATTCTCATTATGATGATTGTAAAAACGATCATTTGACTTAAGGTCTCCAAAGTTATCTTTTATAGGAATTATTATGTTTTGATACTACTTATGACCTATTATAATCATAGGTTGTTTAGACGGTAATCATTGGATATAATATTAGTTATATAAAGACATTTATGTGATCAAGATATGATTAATTACCCTCAAGAGTATTGATTCGAAAAATCCTTGGTAAAGGTGGAATAAAACTTTGTAAATAGCATACAAATTTCATAAATTGATTCAACAGCTATGAAGAAGAACTAATATGATTAGACTCAAAATAAGTAGACATTAATTCTATATTTTGTCAAATCTGAACATTGTATGATAAAATGATTGAATTATATTGAAAAATTATACATGAAAAGATTAATCAAAACCACCAGACATTCCTAAGTATTTAGCTGATCATGATGCGTTGTTAGATGTCAATTTTGATCTATGATTATAAATTGTTAATTGGAGAATTAAAAACAAATTGAAAAGAGTTTTAATTTATCTAATTATAATTATGAATTATAATTATATTTTGTAATTATTGTCAATATATTTAAGAACCTAATGAGTCCACATAAAGAATGGGTCAAAGAAAGCAAATATATTTAATCAAATTGGACTTGATTCTAAAGTTCAATAAACTTTATAATTAAATAGTAGATAATTAATAAATAAGGATAAATACTAGATATTAAACCTTATTTAGGCATAATTGATATTTAATTAGAATTATTTGTAATTATAATTAAATTTTAATTAAAATTACAATTTAATTTCAATTAAATTACTAAAATATCCAAAGCTTATTATGAATAGGCTTAATTTCTAATAAAGATAACACTACTTGCTTAACTTTCTCTATAAGAGTTGCAAAGTTTTTTCAATCTGTTCTATGGATACTATTAGTACCCAAAAACTTGTGCAATTATAGTGGTTGAGATAAATTGGTTTCAAAAACGGCCAAAAGAATACGACAAGAAAATTATCAAACTTTAGAATAAGATACAAATTAAAATTTATACTTTATTATAATTTAAATGTTAATTATTTTACAGAATTAAAGTAATACTAATTTTTGAAAAATCAAAATACAAAAAAAAATTCATAATTATTCTATACGGTCAAAATTCGATCCTGTCCCGATTTTCTTTTGGGCATTCTTGCATACATATAACTAATCTTAGCGTCCGTTCCAGTCCAACCAAGCGCCGTTAACCACCAGGCATTAGCTTCCAACGTAAGAAGGCGGTTAGATTAACCACTAGCGATTAGCTTCCAATGTAAGGAGGCGGTTGTAAAACGTATTGGTGAAACTTGGGACGTAAGCTATTAGCCGTTAGAAAACCATAACCCACTGAGCTTGACGGTTACACCTCTCGTTCTCCACTCACTTTCCCGCTCTCTGCACTCGCAGCTTCTATACTCACTTCCCAATCTTACTCCGCAGGTAACCATTTAAGCTCATTGTCAAAGGTATAAATATTCAAGCGCCTTGTTTGATCATCTGTTTCATTTCGATGTTACATTCTCCGTGGCAAATGTTTTAGTTCAGAGATCTTCAGTGAGAAAGGTTGAACCTCCACTGTTTCTTTTTATAATGGTTGATTGCAGTATGTCCGTTTTGTTTTTTCGATTTGGTCATGGATGGAGAGAATATGCAGTAAATGTTGGGGTTGTCATTAGGTTCAAAATTTCGATTTTGGGAAGCAGTGCTTGGCACATCATGATTAGAGTCGAGAAAGAAGAAGAATTGTATGAAGGGAATCTATCAAACCAAGTCATAGATGCTTCTCCTTGCTCAATTTATTTTGGCAACCGTGGAGCTTCCACCAGGTCAGTTTCTTGTCATGTCACAAAATTTATGCCTGTGTTCTGTAAATACTTGTTAGTATCAGCATGGTTATATGGTTTTATGTGGTTGGGACTTGTATACGCTTCTTTGATATTGTGAGAAGTGTTTAATCTTAGTGCTTTCCCCACATCAATTTGAAAATTGTTATTGAAAGAAAATATTATAGGGTGACCGGGATATTTCTTTTTACGGGGACTTTTAATTATATGTAATATTTGTATGTGTACCTTTAGTACATGAATAGCCCTAATCATGTTGATTCTGCTTCTATAGGGGGGCAACTGGTCCAGCTAGACAATCAACTAGGGGAGGCTGGACAGAGGAAGAGGTAAGTCATCAAAAACTCTAGTCAAGTATGAGCTCTCTCTCTAGTATTACACAGAAATAGCCAAAAAGAACTTCCCAAACACTTGTACATGTTGAGATTTGGTTGAAGATTATAAACGCACAGTAGGATTTGAAATAAATGGTCTTTTGCTGTCTTGCTGAATTAGGTGTCTGCAGTATGGGAAGATTTCAATGAACTAGAAAAAACTTTTAGCATAGCAACATATTGCTTTCTATTATTTTTCAAAAAAGAAACCTATTGTTTTCTACTTCCTTTTTTTTGCTGATATGTTTTTATACATAGCTACTGAATTGGTGTAGTTGCATGCAAATATAATATTTTGGGCTTAATTTCTTGTACATGAGATTGAAACTTTCAATTTTTTTGAAAAATAAAAATAAATAATTTCATTAGCTAAGGATCAACCTTACACAACATTACAATGAGTACCTCCCACCACTTCTGCTAATAAGTTGTAATTCCGACAATGAAACTTGCAACTGTTGAAAAAAAAGATTTTAATCAACAGGATTATCTGCTGACAAAATCAGTCAGAAAGTTCAAGGGGAGGAACTGGAAGAAAATTGGTGAGTGACTATTTGTTTTGCTTTTCTTTATGATTATGCGCCTCTCATCTTTAACATGTATTTTGTTTCCCTTTGCCTTCAAGGGGCACTATCTTAGTGCTGCAGAGATATTTACAAGCTACATAATCTGAGCTCAAAATTAAGTGTGGAGAACAGTACTATCATCATTTTTTGCTCTTTAATTCTGTTCTCCCACAATAGAATTTGGAATGTATAAGATAAGCATGGTGTTTACTGTCAAAGATGATAGTTTCACTAATTTTACTCGTCGCACAGCTGAATGTCTTCCAGGGAGAACTATTTCTCAGTGCTTTTGTCGTTGGAAAAGGGTTCTAAATCCTGAAATAATCAAAGGAACTTGGACAAAAGAGGTACAACCAGTCTTTGCATTCGTCCTAGCTTTGCATGTTTTCACCTTTGTGATATGACTGATAGACGTGAAATTTATATAAATTTTTCTTAAACTTTCAGGAGGATGATTGTATTATAGAGCTGGTCAGAAAGTACGGTTTCAGGAAATGGTCTCTAATTGCAAAATGTTTATCCGGTCGACTGGGAAAGCAATGCCGAGAAAGGCAAGAGATCGAAATCTCTCTCTTCTTCCATAAACTGTCCAATGATGCGTGATTCTTGTATGATTTGTACAGTGCGTGAGCTTGTACCCATCAGCTTATGAAAAACCTACTGAAAGATGAAGAGAAAAAGAGATAATACAAATATATAGGATTCATAACCTAATAATACTAAATCCCTAATACTCAACTTAAGTGAATAGTATGCATGCTTCAATGTGTTACTAGTAGTCTTATTTACTTAGCTCTTTACTTTATGTAGAGTCGGAAGCACAAAGACTTTTCAAAAGCAATTCCAGGGAATCTCTCTCTTATAGCTACGGTCATTTTTTTTAATACCTTTTTGCACTCCTTTTATAAATACTCTACGAACTGCAAGCATAAAGACTTTTATACTTGAAAGGAAATCAGTTACTGAAATTCAAATAGTTGTAATTAATTAAATTTTATATCAGGTAGAAATTGTTAGTATTAGCATAGTAGCAGTCAAGTTGGTTCGTAAACAGAACTCAAAGTCTGAAGGTGTTAAGGCTTTCTTACTTGACTTTGTTTTTTCAAGGGGACTGCTGTATTAAATATAGTTTTACTCCAATTTATTGGTGACCTATCATTTGTAATGTTATTAAACATTGATAGGTGGCACAATCATTTAGACCCAGCTTTGAAGAGAGCTTCATGGACAGAAGAGGAGGAATCAACTCTGACTTACTACCATGAGATATATGGGAACAAGTGGGCAGAAATAGCAAAGTTTTTACCAGGAAGGTATGTAATGATATGAACTCAAGGTGATGTCACTTCTGATGAACCAGAATCAACAGAAGCTGGAAGTTATGCAAAATCCTTGTTAAAAGTCATGTTGTTTTTAGATCGGTAGTAAAGTATACTTTTATACTCTAATTTGGATTTTTGAATGAACGTTTCTTTTCATTTCTTTGTTTTCTTCTAATAATCAGGTTTGATATATTCTCTATATCCTGAAAATTGACAGGAGCGATAATGCAGTAAAGAATCACTGGAATTGCATAATCAAGAAGAAACTTGATTCACCTCATAGATTTGCCGTGGATTCATTAACATTTAACTCTACCAACTTCTGCGCTTGCCTGAAAGCAGAACTTCCTTGCAATTTTGACAATTGGGTGTCTTCTAGTCAAAAGAAAGAGTTGAAGCATAATGCTGAGACAAGTCATTTACAATTGGTTTACGGTACTACCATTAGGGAGCAAAAGCATTCAAAGGCCAATGATTGTGCAGCAGCATTGATTTTAAATGGATTGAAACATGGGGTGCGTGTTCATAACAGTGGAGCTAGTGCCACTGTTGAAACCCTTGGATCTGGAATAATAAATGTTGAACACGAAAACGTCAATAATACCCCTTCTGCGCTTAATTTGGAGCTAACATTGAATGTGCCTGCTTCTAGTAGATCATATTACAACCCTGAAGAAGGTGATCAGCCTTTCGATCCTAAACTAGCCGAATCTCCTGGAGGGATTCGTACTCATGATCAGGGTATCTTGTGTTCAAGTTTTGGCAACAGAGATAACAGAGATTACTATACTTCCAGATTCGATCATGACAATAGTCAAGCTAATAAGGACAAAGATGAAAAATCGCATATGTCATCAGAGAAGAAAAGTGAGCACTTCCTGGATCAAGAATCACTACGACTTCAACCTATGGCCATCTGTTTCAAAAGCAATGAACTAAGAGGTGTGGCCAGCCATTCAGTACTTCCAAAGAGTCCATCCACTCCCAAAAGCGCTGATAAAAGCTTTTCTAGTGGTAGCAGTGCAGGATCCATATTAAGGAGCTCAGCAATGTCCTTTAAGAACACTCCTTCAATCATAAGAAAGAGAAGTTTCAGAAAGTCTGATACTGCTAACTTTTCTGATCTAACTTGCACACGTTCAGGAAAGCTGCCATGTAATTATGACAGCCAAGGTGTCAAAGACAAAAAGGTTCTTAATATGAAGCGAGGTTTTCACTCTTCCTTCCATGAAACTGGATCATCAGTTGCTATTGAATCTATTACAAGATACCTGGGATGCGAATTTGACATGGAAAGCGATATAGCTGTTAGCAAATGTAGGAACTTAGTTCCTGCAACTCAATCACTGAAAGCGGAAAGTTTTTCAAATGCAATGGAGATTCCTTAAAGATAGTTAAAGCTGGTAAGTGATTGACATGTTTTTTTTTTTACTTTACCACCTCAGATCAAGGTAAGCAATGAATGCATATTATACCTACTAATGTGCATCCAATCAAAGGATAAGAATTGTACCTTTACCCTTTATCAGGTAAACTCGTCAATGTTTATGAAACTCATGTACATTTTCACATACCACAATGCCCTATATTTCTGGTTGAAAATTCCAATTCGTTACAGATGCAATGTCATATAGAAGGGGACCCCATTTGGCTTAATTTGCTTGATGTACATGTCAAAGATACTCCTTTATTAGATTTTTAGTAGTTTTATAGTTTCATAAAATCTTAAATATCTACCATGTAATTGAAAAGAAATAAATACCTAGCATATGGCTTTGTCACAACCGTATCGCACACGTCCACCACCTCCTTCCACTGAGGATGGGACGCCCTTGATGAAGGTCGAGGAAGCATTGCATGAACTGAGCCTTTGTCTTTGACAGTTAATTTGTTCCCTCTGTATGTCAATTAGGTTCATGGATCTACATTTGCCGTCAATGGTTGACTATTTCCAGAAGCAGAAGACAACAGTAGATGTGGTGAGGAGGCTTGATCTATGCTAGTGATGGGAAAAGAGAGACAAGAAATTCCATCAACAGCAAGAATTAATACTTTGATCTGGTGTGGAATATGCGTTGACGAATGGCCCTTAATGTTTCGATGTGTCTTTAGTCTTCCTCTGGAGCTGAAAGGATCAAATCTAATGAAGATAACGTCTGCTTAGAGAAGGTCGTTGGAATTGGCGTTCGCAGGTAATCATCTACCTTTGATGATTATGAACACAAAAATGTAGATAGAAATACTATGCAGAAACTTTTGGTTGTGAATGAGTATTCGAGCTAATGCATGAACTCCGTAGCTGACTATAACTTTAGTACCAACCAAAATTCATATATCCAACGCAGAAGTGAGGTCAAATGAGGCGAAATGGCATTGTCTTGGTTATATATAATTACAATTAAGCGAGGCTATTTTGATGATAACAAATAACATTTGCTATCAATATTTTATTTATGATAAAAAGGTAAAATAAAATTATTCAAATATATATATTAATTGAGCAAAATACACAATATAGTTAAAAGTAAAACTTTTAAGTAATCTTTGAAAAAAAGGAAGGAATGAAGAGAGCTCATGAACTTAAAGAATATTTAGAAAGTAGACACATTTAAGGTTTATTTGTCTTAACAATTTAAAATTGATTTGTAATCTCTCTTTTTTGCTCTATTTACTTATTGTGCTTGTGTGATTGTTATATCATTTGTTATTGCTACTAAGTTAAATTTCCAAAACTTTATGCACTCTCTTAAAGCATAATTGTGAAAGCAATTACATTCATTTGGTATATCAGCTAAACATCCAAGATTACAAAGATACCAACGAGATAAGATTTAGAATACTTGACATTACTAAATTCGTTATCTCAAATCTAACAATGTTGCTTATCGATTGTTAATAATTTTCATAAGTTTTTAAATTACTTTATAGGCCAAAAATTCATTCTAAACCCTAACATTTAGCACTATTAAAAAACAATCACAGCGTAATAATTAACCTCACATTCTTTATCAGTTTGAAGTTTTTTTTTAATAATTCAGAAGAATTTATAAATGAAAAATAAAGATATGTATAAAAGAGTTCACGCATGAGGGTATCGGAGGACACAACCAGCTATTACATTAGTTTGAAAATTTGGTGTGTGTTACGAGTAGAGAAACTGGTACGTACTTGAATTCTGATAATGGGGGGCATCAATAGGAATGAGAAGGTCTTGGTTGAATATGGTCCGGAGCAACAGGCTTCAACTCGTCTAGTGAGGATCAAACGACATCCAACAAATTGGGAAGAGTTTGTGCATTAAGATGATCTGAAGCCCATAAGGGAAATTAGAGAACCAATTGCCAGCATGAGTCATTGTTGAGTTATTTTATTATGCTAGCTGTCATTCTGTTTTAATTCTGTACTATTCGGTTGGAGAACAACTGTCAATTGTAAAATGATTGGCTAGCTCTTGATGAGCGTAAAACCGGGAAGTTATTGGAATGAGACAGTAGAGAATATTTTCGTTTTTATCTTTTGTTTTGGAGGTTCATCCCTACCCTCGAATTCAGGGAGTCATATCATATCTATCAGTGTGTGTAGATAGACTTACCATTGCTAGCTTGGAGAACTCATCACTATTTAATCGACACGCCAAATTGTAGAATTAATTAATGATTAAAACCCTAATTATATTTATTAAAACATTTTATTTACTAGATTTTTCTGCTTAATCTTTCCCCTACACGTGCTTTAATGTTTGACATGAGTGTTCAAATCTCTACCCTTCCTCTTCGTTTTTGATGCCTATATTTCATCTTCTCTTATTCTCAAAGTCAACCCCATCTTTAGAGTTATCTGCTCAATGCCTTCATACAAACGTTCCTACATCTCTCAACTATAGCCTCATGGATCAACCTTTCGTCTTCAAATTAACCATAAACCTTACAAACCCACGAAGTTCCTTGTCCATCCCAAGAATTGATTGACTAAGCAATGTAACGACTTTTCTCTCAATCATCGGGGTAGTTTAAAAAGAAGTAAAAAAGGATGGAAACGACTGCAGCATAAATATATAATTGAAATGAAACAACACACTTTGGTCAAACTTTGCTTTATGTTAGGTTGCGAAAGAGTGGGGATAAAAGAGAGGAAGAAGACATTAATCAAGATGTGAGGATATATTTAAGTTGTTTACACACATCATTTCCAGTGCTATGTCAATTGGTTTCCAGCTTTTGATTTTAGTAACAATGTATAATTTATAAATGTTGATTGTCAATTTCCTAATTTCGGGTATATAGCAAATAGTAACGAGAACCAATACTGCAAACTTGGTTCCAAGCCAGTAGTATTAGGTCCTATTACACACAATAGATTACCCAAATTAGCTCAAATTAACAAAAATTTACAAGATTTTTGGTTTAGTCAGTTTAAGGTTAAATATATGGGTTTATTATAATCTTGGAGTTTTTTTTTAACATTGTCAAGCGTTAGGGTCCTTCCTTTATTTTGATATTAATGTTAATGTTCAAAATGACTTCTTTTAATCTATTTTTTCGTAGCAAAAGGTTTTAAAGTCATAATCAACCAATTCAACCCCTATTAGGTGTTATTAAGGAATAAGAAATAGTATCAGAGTGGGTCTTTTTCATTAAAATTTCAAAAAAAAAAAACTTGATGAAAGATCATCTTGGCACATATAGGTGAATCATCATCTTCATATAGTCATAAGCGCCAAACATTAGTAGAGTTTCATTCTTTAATAGGAATGATCATTTATATTAGAAAACATAAACCAAGTTTTTTGTTATGGTCAAAGGCATTGACTAGTAGGAAATTATTTTTATTGAACCATTCATTCCTCCTAAAACTATAAATGATAAAAAAAAATTCCTAAGAAAAGGAAGATTGATATCCGCAAGATAAAAAGAAAACTCATTTCCTTGAATAACATGTTTATTCACATTTTATTTTAATAATTATTAAAAAATAAGTTCAATAGAATATGAAATTATGAGATAGCACATGAAATTTGGCATACATTAGAAGTCAGATATGAGGCGACTAATTAAGTTAAATAGAGAAAAGTGAGCATACTTACATATTAATACAAATTATTTCAAATAAAGCATAATGAAAGTATTCAAGTATGTACACTACATTCATTGACATGTAAATGCTCTTAATACTAATGTTGATATTGTAAGAAAATTGTTTAGGCTCTTGCAAAGACATAAGAAGCTAAAGTGACTGTAATAAGCTAAGAATTTGAATGCACTAATATTGGAGGAGCTCCTCAGATCTCTTCTCCCTTATAAAATGATGTTTAAAGAAATATAAGAAAAAGAGGTAACTAGTAGAATAAAACAATTTGACATTCAAGGATTCAAAGGAATAGTAAGGTGAAGAGGAAGATACATCTGTAAATGACAGTGACAATGAAGGCATGCTTCCCAACAATAGAAAATTCAAGTTCTTAAATAAAAAGAAGTTCTCTGAGAGAAAGGAATAAAAAGTGGTTAACTTTAATCCCAAAAGGAAATCAACTAACATCATTTGCTTTGAATGTAAGAAACTAAGTCATATGTAGTCCAATTGCCTTGCTTAAAGAGGGCGAGAAACATGAAAGAAATGAAAAGAAGAAGATGAAAAAAATAAAAAAGGCCCTCAAAGTGAATATTGAGGTTTTTTAATTAATTTAAAAGGTGAACATGTAAAAGAAGTTACTCTTATGTTCCTCATGACTTATGTTATGATACCTCTACCACTTAATCTTGCGATAGTGATAGCGATGTTGAGTTATCATATTATGAATTGACTAAGAGCTTTTAAATCATTATCATGAAAAGAAATAAACTATCTTCTAAAATCAAAAAGGCTAAAAACAATTTAGATACGTGATAGATGCATATTTGACTATATTTACACAATCACATTTGGTGTATTTTGCTTGATATTTTGTAGTTTTATTATATATTTGGTACTTAATTCACTCCAAGTGAATTTATAGGTCCAAGTGAATTTATAGGTTATAATTGTCTTTATAGAGTAAAAGGAGAAGAATTCAGATGAAAACATGACATAAAACAAAGATTTAAAGCAAAGTAGAGATACTTGGACATGTCTACGCCTATGTAAGTCTTTTAGCCCATTCAAAATCATGAATTCTAGAGATTTTGTAGTATACATGATTTTTTCAGAATCCTAAAATTTACTACAAAAAGACGTTAGTGAAGGCTAGTTGGGGCAGAAAACTTTTGGAGCTAATTTTGGACATGAAGAACATTCAAAAGGGACGATATTGATCTAGAGACATAGAGAACACAAAGAAATCATCAAAAGATCCATTAGATTACAAAATCAAACCTCAAAATTGCAGAAACATTTAATAGAACTCTTGTTTTCTATTCATTTTCCTTCCTATTTATCTTTGATTTTGTTCTCTCTTATGTGAAACTAAATACTTTTTAGTGTTTAAGTGTAATGAACCCTAGTTGAGGTAACAATATGTTTTGATTCTTTTATTTAATGCACCTGTTTTAATTGATCTATTGTGATTCAATTATGTGTTTATGTATGTTTTAATAAATCCATAATATATGATTTCATAACATAGAGATTGAGAAATCATGTCTATGAATAGATCTACTATAATTGAAAAGAGCTTATTGCAAACCTAGAGATAGGTTACCATAAATCCTCTGGATTAATGTCAAAGCTAATAGAGGAATTCTCAAATTGATAAAGCAATCCCAGAAACTTTAACCTGAATGATTTCATTTAATAAACATATGGATTAGTTGTTAGCAGTATCGAGAGAGTTATTAATATAAGATAGGAATTTTTACATTCCAATAGTCAATAAAAAAAATTGTATGATAAAAGGTTAATTATCTAATGGTTTTAGGGGGATTCATTGCCTAGAAATTAATCTTTGATATTGAGTTTTATAAGCAATTTCCTTTATTTAAGTGTTTATTATTGTTTCCTATTTTATTCTAATTGTCTAAGTTTTGTTTTCTTTATTAAAATCCAAAATCCAATACGTAGGCTAAATAATAGGAGAAAGGTAATTACTAATAATCACTATTTTTGTAGGATCGACCTGTACTTGCCTGTGCTAGCTACAACTATGTTGTGAACTTACGGCTAATTCAAATATTGACAAATAAAATAAATCAATCAAGTTTTTGGCATCGTTGTCGAAGATAGTGATATTAGGAACACCTAGATGCTATTACTCTAGCCATTATTTTATTTTATTTTTATTATATCCTATTGTATTCTTGGCTTATTCATTTAATTATCTTTTAAACTTCTCTACATTAACAATGTGTTTGTGGCTTATTTTAGGGATTAAGGTTTAATGTCATCACCACAGTTCACAACGGAAGAATGGAGCAAACAATCATTTTATGGGAGTCAGGATATGTCATCGTAATATGTAACATCACCATATGGGAGAGGGAGGTTTCCTGATATGTTGCAACATTTTTTGGAGTAATTATTACAATCGTGAGTGTCGGGCACTAAATTATATACGAAAGCAACTGAGTATGTATAACCAACCTTAAAGGGCGCTATACGAGAATAACTATAATTCATAATGGAGCAATTCTTACATTTATAGATGGAATGATGACACTCTGGCTGACTATTTATAATACCAAGCACCTTAAGTTAAGGAGCTAAATATGGAAGACATAATAGACAATTTTATTAAGGAATCAATCATGAGACATCAGGAAACAGAGGCTCATATACAAAATATAGCGAAACAAATTAACTAGATGGCGACGATATTATTCGACAAGAAGCAAGGGAGTTTCCATATTCCTACTAAAACAAATCCTAAAGACCATTTAATGGAAAGTCATCCCTAGGAGTGGAAACGAGCATCTAGAAGAAGAAGAAGAAGAAGAAGAAGAAGAAGAAGAAGAAGAAGAAGAAGCCTTTATAAAAAAAAAAAAGAGGAAATAGAGAAGTGGCAAGAGGTAATTGAAGAATATGATTCAGAAACCTTTTTCTAGGAGGAAGAAGAAGAAGAGTGGACGAAGGTGGTTGAGGAAGAACTGGCAGAGGAACCAAATAAGGAAACTACTGATAAGGCATTGGTATCCACCTAAAGAAAAAAGTTTCCACTTCCTCTAAGACAAACTGGTTTTGATAACATAAGATTTAGGGAGTTTTGTTATTCCTTATATTTTTAACATTTTTTATCAAAAAGGGAATTAATGGAGTCCATTAGTGTTATTAATCTAATCAATTATGTCCTTGTGATTATCCTGCAATAGTGGCTTACTTACAGGGTACTAAACTATAGGTGGAAGCAATCCATTAATCATAGACCTAGGTTAAGGGTAAAAGTGCAAGATACGTGGAGCTAACAATGTTAAACAGGCGCTACATAGGAGGTAGCCTATAAGTTAGTTGGCGATACACCTTAAAAAACCTTAACCCTTATAGATTTTCGCTCTTTCTCTTTTTCTCTCACTTCATGCCATTGCCCCCTCACTTTTTCCTTCCAATTTTTCACATTTTTTCAACCAATTTACTGACACCTAAGTAAGTAGCTTTGTCCATTTCACTTATTTGTGCATGTTTAATTGAATGTTTTGCTTTATTTTGGAAATTTTGACTTAAAATTGTTATAATTGAGGATTTGGAATTTTGAGTGAATTTATGTGATTTTATGCTTAAATATGGTTTAATAGTTGAATTTATGTCTTACACAATTGCTTTTATAATTCAATTTGTGTAATTGCATGTAAATTGGGTGACAATTCAATGTCAATTGTGAGATTGTGCGATTTTTGCTAACTAAGTGTTTAATTGTCAAATTTTTCCATTGAATTAGGTTAATTAGTTATTTCTGACATTAATTGACAATGGTTGTCTTTAATTGCATGAATTTAATGTTTAATTTTGTCAATTTTGTGTGATTGTTAATTTAGGGTTGGAATTTGTACTTTGACAATTAAGTAGCTTTATTTTTTAATTGCAATATTTCTAATTTAAATTTTGATATCAATCAGTTTGTTAGTTAATTTGAAATTAAATTTATTTATTTATTATTAATTTGTTAATTATTTCTATGTGTTTAATTTTTTGTTGTTAGTTTGTTTTCGCATTTAATAATTTAGTGAGCATAATCAATTTTAAGTGTGAGGAAAAGTGTATTCTTGTAATTTATCTATAAATTTTCTCACACCTATTTAAAGTTGTACGCAAAATGACAAGATCTTGGCAAGAAAGGGAGACCCCCAAAAAGAGACAACAAGGAGAAGGTTCTTCAACTATGGTCCAGGCCTCAGAGCAGCTGCAGATGTTATTGTTTGATGTCGAGGCCCGAGAGGAACAATACCAATGGTTGAAGGATTAAAAGTTTAGTATAAGCAAATTCATCCACTAGGAGGCGCTGGAGCAAGTTGACTTAGCCTAACAAGTTTGGGACCCTTTTGACTTTGATGCACGGTCCCAACTCTTTAAGATTGTAGAACCTTCTTATAGAAAGCTTATATTAGAGGTCTTCTCCACATTCTTCAAGAAGAGAGGTAGCTATGATAGGGATCGACCTAACACAATCCAGTTCCAGATGATGAAAGACATGTTCCAGAAGAGCTATTCAGAGTTTTCCATCATAATGGGTCTATACAACCAGGAGTATATAAGGACAACAAAGAATATGAAACTACAGATTGACTTTTTGTACAGATTATCTCCTCAACACTTATGGCTGACGATTAGCATAGAGAACGACTATGACCTAAGCAAATCCAATGTATCTACACTACAACATCCTGTGCTCAGATACATCCATGGTACTATAAGTGATATGCTGGGCAGTCAGGGTGACAGCTGGGGAGTTATCGAGAAAAATGTGTATTACTTATAGAGCATGAATGAGTGGACACTAATCAACTTAGGGCGTGCACTTGCCAATTCATCAGACATCAAAGCAAAGATAGAGAGGTCGGCATGATTTGTGTTGGGCCGTACGTTACCAGACTGGCACATCAGATAGGAGTATTTGATCTGTAAAACCCCAAACTTTTCTTTTCATGTGTCTATAAAATTTCATTTCGTATGAATGATGTTTCCAGGTGAATGTAAATTTTATTTTTGTTAAAAGGTGAATTGGGGACCCAACCTTGAATGATTTAACAATACTTGAGATAAATGTTAAAGTTAAATGATAGTCAAAAAATATTGAAGTTGACTGGTATAGAAATAGAATAAAAATAAATTTGATTGGGTAGATTTATGATATATTAAGATTGACCTTATTTTCAATTATTGTAGAGTAAATTGGAAGCACTTTTGGGTTAAAACATAGGGACATAAACCAAGTAAATCAAGCGTGAAAGAATCAACCATAGTTAAGGATAATTAAAGTAAATCGATCTAACTTATATGTTGATATATTTGGGGGAAATAAGTTGATGTGTTTAGGTGTAACATGTTATTAAGTGGACATAAAATTTTTTATCAAAATTGGACAAATTATTCTAAAGCCATTTAATTATTTTGGACAAGAAATAATACGTGTGTATATGAATAAGCCTTAAGTGGCAACTGTCACGTACATGAAGAAATCTTTATTATTTTGGAAAAAGAATGTATGAAACCTTATGTTGTCATGTTTATGAAGGAGTAGATGTGAGGGATATAAAATTCATTACATGAGAGACCAATTTATAGTGTGGACATGTGTCATTTTGGTGAGACAAAATCAAAACAATTTGTTATATTTAAGGGACAAGAATTGTCATGGATGAGGTAAGGAGTTAAAGGACTAATTAAACAAAGATGGTAAGAGATTATATAATGGATAGCTGTTAATGTGTAGGACAACCCTCTTCAATATGTAGCTTAAACAAGAATGATGGAGGAGCTGCTCCACCTTCATTCCACTGAAGCTTCACTTATCCCTTAGACCAGAATTGATGTTATTAAATTGCAGGTACTCCTTCACACATATATCTCCAAGTTGTTGCCTTTAGGAAATAATTTTTGCATGTTGTTTAAGCCTACAATTGTGGACAAAACCTCTATCAACGCCAACTACATGTAGGGAAAAGATGGGTAGCACGTTACCATTTAATTTTAGGTATGTTAAACCACTCTTGTCCATCCTTTTTAGCTGGTCACGTGAATGCTTAAGCTAGAAGCCTGAATTTTCTTATGAATTATGTGAATCTTTAAGTTGATTGCATAGTTAGATGAAGAGAAAAATATGATAAATGGAGAGGAAAACAACACGTATATCCATATCTTATGTATGTTGTTTTATGGTTATTAATTGGCAACATGTAGATGCTATATATGTGGCTTAATGGTTGTTCAATGGCAGTACATATGCTATATATAGTTCAATGGTTCAATGTAAGGAAAACATAATGTATATACTACATATATAATTTAAATGGAAAAAAGACAGCACGTATAAATCATAGACATTGTTCAATGGTTGAATGAAAAGAAAACAGAATTTTAATCTTACTAAATGCTAAGATTTTCGCTAAGCCTTTTTTCATAAAAATTTGTAAAACAAGGTGGTAAGTTATAGATCTACTTGGCAGGTTTTAGGAACCCTTCATGGGTCACCCTCATAGTTAAGTACGACAATAAAGTTTTCTCGTCACCGTAGACTTGAGACTAGTAAAGGAAAAAGCACCGAACACATGAGGGTGGCTTACTATAAACAACAAACAGTGAGCATATATTTAAATTGATTTGTTAAGATGGTTTTTACCTTACTTGAAAAGTATGTTCTATAAATAATTCCATTAGTGCTACTACTTGAATTTTAAAGTAAATCTTCATGAGGTTTACATATGCTTTGATTTAGCATTGAATTGAGTTTTGGATGCACTTGAAAACTAATGAGATGTATGTATGCTTTATATTGGCATTGAATTAAAATTTGCATATGCTTTAAATTGGCAAATAAATATACTTTGAATATGTTTTGAATTGGTATTGAAATGAGGTATTAATTGTGGTTTAGCTTATAGTACATCGTTAGGTCTTTATACATACAATTATATTGACCAGAGTATGTCCTAACATGTATGGAGGTGTTTGGGGGGTGTCTGCCACCATCATGAGTCGTGCTATGTCTGTCAATATGTCCTATGAGTCGCCATCTGCACGTATGGAGTATATATTGTGCTAGCACTGTTATAGGTAAGCGATGCAGAACTAGTTCCGTAACCACTGATTTATATATAGTGCTAGCATTATTATAGATAAGCGATGCAGAACCAACTTCATAACAATCAGTATATAAAGGTTAACCAGGCACGGGTAAGTGATGCAGAACCGACTCCGTGGCCTTACACCTAAGGGTACCATATGACCAAAAAAATAGTGATAGGCTACGTTTTAAAAAGAAAGTTCATGAAAGTATTGATTGCTATCGTTGTATACTTTATAAGAAAAGTGATCTCAAAAAAATTTATATGTTTTGCTTTACATATGCATTGATCTTATCAAAAGAAAAAATGTGTTTTGTAAGAACATTGGTTATTAGTTGAAAAAAAAGAAATTGTTTTCTTTTATGGAGGTTAATATTTATATAAACGATTTTATTGGAAACCAATAATACTCACTGAACTCGTTTAGCTTACCCTTTATTTTCTGTTTTTAAATAAAACCTCCTAGGTGCATGCTTACGGGCTTCACTATCAGGGACTCTATCTTGTGAGTAGTTAACTTCTTCAAGTGCTGCTGTGTAGGAATTTTTATTTTGCCTTGTATATATTTTTTAGAACTACTGCTATATCTTTAAACATGTTTTGGAAAGTACATTTGTATAAAGAATGGTTGTGTATAAAGGTTTTTAAATGGAATGCATGACTTTGTTTTAGTTTTTCAAAGATTATTAATGTAATTGTTTGAGATTGCGTATGAGTAGATTTGAAGTCCACAACTTAGAGTTGAGAAATTGATGTGATAATATAAGTGTTTTGAACTTTTACAAGGACTTTAAAATTTTTGAGATGTCAAAATACAACG
Organism: Erythroxylum plowmanianum; assembly: GCA_025531925.1. Taxonomy (NCBI): domain Eukaryota; kingdom Viridiplantae; phylum Streptophyta; class Magnoliopsida; order Malpighiales; family Erythroxylaceae; genus Erythroxylum; species Erythroxylum plowmanianum. The sequence goes on from JANVCQ010000232.1 coordinate 34,031,768, forward strand.
TTGTGCAGCTGAAATTTTAATAAACTGAAAAATAAAACTCCTATGTTTATTACATTTCTTATTGTGAATTGAAGTTTTTCCTTAACAAGAGCAATAGGCTTAGCTTCATGGGAACTTTCCAGTTGACTCAAACATTAACTAGAGAGCCACCGTGGAGCCAAGTAGGTTGCCTAATTGTTACAGAATAAGGGCCCGTTGTGATCGCTTAGCATTGATGTGGCGTATGAGCACTATGGTCACACTTAACCTTACAATGATGTAGCACATATGCATGGTAAGCAGACGTTGGTGTTCCATAGGCGACATATATAGACTTATTGAGTGAAGGTTGGATCTAGAGTGGAGCATCCTACAGAGGAGCAGCAATTGTAACCATAACCACTGCCACTAAGATGGGAGGTGCAAGACTAGAACTAGATATTCCAAGAGGTCCCAAAGTTAGGATGCAACACCTGACTTAGCTTAAGATATCACTATTGGAAAGATAGGTGGCTCAACTTTTGGGAACTTAGCAAACTCTCTTAATTCAACAAGCAGAGCTTCTGAAACAGGTAGGACAGTTGGAGACTTTAGTTGAGCAATTAGCCAGGCTCCATACTACATTTAGGTGGATGGGATAGCTGATGTTATTAATGGCAAGTAGTCTAGGCTTTAATTTCCAGCCTCTACCATCTAGTAAAGGCACTTCTTTAGTAGCTCCTTCACTAGTATAAGATTATCATCCCGAGGATTATCTTTTATCGGACCAAACAGGGCATGTAATGAGGAAGATGCCTGATTTTTGCAAAGTTTTTCTATTTCTTTATTAATTGTATATTTCTTTTTTATCTAACTTAATAGTTAATGATATTTTTGTTTCTTAATTTTTTGTTGTTTTATTTCTTTTTATTTTTTAATCCATTTTTTATTCATGTCTTCCAAGGATGTAATCTAATATTAGATGGATTAGAATCAAAAAATTATCTTACTCAGGAAAGTGCCACTTAACCTTCTCATTTATTCTATATACTTATACTGTGTATGTTGAGGAAAATGTAAGATATTGAGGCTAGGGAAGAGGTTAATGATTTTCTTATGCTTATTATAATCTTAGTTATTAAATTTTATGAACTGATATGTTAAATTAATTTAAATATGTCTATCATTACTTTATTTCATTATTGAATATTGATTTGAATTAGTATATAAAAGAATGATAGTTAAAACAAAGTTGCTTTTATAAGTCATACTTTTAATAATCATTGAAATAATCTAGTTGAATGGAATTGCATACTATTCACACATATATAAACCTATCTTTTTCTTGAGATTTTAAGCCTGAGAGCAAAATTTGAAAAATTTTTAAGCTCTTTTATTTCTTTCATATGTGTTATCATTCGTAGTTGAATGATTCCAGAACTTGTTGTTATTATGCATATTGAGACCATAATTGCTATATTAGAAGCATTGAAATGATGAAGGCACTTATTTTAGCCTATTTCTTTGATTATTACCTTACCTTAATTTTTTTCCTTTAGGAATAACCAAGTTGAGTCCTAGCATTTTTCATTGTTTATAAACCAAATTATAGCCTTATTCCTATTTTACTTTAAAGCCTTTTATTGTTTTGAACCCTAAAGGTTATTTACATTACTTGCATGTTTGAAACTTGAATGGTCTAATATTTATTTAATTATGGTACATAATGAATGCTCAAAATGATTGATTAAAAAATGAGCATAGAAAAGAAAAGAAGAAAAATATATATTACTAATAGATTTATAATGAAAGGACCTATATGTATTGTAAAAAATTTATGTAATGTTCTCTTTAGTAAATTTACTTCCAATCAACCTTTTTTATCATCCCAATCATATCTTGCCTAAACCCCATTATAACTTATATAAAGACCTTTCAATTTTTGTTTCTAGTTCATAAATAAATGGTAGAGGTGATAATTTTGCAAGCCTATAGTAAGAGTTTTACCATGCATTGATTGAAAGTTTGATACTTTTCTCCCTAAACACTTGACATTAAAATAAAACAAAAAAATCTATACAATTGAAAACATAGGTGTGCATTTTATTGTAACTTTTGCAAAAATAAGGAGGAACATAATTCAACACAGGCATGTCGATGACTTTGTTTCCTTTTTTTCTTAAAAACTTACCTAAGTTTGGCAACATGGGTATGTTAGAGGGCGTATGAGTGACTCACGATGGATCTTTAGTAATACGGTCACCAATACGAACATTTTGGTAGGCGTGTATCTGTTTATAACTCTTTGGCACCCTTGTTATGGTAAAACATATCCCTACATTTGCTCAACATAGGTATGTTAGTCTCCATAGCCATCAACACAACCATGATGATAGACATGTAACTTTTTAACTTAGCTAATTTTCCATCTACTACCAAATTTGTAAATCTACACACAAATCCAAATAATAAAAAAAGGAAAGTAACACCTACAAAACTATAAACCAAATATAAATCTAATAGAAACCATAAAATTTAACATAAATATAAATGAAATTTCAAAAATTAAAACCTAAAAATATATAATAAAAGCCTAATTGAAATAAAATTACCAATTACGATGCCTAGCTTACCTCCTAAGAAGCACTTGTTTAACATTGTTAGTGTGACATTCTCACTTCAACTTACTTGATCATCCTTTCGAAGATTAACCTTCTCGTCCTAGGTTCATAATTGTGTCTCTAACTCTATATTTGTCTATAACTTCTGCTTCTAGTTGTTTCTTTTTTACCTCACCTTCTTAATTGCCTTTTATGTTATGAAAATAGGGATTTTGGATTATACACAGTTGTTTAAGTGATCGTATATCTCAAAAACACTTTAATATCATGACTTAACACATTCTAAGTTACCTACTCAAGTAAGGGACATGTTCTTGTATGTTACATGTGTATCTCTACACGGGCAAGAAAACAACTTTTTCAAAGCTTTGCATGTTTACAGTTTCTTAAATGATCCCTTTACATGACTATGCATGTTACTCACACAGATGTGTACATCTTCACACAAACATTTATCTGCAAAACAACTCCAATTCTTCCATTTATGCCATAATTTTCCCCAATTTCTCTTCTTTTTGATCCATGAAGGCAATTGAGACTTGAAATGCACTTGAAACGAAATAAATACTAAAAACAATGTAAAACTCTCAAATAATAAGCAAAACATGCTCATTAGGGGTATAAATTCATAATGCATTAATCATTTATTAAGTTTCAATTTATATGTAATAACATTATTATTTTAATCTACAAATTTAAACAAATTATCAAAATTAGCACGATCTCTATTTTTTAGAATTTGATATTTAACTTCTTAATGTATGTTGAATATAATTCAATTTTAGACCTAGTTAATAATCACTATTAACTTAAATGTATAGCTTATTATGTGAAATATTTTTATTTCATAAAAATAAAAGGATATTGTTCTTGTCTTCTTTAATTAAATTAACCCCCAGTTTAGCCTCGTATAGATGGAAAGATACCTCTTCCTTTTTATCTTATTAGAGATATATAACTTCACAGGAAACTAAAGGAGAATATCCTTTTTGAAGTTTTTCAATTTTATATATGATTCTGAAGGATTTTAGGAAGCATTGGATAAAAAGTTGGCTTTAAGCATCCATAGGAATGAATCATTCAAATTCTTTAAGTATTTAATGGGGATTAAAGAGAACCTCGAAAGGCTTAGGGTCAACAACTATACGAATACAAACAATGAGATGGGTAAGCTAGGGATAGTCTTTACCAAAGACAAACAGAACTCTATGCCTCCCTCAGAGAGCCATCTAGATTGATGAATAAGAATCATGCTATAAGGATTACATCAAAGCACTGGAATCTCATTTGTCACTAATCAGGCAAAAGTCAAGGGTCCTACGATTAAAGAATGGTGACAAGAATACTGCTTACTTCTATAGGTTAATTTTATATCATCAAAATAATGATTCGTTAACCTATTGCTGCTTTTTATGAGGCACAAATAAGAGAATTTTTCTTGAAGCCTAGTCATGAAGGAAAGGTCTTTATTTGAATAAATTTTCCTATTTTTATTTTTATAGTTAGTTAAAATTGTACAGACTATACCTATCTAGCAATCGAATATGAGTGACTGGTGATAAATCTTTGAATAGAAAAACAGGGACTATATGGTCCTAAATAAATTGGCTTATCTCTTCTATTAAGAAGGAATACAAACAAAATCACTTATCTTTCCATTAAGGATAGTAGGGTAGTTAATGATTAAGTTGGATGATGAATTATGTAGTTGATTACTTCCTATCTTCCGTTGGCTCCTCCATTAGGAGCTTAACAAATAGCAACACTCTTAGTTCCTTCATCCCTAAGCTGATTAATAATCAAAGAGATCTTTTTACTAGGCCTTTCACTGAAATTGATATTGAGGAAGTTCTTTTCAATATAAATCCCAACAGGGCTCCTGGTCATAATGGCTTTAATTCCTACTCTTTTGTTTAGCTTGGGGTATGTGCAAGGCAATGATGGAATTCTTATGTAGTTCAAGATTAATGAAAGTTTGGAATAAGATACATATCTATTTGGTTCTTAAATCCTTTAACCATAAGTGTTTAAGGACTTTATACCCATTGTTTGTTACAATAGCTTCTATAAAATCATTTCTTAGCTCCTAGCTTCTAGGCTAAAGTTAATGTTTTCCTCTATTATTAACCCTTTTTAGTTATCTTTCATTGAGCACAGATCATAGGAGACAATATCTTCCTTATGTTGGAGTTCTTTAAGAACTATCAAGCCAGATCCCTAATGATAGACTTTAATAAAGATGTTGACTCTATTGAATGGAATTTTATTCTGTATACCTTAGATGCATTTGTATTCCTATCTCTTTTCAACTCTTAAGGTCAGGGAATACATTACTACTTGTTGGACCCCGTTTCCAGAGCCCAACTGATGTTGGATCCCGTTGCCGGAATCCAACTACTTAATCCTAAACCATCATACCTATGTACAAGTATAAGGTCAATGAGAGTCCTCCGTGCAAAATTCATCAGAAGTCAATTGAGAAAGTTATAAGGGAAAATGC
>JANVCQ010000232.1:34048021-34065307 GCA_025531925.1 Erythroxylum plowmanianum
AACAACTTAATTAATGCTAGCTCAATTTACTTAATTTAATCATGCTTAATTAATTAAAAAAATAATCGGGGCTAACACTACTCATTTATTCACTGTACTTATCAATGTTGAGGCTTCTTTAATCTTTAGAGGTTTCTAGGGGATAAGATAAGGAGATCTCATTTCTCTTACCTATTCATCCTATGTATTGAAGTGCTTACCGTATCCATCACAACATTAGGAGGGATACATTTTCAAATTTTATAGCAAGTGCAAACTATTGAATATTTTTAATCTCACTTTTGAGGATGATCTTCTCCTTCTTTGTGGAGCAGATCCTAGTTAAGTTGCTTGTTTAATCAACCCATTAAACATCTTTAATATGCTCTCTAATTTAAGTGTTATAAGGGGAAAAATCACCTTATTCTTTTTATTAATACTTGTGACTTAGCTCCTAGGCTTGCTAAGATATCTAGACTTTCTAATAAGTCTCCTACTTTCAGTTACTTGGGAATACCAATTACCTACAAAAGATTATCCTATATTGATTGTCTGCCTCTCTATGATATAATATAAAGGAGAAGGACACTAAAGTAACAAATGTCTCTCCTTTACAAAGGGATTATAATTAATTTATAATACGCTTGACAACCTATATATCTACTAGTCCTCTCACATGGTTCTGCTTAACAAGATGAATGAGGACATTGAGAAACTACTTAGAAACTTTATATGGACTGATGATGTAAATAGGAAGCCTTATACAAAGACTAGCTAGAAAAGTATTTACTTGTCAAATCCCCAAAGAGGTCTAGGTATCGTACCAATCTCTCTAGTAATTAAGGTATTATTGCTAAAAGAATATGAAAATCCATTTTGAAAATGAATCATTATGGGTTAAGTGAATGCATGACAACTACCTAAGGGGAAAGAATTTATAGTACTTGAAGCCTAAGAGGGATTCTTCTTGGTGCAAGTTACAACTTTTAAAGCTTAGAGACACTTTCCAAAATGTGATCAAAATCACAAATGGTAATAGTGAAAATTCCTAGCTATAGTTTCACAATCGGAGTGATGTAGGCTCCCTCTATTTCCTCACCAACTTTCAAAGCATAAGGCTTTTATTTCCTAAAAATGCTAGGGTTAAATTACTCATCAATGTTAATGAATGATGTTACAATGTTAGGGATAGTTGCCTTATATAAAGAAACATTCCTTCATACGTTCCTTGCTCAATAAGAGAGGATAATGTTGTATGATTGTTAAATTCCTATGGAAACTTCACTAATAAATCATGTCAAGGTCTTTTCAAGCTCCAACCTCTCATAGTTAAATGTTTCAACTTATTTGGATCAAATATCAATCCCCTAAGGTCTTCTTTATTTTGTGGCTTGTAATACTACACAAACTTAGCACCTTGGACAGATTGAAGAGGCATGCTAACTTGAAATCAACATGCTACTTTTATTTACAAGCTCCTAGGTCCACAAATTACCTCTTTTTTAGCTACTTATATATTAAAGGGCTCTGAGTAAGCCTTCGAAAATTAAATTGACAGTTCTGTAATGAAGTTAAATGGGAAAATATCATTTGATGGGCCTCAAATCTTCAGCTTCTATCCCAGGATGATCACTCCCTCTTTAAGGTTATATTTTGGATGCCAAATCTACTAAATTTAGAAGGAGAAGAATGCATAGCTATTTGGGAAGACCAAATGAGGATGCAGAGTCTAATAAATAGGAAGAGTTGATAATGGATAAAGGCAAAAACCTCAAATTGTTCTCTAACATTATCAACAATGTCAACCTATAGCTGCTTATGTCTTCTAGCATGGCTCCAAATCTTGTGCTTGATTGACTGAAGATAAAGCTTTGCAACAAATCTCTACCATTCTGGTTAAGGAAGTAGGTTCATAATTCAACTTGTGTCTTCTCCAACTCCAAGAGATAGATGTTGTTTTCTTTCCTAGTTTCCATGATGCTCGTTTTTAGTTGTAAATTGTAATGCTGCCTATCTCTTGCTGAGTAGCTTGATTATTTCTCTTTTTTTGGTCCCAATGCTTGTATTACATTCCTTTTGGTATTTTTTATTTCTAAAAAAATTACTCCGTAATCATGATTATGGTTTATGTGTTTTCTTAACGTTTCTTTCGTTAGCATGTTCATGAATTGCTTTAAATTCTTCTGACTCGTTAGCAATAACATTGATAGAGGCATATATTACTAATGACAGATGTTGTGTTTTCTTTGAGCACCAAAATTGCTTCTGATATCACCTAAAACATATTGAATGTGGTAAAAGTAAACCCCTACTAGGGTTGAATTTTGGTCACTATAAGAAAAAAGGTCGATTAGCAATGGAAAATTTCAACAAAAAAGGTAAATTTTCATCGGTAATACAAATTAGCGACAAAATAAACCGACGGACAAAATGTGTTGGTGATTCAGTCGTCGGTAAATTTACTAACAAACAATTAATAAACTATCGGTAAATTTACCAATGGGAAATAATATTCCGTCACAATATTTTTCGACAGTAACTATTGACCGTCGGTGAGCAGATGTTTAGTAAACTAGCTTTTACAATATTACCGACGGAAAGAAGACTTACCGTTGGCAAATATCTAACAACTTACCGACGGTTTTAGTTTTCTGTAGGAATTTTATTTTCCGTCAGTAAATGTAATTAGGTTATTGATAAATATTATGCTTCCATCGGTAAATGAAACTAAATAATTTTTTAAAAGTCCTATCCCTCGCCTTCAACTCTTCCAATTCATGTCTCATTTGAGCCATGCTTTCCATCAATGTGGACACCTCACATAAGAAGTAGAAACCGCAAGCAAATACCAAATATACATCAAAGTTTACAAAAACGTAGTAAAAAAACAAAATCACTTACTTCAATCGACACGCAGAAGGAATTTCCTAAAGTACATGAAAGAAGATAATGACGGATCTAGAATGAAAAATATAGAAACTAAAAGAAATTCGATTAAATGTGTCCAAATTCATTGTTGACATTGTAAAAATTATAACGAAATCAATATCATTTGAATACCTACTTATTCCATATTTTTTCATCAAATTTAAAATAGAAATACTACTAACTAATGAGTTCCTACAATGAAAATATTTGTGAACATCTACTTTATAGTATAACTATTGAAGTATATTGAAAAACATAAGGTGGAGACTATTATACTAATCATAGCCACACGACTCAACTTAAGGCTCGAACAACATAAGTGTTAGATAATAGAATCATAATCACTATCGAGGAAATCAAATTAACCTCGCAACACTTATAACTCTGGAAAATATTAGTGGCAAACAATATAGTTACAAGTATTAAGGACATATAACGAAAGGACGATCAAGTCATTGTAACAATTGGGTGCTTAACTTTGGTACCACATATTAGTTCCTCTTGTTTGAACTCTTCTATTACTACATTCACACTAGATAAACACTCATAAACTTAAACCACGTTCTCAATCATGTGTATATCTAGGTTTCTCCTTGCCACGTTACTCCTCCATTTGTTGTGACATTATCTCAAATCAGAAGTTTATCTCTAGATATGTTGTTTTTTTTGAGAAAAAATTTTCATACCAAAATAAGTCCTCTTCAAACCTAAATATCTAACTTCCACCTTCTCTAAATATCTTCAAATTTGATAAATACAAATCTTGATTGAGTCAAAACTCTTATTAGTGATGATGTCGACCATGCCATCTTATCTCATCCTAAACCTTATTACAACATTCTTATTTCAAACCCAAGTATCGCTTCACAATTTGTCTCAACTCATCTTCACCAATGGTCACTCCTCAATATACTTCTGACGCATATCAGTAGTTCCACCTCATATAATAACTTTTGATTCATATTGACCTAAAAAAATACTACTTTCAATATACCTCATAGCCAACCACTGACTCATTTTTTCATCTATTAACATTTTGTCAAACACCTTATGTTAACATCTACTTTATTTAATGTTCATCAAATCTTTCCAAAACAATTACAAAAACTCATTTTTTTTCATCTGTTAACATTTTGTCAAACACCTTATGTGCATGAATTTTATATCTCAATATCACAACCAAAATTCAAAATTAAACCTTCCGACACTAATATTTCTACCTTAAATCCTCTATCTATTCACAAAAATCAACATGCATACAAAAAAAGTTCAAAGACAAAAAAACAACAAAAATTCATAAACAACCATTACCTCCACGAAAATGATTTAATGGTGGGAGAAGATAACAACCCACGCAGCAATGACGATGGAAGTTCGACGACAAACGCCGAACGGGAGAGGAAGTCGCTGGAGGAGGAAGAAGACCGAAGACCGAAAAAGAAACACAAAGAAGATGAACCAGAGGTGGGGGAGGGGGAGGAGTGCTTTGGGCGTCTTAAAACGTAAGAAGAAAACGACGTTGGCATTTTCAAAATTTATTATTCTGCCTTCAATTCCCACATTAGTTACTAACGATAATAAGTCCATCGCTAATTTTACAACTTTACCGACGGAAGTAACAAATACATCGGTAATTGCCAACAGTATTATTTCCTTCGGTAAACTTTCGTCGCTAATTTCAATGTCATTACTGATGAGAACTTTTACCGTCCTTAAATTCCGTCGCAAATTTTTCGGGACAGTTTTCCTCCATTTTTAATGACGGATATTAGAACCGTCACTAAACGAAATTTTTCTAGCGATTTTAACAACGAACACCCCATTTCTATCGCTAATTTGCAATATTTTATTTTCCGTCGCTAATTCCTACTTTTCTTGCTATGGGTCTTTAAAGTTGCCCTTTGGTTTTTGTCTGCAACCTGCCTACCTAACTACACTAAATTGTTTCCTATTGCATAATTTTGAAGCTACAATGATAATTGCAGATCATATGAAATGAGATAATATCTGGTGGAGCGGCACGGGCTCCTCTATCCTTAACCAAGGTCTCAAATTCAAGTTTTAAGAATAGAGTCGGTTTAAAAACTCGTGAGAGATAGCTTTGCCACCTAAAAAGAGTCTTATTCGGCTCAAATTTAGATTAGTCAGTTGCCTATGTGATGTCGGGATACCAAACAGTTTAACCCCCAAAAAAAAAGGATTTATTCTCTACTTCCACTTAATCAGTTGTAACACTTCCAAGTATATTAGCAGACATTTTCATAAGAGTGTTCGGAACCCAAAATATTATAGCATTGCACCGCCGTTTCTGTCACGTCATCTCTTTCAACCAAAAACCTTCAGTACATCTTCCTTCTTATCACATCATCCCATCAAGACCACTATTCTTTCTTATCAGAATGTAGATTAGCTTCCGTTCATGTATCACTATTCCTTCTTATCAGAATGTAGATTAGGTTCCGTTCATGTATCTTACTACGTTTCTTAGAGAATGATTGGTGTGACACGAGCAAAAGCCAAGATAAGAATATATTCAAATTATCTAAACAGTATACAGTTGACGACGCTGCGGTCATGAAGCCGTTTGTTGTAGTTACACGTCCCTTGATGTCGGGGCAGAAACGAAAGCTGTGACGTAAAATCAGATGAGGCTCGAAACACAAATGGACCCCATTTCCCCATTATCTAATATAATAACATCCTGAATTTAAAAAGAAAAAGTAGCCATAACAGACTCTTTTATGACACGCAATTGAATGTCATCTTCAACTTACGCACGCAAAAAAAGAAAAGGAAAAAGATGAGTCATTGGCTTGTAACCCATCCTTGACCTTAATCATTATTCAGATTCAGCACTTTTACTAAAATGGATAAGTTGAACGAACTTCTAATCTGATCTAATCCATCTTCATCAAATTATCCATTAAAACCGTCCTAACGGTAGAAGAACAAACAGCACGTGAGTAGGACGGTGCTACAAACAAACGCGACTGTCACGTAAGAGAATGGACGGTGAAATAAAATGGCCGCCAGAGACAATTAAAGAAAGAAGAGTACTTCCAGAAGACAACTTCTAAGATTGATTCTTTTAAATTTTCAAATCCTTATCTTCATCAAAAGTCAAAATACTTTCCTTGATTGCCTCAATGTATGTAGCATATCCCCTTCCTTTCTTGGCCTTCAGAACTTCTTTTGCCAACTCACCCTTTTTATCTGTTCTCCTCCTCCTCCTCCAATCCAGCTTCAAACTTTCTCTGCTTTCCTGTCTTGTTTACGTTTTCGGCTTTCTTCTTCAATGGCTGGGCATAAAATCCTTGTCACCGGTGGGGCTGGCTTCATTGGATCCCACACTGTAGTGCAGCTCCTCAAGGATGGTTTCCAGGTTTCTATCATTGATAATCTTGACAATTCTGTTCCAGAAGCTGTTGATAGAGTAAGGGAATTGGTGGGTCCTGAGTTGTCGGAGAAACTGGAGTTCAATCTGGTATGGTTTCCCTTCTTTATCATACTTGAACTCTGTTTTTGCTTGAGATGAATGCGGAGGATTTAGTCATGCAAACAAAATAAAGAAATGTGAGTTAGTAACAGGGTTCCAAGGCTCAATTTGGTACAGTGTTCATAGCCAGGATCATTCACATGGACCAAAAAGTTCCGTCATTTTTTCTTTAAGATAGTATTCTGTAGCTATTCATTTCATGAAGGATAATGGGTTTTACGTCTGTAATGATTTTTGGTTCAATTGGTGTATTGCAGGGTGATCTGAGAAATAAGGCTGATTTGGAGAAGCTGTTTTCACAAAATAAGTAAGTGAACATATCGTAGGGTCTTAAGTTAGCACTGAAATTAACAATTCAAGTTTTATAGGTTGGTAAAACTTAATTTGACTAGGTTCTTTTTGGTCTTCTATCTGTGTTTTTCTTTCTTCCTGGTGAAAAGGTAGAATCTTTGTGAGGGTAGTGTTCAACTCTTTTCCATACTTGTGTTACTGTCCAATGAAAATGAACCGGAAGCTTGAGAATTCAAACTATGCAGATATCAATATGTGAGAATTTTCCTCATCTTCTGTGAGGTAGTTTACCTACCTGAAATTTTGACAGATTTGATGCTGTGATCCATTTTGCTGGCCTTAAGGCAGTTGGCGAGAGTGTTGCAAATCCTCGACGTTATTTTGACAACAATTTAGTGGGCACTATCAACCTCTACGAGGTCATGGCAAAATATAATTGTAAGAAGGTAAATCGCTGTTTTAGACTCCCAATCTTTTCAAAGATCACTTTCTGGTTTTGGAATTGAGGCTTGTTAACATGTGAACATGACAAACTGATTCTAAGAAACTATCAGTACACATAATCCATTCTTAATCTCCCAAGTCTTTTTTCCTGAGGAAAGCAAGTTTTCAAATGAGATTCCAAGAGCTGGGATTTGATAATACTTGGAAGTATTTACAAAAGAAGTAAGAGAAGTACAGGGTATGGATTATTTTCCCAAATTTGAATCCTTGAACATATATGGGAATGTGGGATCTATAAAATTAGATGGTTGCTTGTACCTATTTTTTACTCTTATATTTGGGAGTTGAAATAAAAGATAATATTCATGGTGGAGGCCATTCTCAAATTTGCAATGCCAATCTTCCTTAAGGACTGCAGTTTTTGGCTTGCTGAGCCCAGCACGTAGAACTTATTATTTTGTTTTCAACCACAGCAGCATTACCAACTTTTTTCTCCATTTGTCATCCTTCTATTGGCAACTGTTTATGTGGAGAATCAGTTGTAGCAATTGAAAATTGAAAAGTTCTTTTACTTATTATTTTTCTCATTCGGCAATAAAAAGTCGTCATGATTCATCTCATGGTTCTAAATTGCGGTTGCAGTTACTGTGATTTGTCACAATTGTGGTCGCATTTCCTGCAGTTACATCATCTACAATTACTATAATTGTCTGCAACCACAGCATAATCTGTAGTCTGTAATGTAAAACCTTGATTCATCTTTCAGAGCATCACTTTTCTTCCAGTTCACCCAAATATTTTCCCTCACACTCATGGTGGCTCTGATGTGACCTAATGAAAGCTTGTAATCATTGTTAATCTCCAGTGGATAGCATTATTGCTTTCCTCACTATTAATAGAAACTTCATGATCAATTTCTGAAAGCTGCTGTGTTTGTCAGATAGTTTTTGCATGCTTTCTTTGTACTGATAATGGCTTCGAATTTTCTTGCCATTTGGGTTTCGTATGGGATGCATCCAAATAGATGGTATTCTCTTCATCTGCAACTGTTTATGGCCAACCTGAAAAAATACCATGTGTTGAAGACTTCGAGTTAAAGGCTATGAATCCTTATGGCCGAACAAAGGTGAATGTGAACTTATTTATTATCCTTTGAAGTTAACAATTTTACCATCAAATTTCTTTGGAATCTGCACTTGTTTTAACCTGCTGGAGTTGAAATGGGTACCTCTACTAGTGCAGTCCGTTACTGGTTATTATGCTATTTTTTCAGCTTTTTCTTGAAGAAATTGCTCGAGATATTCAAAAAGCAGAACCAGAATGGAGTATCATTTTATTGAGATACTTCAATCCTGTTGGAGCTCATGAGAGTGGTAAGATTGGTGAAGACCCCAAGGGTATTCCAAACAATCTTATGCCATACATACAGCAAGTGGCTGTTGGCAGATTGCCTGAGCTTAATGTGTATGGCCATGATTATCCCACAAAGGATGGCAGTGCGGTATGTATTTCTGTGTAGTTGTTTTCCCTATTTGAAGGATAAAAGTTGAGGAGAATTAAGAAATGTGTTACTGGTTCCCATAAAACCCACACTGTGAAACAGAAGTACTACCATTCAGATCTAGTGCGCGTAGAATAACATTCTCAGTAACTACCTTGTGGGTTTACAATATACTCCAATCTTTTGTGTGGATAGGTTCGAGACTACATCCATGTTATGGACCTGGCAGATGGTCATATTGCTGCTCTTCGTAAGCTTTATGCTACAAAAAGCATAGGTAATTATGTCACCTCTTTACTTGTGCCTGTTTTGTTCGGTCAACTGGCAGTGAGGTCATATTTGAACTTTAGGAGTGAAGAGTCAATAAGCAAAGTCTGTGATGTGACCTTGGTTCGGTAAAAGTTATTGGTTCTGGGAGAGATTTTTCATAACATATAGTATTTGCTTTTGAAAACTTCATCATGTATGCTCCTGTAATTAGGTTGTGTTGCCTACAACTTGGGAACTGGACGTGGAACATCTGTGCTTGAAATGGTTGCTGCATTTGAGAAAGCTTCTGGGAAGGTGACTGTTCCTTATTTTCTCTCAGTTTTCTGTAGATCTCTTTTTCTCTCTCCACAAAACAAGTCAAAATGAATGGGTATATATTTATAGAAAATCGCTATTAAGCTTTGTCCAAGAAGGCCTGGGGATGCTACAGCTGTCTATGCTTCTACAGAAAAAGCTGAGAAAGAACTTGGTTGGAAGTATGTTCCTAATCCTTATAGCTTGCTGATTTTGTTACTTAAATTTCCTTGGTTATATCTTCTCTTACATGGTCTATTATGCAAGGCCACATCGCATTTTGCTTGCTAGATATAGGCTGGCATAATCATAATTGACGACAAGTTGTAGACTTTTTAAGTGCTTTGGTTTGATGGCAATGACAGGGCAAGATATGGTGTGGAAGAAATGTGTCGGGATCAGTGGAACTGGGCACGCAAAAATCCATGGGGTTACCAGAAAAACCCTTGAATGACTTTCTCAAGTGTATAATAAACTAATCAACCATTCTTTGCTCAACAGTTCCTTTCCTTGTGTCTTTAGGTGCTGCAAATAATTCCATTATGACAAAACATATCAGAACAAATACCTAAGGCTGTAGATCTTCAGATCTTTTTATCAATTCAATTCAGGATAGAGCACAGCAGCTTCCGCCAATATCTTTATTTCTTTTAAAGAATTCCAGGAAGAAAACAAAACAATGTCTTTCTACCATCACGTCTGTATTAGTTCTAAGAAGCAACCCCACCCTTTTCGTTTTCGTTTAATGCTTTATTCTTTGGGGATCCATCTCCATGCAGAATTAGCATGTAATCTTCAAAAGGTTTAGGTAATAGCTCACTTTGTTTATTGAGTGAACGTCATACTCGTAACTACTCCTACTACTACGACAGTTACAGCCTTTGGCTTCAATTTTCCGTTAGTGACAGGGGTCGTAAATAGTGGCGTGACTTCGTTGTAATGGATAAACTATTCGATTATTCCTATCAGCCAAGTTGACCTGGATATTTTAAACAATGGCAATGCAATGCAACAAGGCTTACGAAAACTAAGTCCCTTTCCGTAGCCATAAAATAGATACTCACGCAAATAAATGTCCGGTCCTCTCAAGAGCCATGTTTTTTGCTAGAGTACAGGAACCTGCAGTTTAAGAAAAGAAAAGCAAGTATGAAACAGGAAGGAGAGGTGTTGGTCCTTGCTTGCAGGTCTATGGCAGGCGTTTCACAGTCACCTATATCAACCAATTCTATATCTCAACATTCATTTCCAACGCCTTCGCCGTTCTCTTTCTCGGTTGCCTCTCAACGACCTTCTATTAAAGTTTGTTCTCTGCTTCTTCGTTTCCTGGCTCTTTTGCTTTCCTTCACCTCTGCAGTTTCACTGGCTGCTCCATCAACCAAGCAACTTGCCTTGGAACCTTCTACCTTCAACCAATATTCACAACTCGTGTAAGCCTACTGATAGATTAAAACTGAATGTTCTTTTTTATTCACAACAGTAGCTCCCAATTAAAAGCTAGATATTCAAGGCATTTAAATCTTATGATACATGGTACTGAACTTTGTTTTAACAAGCTAAACCAAATTGCTATAATTGTTCTTGGCACTGAAGATGTCATCTGATATTCTTGTAGGTATTGCTTCATTGTATCTATCTTAGTTTTCCTTTACTCAGCGTTTCAACTTTTCAAAGACATTTGTGATATTGCACACAGGGGCGTTCTGATCTCAGATGTAATTTCAGACTACATGAGCTTCATACTCGATCAAGTAAGTGCCACTATTAAAGAACAACTTACATTTTAAACTCCAATTCCTTTCTATTTGGTTTAACTTTTAAGCCAAATTTTGACTCTCTGCATGCATCGCCATCTACAGTTGGAAGGCTATCTTCTCATTTCTTCTTGCTCAGTAGCAATACTGACCATTCAACAGATTGCAAAGCCTGCACCGCTCTGGAAGGCAGCTATCATATCCACCAGCATGTCTCTTGCTACATTTCTTGTTACTGCAATTAGCTGTCTCCTTTCAGGATACAAGCTCTGTAAGAGAATAATCTGGTGATTGAGTCTTTATGCCGAATCCTTGTATCCATATCAACCCTCAAAACCTTCTCTCTGCTTTCACATAGCCAATAGAATAACAATTTAAAAAGAAAAAAAAGTTGTTCATTTCTAGGAACACGATGTGTAGTACAGCATCATGATCCGTCATTAATGTGATCAACATCTGTATCTCTCAGATGTATATAATCATTTGCTTGTTCAGGGCAATTGTTGATCACTTATAAACAATAGACCAAGCAGTTAAGGCTGTAGCACTCTTTCATTATCAATGCCTGGAAACAAATTTCTTGCACAGCTTTCACGTAGGGTGATCAATGCATAATTTGCAAGCCTTCTATGTTGTCGTATCGTACTACATAAAGTCTACATATCAACAAGGACTGTAGATTTAGTATTAATTTGTCTCTGAAGCCCTTTTAAACACACAATAATTCAGTAACAAATGATAGCACGACCACATAAAGACTTGCGTATAGCTTGATTGAAATGGGATAGATGAAAATTCTAGTCCTGTACTACAAATCTAACTGTGAAAGTCCATCACCTAAGGACCTCTGTAGGTTTCTTGTCTTCTTCTTCGGTGACAACAAGTTTACCCTCTGTAAACTCACAAGCTGGGATGGGGACACCAAGCTGCTTCTGCAGTTTCTTCACAACGAAAACTTCTGGCTCCTCACAAATCGTTACCACAGTCCCCTTTCTTCCAAGCCGACCTGTCCGGCCAGCTCGATGTGCATAATGAATTGAGTCAGTAGGCAACTCCAAATTAACAACCAGATCACATTCTGGTATATCCAAACCCCTGGCTGAAAGTTCGTTTGTTATAAGAACTCTCACATCCCCATTTTTGAATTTTTTCATAATTGTTGACCTAGCGAGCTTGCCAAGGTCCCCATGCAGCTCTGCAGCTTTCATTCCTCGGGCCTCTAACTTGAAAACAGTGTCTTTCAGTTGCCTAGTGTGGTTCATGAACACTATCACAGACTTGGCATCAAGCGCATGGACACATCTTCTCAACGCATCTACCTTGTGTTGCAACTTCGAAACACAGTGGTAGTGTTTCAAAGATGGAGGAAGGCTCTGAACTGCTGCGTGAGGCTGCAAATTTGAGTTTGCACTTGGATCAGACGCAGGCTTTATCAGATTAACAGGTGGAGAGGAAGGAAGTGATTCAAGTGGGATGACTTTTTTGGCCTGGATAAGGAGAGGGTCAGTGCTCCAACTCCTTGCAGCCCTCATCACGGAGAATGGCACCGTGGCAGATACCATGATAGTTTGACGCTCAGCCCGACTGGCAAATGGGTTTTCACGTCCACGAGGATCTGCACCTGCTGTCCTTCCTACATGATCCAAAATCCGGTGCATGTCCTCCCGGAAGTTAAATGAGAGGAGTTCATCAACCTCATCCAAAACCAAATATCGACAACCATGAGTATGTAGTTTGCCTGCTGCACTGATTTCGGCAATCCTACCAGGCGTACCCACAACAATTGCTGGCTTGTTTTTCTTGAGAGCTTCTTCCTGCCTTGATCGATTTGCACCCCCAACAAGTTGTTGAACCACTTTCTTGTTTGCCGGACCCAATAGTTTCTCAACTTCCCTTACAATCTGCATTCCCAGCTCTCTTGATGGGGCCACAATTACTGCTTCTATCTCATTTTTCTTCCCAGCTTCTTCATCACCTTCAGAAATTTTATCCTTCAATGGCCCCACTTCAGACAGTATAGGGAGTAGATATGCCAGTGTTTTCCCTGATCCTGTATAAGACTGTATAACAGCGTCATGATTCTTGAGAATAACAGGGATTGCCACAGATTGAACATCAGTTGGAACTGCAAAGCCTTCACTCTCCAATCTTCGTAATAACAATGTAGGGAGACCAAGCTCAGAAAATGACTTCGCAGCAAATGGAGCTGACTCTATTTCAGGCGACTTTTTTACCCCAACAGCTCTCTTTTCATTGCTACCAAGTGCCTTCACTCTGCTTTTAGAGACGTCAATGGCCGAAATAACATTTCCTTTCTCACCCTTTTTTATTTTATTTATCCTGGTTTTTTCAAACTCGCTCCGGAAACCCAGACTAGAAAGAGTCAGAGGGCCATGGTCTCGACCAACCTGACACAGAAATCTTATGCTCGTGTTGGCCCAAGCTTTCTTGGAAACACGGGATATTTTTTGCATAGGAAACGACTGCTCAACAAGTAGGAGAAACTTTGTAGACACCATTGCCAGCATGTTTGTTCAATTCACGCAATCATAAACTACAAGAACCAATTCATAACAGCCTTTAAGAGAGTTGCCTTTGCAACAGATAAGCTCAGTGCCCACTCAGCCTTTCGAAAGAAAAACGAATGTAGCACTTGCCCTGAAGCTGTAATCCTACCAATGACAATAACAAAAGCAACAATGAACAGTAACTGGAGAGCAGAAATGGAAGAAGTAAATTTAAGAGATGAAGCTAACCGAATATTCTAATATGGAAATCTTAACAGTGACCACACCCAGCTCAAGCTGTTGGGACATTTGTTCGAACAATTAGTGAGCAATCCAAAGTAGCAAAACATACCTTGACAAGAAGCGAGAGATTCACCTATTCAAGCGAAGCCCAACTCAGCCTCAGCTAAATATCCTAAACCAAAACATGTTGAAGGAAGGGTCAGAGGCAGATAGAAATCAAAGCGAGGAGGAGGCCTAAGCTAATCAGCAGTACATGTTAACGGCGCCTTGGTTTTGAGGTAAATTTGCTTTTGGGCTCTCGCTCAGATTCTTGCATTTCATTAACACAACCAACAGGCTAAAGTTTTAATCAAAATCATTCCATAATCAATATCCTTCTAACAAACAATTAATTTGATTTCTATAATTCAAACGCAATACTGTCCAGGAACGACGTGCCCAAATAATTGTATACGGTGTGGTGCGCACTTACTGCATCCCGATGTTGTGAATCCTATCCGAGTCGGTTGTCTTGTTCGTAGTTACTACTGAAAGGGAAGTGTTTGATGTAAAAATAGAGAATAATATGCATAAAAATAAATTTAAAAGATAAAATCGTAACCATTTAATTATCTCTTTTAATATATCCAGTAATATTTAATATACTTAAACAAATATTCTTTTTAACAAAATATTAAATTATGCAATAATTAATTTTTAAATATTTTATTTTGATTTTCAATTATGCATACTTAATTATTTTCTCATTATTAAATAAGGTAAAATATTTTTAGTAAATTGCCTCGTCAACATTATGGTGTATTACTATTCTATCCTCAAAGTCAATATTCCTTTAACGGAATTGACACATTCGTCCGTGGAAATCTAGGCACTAGATCATCTGTGTCACTAATCCTGATCTTATTCTGTTCCACACTTAAAATTTCGACGTTTTCATTTTAACTAAACAACATCTGATTCTCAGCTTATTTTGAGCCAAGCTGATTTATTCTTCTTTGATTTTGCTTCCCGCCTTAACTCTTTCCTTCCCCTTAATTTATGGAACATATCGAGCTTTGAAGTTTTTCTTCGATGTCCATTCCAACTCTCACTTCCCCATCCAGAACCTACCATTCGGCTTCTTCAAGCCTCTTCCCACTTCTCCGCCTCGCCCCAGGGTCTCTATCGGCAACTATGTCCTAGACCTCTCCTAGATCGCTCGCCCTAGCGTTTTCAACAACTCGGCTCTTAACGACTTTGATTGCTTCCTTCAGGTCAGTGTTGCTTTATCTAGCTTAACAACGTCATTTCTAGTGTGGACTATGTTTGTCACACACAGTCACTTCTTCATCTTTCATTTCAATATTATAATTATCTGTGTATATGGTACCTTTTTTGAGTTTTTATGGTATTCTTGTTTCAACAAATTCTTGTCTTTGGGACGACCTGCGTCGAAAAAAGCTCGAGTGACCCTTCAAAAATTGTTGTCGTGTATGTTCTTCCATATATAGTACTCAAACTATCACTATTGTTATATTGGTCATGGGATTGTAACAAGAAGTTTGTGTCTTTGGATGCAGCTACTGAGCCCACATTGCGTGATAATGAAGTCGCTTGTTGCAATGGTACGATGGTGATAAGTACAGGAGCTTGTTGATCTTATTTGGGTTATTCTTTGATCAAATTTGTTTGTGCTTGTTTCTGCAAATTGACATAGCAAGATCGAGATGGTACTTCCTGTTGTGATAGGGGACTACACTGACTTCTTTTCATCCATTTATCATAAAAAGAATTGTGGGATTATATTTCGTGGAACTTAGACTCCAATTCGTGACAATTGGTATCTATAATTTTCTTTAAGTCGCGGGGTCTTCAGATAAATATCTTGCCACATACATTTGAGTAGCAGTTTTGACCATCAAACTGACTTGTGTCAGGCTCCAACTTCCTGTTGCTTATCATGGACATGCTTCCTCCATTATTGTATCCGGAACAGATGTTGCACGATGAAGGTCCAACTTCCATTTTGTTTTTTTTTCCTATTATGATTTATGACATTGATTCACTTCTTCCTTTGATAATTTCTAATTTTTGGTTTATCATCAGTAAGTTTAAAAAAGATTAAAGGTACTATTGTTTTGAGAGTATCCTTGGGTATTTTTCTGAAGAATAAATAGAATTTTAAATGATGTTGGTGATAATTACTAGCTCTACATACTTAGTTTCAATTTTTTGTCAATAATCTACACGTTTGAAGTTTTAAAATTTGTTGTTTGAATCATATGCTTAATCTCATTTCCGGTTGCAGATATTCACCATGACTACAAGTAAGCCGGGTTCAAATTTCAAGTAAAATGATATGTTTGTAATTGGTTTTGGTACTAGCAAGAGGTTGAGGCTGAAAATGTAAATGATGATATTTCATTTGTTCTTCTAATAATATGCCAAGTTAATTAGTTTAGATGCCTGGTAGGTAGATAATTTGCAATGCCTTTTATATCATCTGCATCCATGTGGATTGGTAGGGGAGGCATATATGTGCCAATCCTTATGTTCATTGGTACTATGGGTGAAGGATATGCATTAATTCTTTTCAGATGGATGTTTTGCCTATGATAGATTTTTATCTTCTTATGTTGCCTACAGTTCCTATTTCAATTAGTTGGCTACATACTTTTGTGTTTTGCTTGTTAAGCTATACATTTTCTTTTTAATTTTCGTCAAGGCTTAGCGATGCCTTAATTACTGACTTCACATTCCAGAAAGTTGAGCAAGAGAAGTTGGAGAAGCTTGCACGCAAGGTATTGAACATGATTTTTGACTATTGTTTTCCTGCATCTCTAGGATATCATCTTTTTCTTATTAATGATGAAGTTTCAAGACGATATCTAGCTTTTAACAATCAACTTCTGTGATGTTCTGGGTAGTTAAGCTTCTTATATTGAATTTAGAATTTGATCATGCTTAAAATCTTGGTGCGGCTTATCATTGAAGGGAATAGTATAAATAATATAATAACAAGAACCAAGCAATATGCTGAGCCCACTTTAACTAGTGATTAAAGAGAGTTTCGAGAAGCGTCTTTATTGTCAATGAGCTGGTTGATTAGCAAGCATTGAAGTACTTCTTGTACAATGTCT
The DNA here is from genome assembly GCA_025531925.1 of Erythroxylum plowmanianum. Classification (NCBI taxonomy): domain Eukaryota; kingdom Viridiplantae; phylum Streptophyta; class Magnoliopsida; order Malpighiales; family Erythroxylaceae; genus Erythroxylum; species Erythroxylum plowmanianum. The sequence goes on from JANVCQ010000232.1 coordinate 34,064,845, forward strand.
GTTGCTTTTATTATTATCATTATGAGATGTCTTTATAACTTCTAGTGGTAATAGTGATAGTTGATGGAATGCGAATGCTCAAAACTAATCATGAAAATGCTGAAATGAAGTTGAATGTTTTAGGTTGCCTATTCTTTTGATCTTATCATTATTATGCCTGTTCTCTTTTGACAAGACCCAAGGAAGATCAAGAAAACTTTTCTCAATAACAACAAAACACAATTATATAAGGTAAAGCTCATAAGAAAGTAACAACGAAGTTAACAAATAGTTATCAATTCCCATCCATTTAGGTATCATATTTGTCTCAAATCATGACCAAGCGAATATATTCAGTTAAACACATACTTGAAGGCAGATTGTATCACAGACAGCAGCAGTATGATCTCTCGTAATAACACCAAGCTTTTATCAAAATAATGCTCCTTTTAAATAAATGATTTTGATTTATCATATTATCAAC
>JANVCQ010000232.1:34067551-34085515 GCA_025531925.1 Erythroxylum plowmanianum
TGTGGAAGCTATAAAACCTTGAGGTCATGGGTTCGAGTCGTGGCCTCACCCATGACCAAAGAGGACAGTACCTTTGAAAGTTGGATGCCGCGGTATAACCCGCAAACACCCGAGAGGGGGTGGGGGGTGGGGTCCAACACTTTTGGTCTGCATGCTTTGCTCCATCTTAACTTTGCTTTGCTTCTGCCTTGACTCGAGCCATTTCATAAGAATTCCCTGAGTTTTCTATCAATTTTCTTAAGTATGCTCTTTGGCAAAGATACGTGATTAATCCAATAATTGGTGAGGTTACTCAATATTGACTAAATGAGCTGAAGCCTTCCCCTATAGCTTAAGAACCTGTTGCTCCATTGGTTGATTCTTCCTTTTATATTGCCCAACAAATGTTTACAATCCCCTACATTTATCTTCTTTTGAGTAAATGGCACTCCTAGATATTTAAGGGGTAAACTCCATTATTTCAACCCCATCTTTATGGCCTTTAAAGCTCTATCTTTGACAGAATTACAAGATAAATAGAAAGATCTTTTCAGTGAATTGCTTATTAGTCCTGAAATCTCTTAAAACTCCTTCATTATTTGCATAAGAATATTTATTGACTGTTTGTCAACCCTGCAAAACAATAAGAGATCATCAATAAAAGCATGGTGAGTGACCTTCATACCTTTGCATCTATGATGATAATGGAATTCTAGGTAAGTCTTTATGTTTCTGTAAAAAAAGAGTGGACAAGGCTTCCATGCAAAGTATAAATAGGTAAGGGGATAGTAAATCCCCTCATAGCTTTAATTAGTCTGATAGGTTCCCCACTGCAATTGTTACACATTCCTCGATCCACTCTTTGAACAATGTTGGGTATCATGTTGTTTTCATAATGTTGAAGAGAAAACTCCAATAAATGGAATCATAAGCCTTGGCTAGATCCATCTTTATTGTACAATTCTTCCCTTTCCTCTAAGAATGATATCATTATAGTAGTTCTTGACAAAGTAAAATGTTAGTAGCCACTGACCTCCTTATCAAAAAAGCATTTTGTTCCTAGCTAATGATCTCTCCTAGGCTCCTTTTTATCCTGTTTTCCACAATCTTTGTAACTATTTTAGAAAGAAACTTGTAACAAGCAATAGGCCTAAAGTGTTCTAGTCTTATATCATTACTTGTTTAGGAACAAGAGAAACAAATGTTTTGTTCCATTCCTTTAGTAGAGTTTTGTTTTGAAAAAACTTTTGCACTATTTCTACCACTTCATGCCCCAATATATCCCAATTTTTCTGGAAAAACCTACCATTATAGTCATCTTTCGCTGGAGCTTTATTGTGGTTTAATGAGAAAATAGCTTCTTAATCTCATCCCTTATTACTTCCCTCACTAATTTAACCTTATTTTGTTCACTCACCCATTTAAAGCCAGCTACCACCTTTTTTTGGATCTCCTTGACTTTAGTGTTGGTGCCATATTATTTAGAAAAGTATTTAAAAATAAGAATTTTTTTGCTCTCCTGGTTTTCATACTTTAGCCCAGCTTCATCTTCCAGAAACTTGATGGCATCCGTATTCCTTCTTATTGAGATGAAGCCTATGAAGAATCTAGTACATCTTTTCCCCTCCTATAACCATGTCATTCTTGACTTTTGACTTAGCATTGTGTTGGTGTCTATAAGGATTTGATTATACCTAGAAACCAATTCAACTTCCTGTCTCCTTAATTGCATCTCCTCAGGTCTGGTTAATGAGCTTTTTTGACATGCCTTCAGGTCCTTCAGTGCCTTATCTATTTCAATCTGCTCTAGCTTTTGTGTATCCCTGCTTTTTCAATTGATCTCTCAAGCCCTTCAACTTCTCACTTAGCTTGTAGATCATAGACCCCAGAATCTCAGTCTCCATTCCCTATCTGCCTATCTACCTGAAACTAAGGTGATCCATTAGATGGCTGAATATCATGAAAGGTGCAATTCTTTTCCAATCACTGGCTAACATATCCATAACTACTAGACTGTGATCCAAGATATTAGGTTCTTCAAACGTAGCATTACTTAGGGGAACTACTCCAAACACTAGCCATTCACCATACATCTATTAAGCTTTCTCATCAAGAGCCATTCTCCATACTGTTTATTATTCTAATTGAATTCAATTTTGTACCACTTCAGGTCAGACAACCCTGATTTCTTCACCAACTCCTATAGTTCTCAACATTCTAATTGTTTCCAGTTTCTCCCTCCCCTTGTTCCAATCAATTTAATAGTGCAATTAAAGTCTTCTCTATCCATAGCTTCTTTATGAAGTTACTTATCCTTTTTAACTCAGTCTATACACCTTGTTTAAGAAATTTGTCATTAGCTTCATATACCATTGTTACTGCCATCTCCTTGCCAGTTTTTTTCACTAGGATGTCACAGTGAATTAATTGGTCATTCTCAAACCTATTCACCATTTCTACCTTTTGAGGATTATAACTAATAACTACTATACCATTCATATGATAATCATGGTTAGTAATCACCTTCCATCCCTTATCTAGGAACCATAAATTGCTTTCTAGCTTTTCCCTCTTTATTTTGGTCTCCAACAAACCAACAAAATCTAACCTACTTCTCTTAATTAACTCTTTGACAACAAGTTATTTATTAAGGCTGTGCAGCCCTTTAATATTCTAGGCAACCATCTTCATCACTTTTTCTTTTTCCCTGACCTTTTCCTTCTTGTTTGTCTATTCATTTAAGGTGTATTTGATCCTATATCATGTTTTGTGAATGAAAGTTCTCCTCTTTCCATAACTAGCATGCCAACCATTTCTTCTTCTATTCTCATTCCTAACATTTCATTGACTTGTTTCCCTTTTTTGTCCTATTAGTAGCCTCCTTTTCCAATTCCCATTCCAAATGTCTTGCAATAAACTTCCTTTTTTTTGGTTAATTATCCATCTCTACTTCTGCAATTTCATCAAGGACTTGCTTCCCCTCTTGAGTGTCATCCACTACTACTATAGTTTGCTCCTATACTTGCTTCCCCTCTTGGTTACCCTTCCTCCATACTTGTTTTTCTTTTCTGGTCTTAGGTTTCCACATATATGTAATCCCTATTGTGTCTTCTTCTAACTCTCCATTCTCCTTCAACTTCATAATTCTAAGCTTATCTAGAAGTCTCTTCAATATATCTACATCTATGCATATCATAACAAACCCAATTCTCTTCATTAAGGTACTATTTTCATCTAACCTTAATAGTTTTCTTATTTTACTTGCTATATAGCTCATACATTCAATAAACCAATATTCCAATGGCACCTTATATACGTTGATCCACAGTGGAATTGAGTCTAGTTTGCTCCTATCTAATGTGAACCCTAGATGCCATTTCTTGATAAGTAGTGGATGACTCATAACATGTCATGGCCCTACTTCAAGCAACTGTTATGCATTTTCTTCTAAATTGAATTTGAACACAAAAAACTTATCTTCATTCACTATTGTATTCACTGACCCCTTGTTTGTCCATGCTACATTGGCTCATTTTTGGACAATTGGGAAGGCCAATCTTTTTTCTAAGAAAAATCCCACCAATGATGTGCTCCATGTTTCTACACCTTGTTGCAAAATCTCTATTGATGCCTAGATAAGTATTTCGGGGTCTATCTTGATGTACTTGAGTTTTCCCATGTTCTCTGTGTCTCCTACAATAGTGCTTTATTTAGTCTTGTCCTTGTTCCCATTTTCCATTATTGGAATTTGCTTCTTTGAGGTTCCTCTCAAGGCTAGGAAGTCTGTTTTATTAAGCTAGTAAGGAGGTGAGTCAGGTTTATTTTGTTGTTCCATTTGGGTAGGATTTGTGAGTAATGTGGTTAGAGAGTTAGGTTTAAAGGGTAATGTGGTTAACATGTCAGAAGGATTCAGAAGTTGAGTCTGTCAGGGCTTAGGGAACAAGGTTGTTTGCTTAGGGGGGAAGATGGAGAGGGTTTGGAAATATCATCTTTGAAATGCCAAGTTAGATGCATAGACAAAAGAGACTTATATATCTGAATAAATCTGTGTGACTATAATCAAAAAATTCAATGCTTTTCAACACTAATTTACCATTACATCATACACAGAGTTGTTATTAGGTAATCTTCTAATAGAATTATTTAGGATTTGACAATGCTTAGAATTGGGTAGGGGTGAGGTTGCATAATACTAGACCATCCCAGACCCCGCACCTCAGTAGGATTTCTATTGAGTGTTACCGTTATTAGAATGGGTAGGGATTCTATCGTGTAATATCATTTATGCTAAATGCATCCCATCCATCCAACTCTTAGTTAATATTATAGAACCAAATACATTTAAAGCTCAAACATACTTCACAAAATTCAGTTATGAAAAGATAAAAACCACCAGATATTGTAATTAACACAACAATATCTAACATAAACTTTCTTTTGTTCATTATACTACCTAACTTACCCATAGAATTATACCATTCTAACTCTTCTTTCCACTCTTACCTTATACACTTAGATTAAAGCAAATGTTTCACAATTTATCCTTCCGTCATTTGTATTTCAATTTATAAATTAGAATTTTACAATCTTCTTTAAATAATTAGAGAAATTCAACCTTAAGCAAATCTATTTATTAGAATTAAAGTTATAAGAATTTTGATTGCTACAAGTTTCCTTAAAAAGGTTAAGATATGTTCTTATTAAAAGAAAAAAATAAATACTCTCAAAAGTAAAGAAAACTCTTAAAATGATTTTTATATTGATGATTATATGAATTACTTCAATAATGCGCCTTTTATAGGCATAAAATATCTACAAACTATAATGTTAAAAAGAAAGAATATTTATATCATAATCTGATTAGATAATAGTTAATTAAATTTGGAAAGTCAATTTCTATCTAAATAGAAATCTAAAGTTTAATGAAACTAAAAAAACTAAATCTTACAAGTCTAATGCCTGTCCAATAACTACTTTAGTGCTGGTTAGTTTTTAAAACTTTATAGATGCTCAACAAAGATGATTTTGATATTAGTGACAAGTACGACATTAATACAATATGGTTATCTTTTTCAAAACTCTTGAATTTAGTGCAAAGATAATGAAAATTTTGAAAACAAAGGAAAGGAGATAAAGATAATTAGTACTTTTTACATTAGTACTGATTTGATTGTGTTTCTTACTCCTCCTAAAACTAGTGCAAGGACAATGAAAAATATGAAAACAATGGAAATGAGGTAAAGATAATTGCTATTCTTTTAGAGATAAAAGATCATCAACCTTGTCTAATGTTATTGATATTTATCTAGATTCTATAGCTGATGAAATGTAATCTCTAGCTAGTACGTAAGGTGAAGTTACCTTTATAATCTGCAAAGCTCCATTAAGTCTTAAATCAAATAAGATAATCGTTTTTCAATAATGAAAGAACATCAAAATAAAATCAGAACCATAAGTTACCCAACTAGTACTCCTTTATGAGTCTTGTCCTTAAGCCTTTCATTTATACTAGATCTATAATCAATGGTTTGTTTCCACTTATCTTCCTATCTAAGGGTTCGTTAGTCTTCAAATATGCCATAAGTTATAATATAGTAAAGACATATGCACCAAAATAATAATGCAAACTAAATCCACTATTGACATTTTAATTAACAAACTACCACAATAACATGGAATAACAAAACCTATTAGATCTTTAATTGACTGTGTGAGTTTATTCTATAGGATGTAGGGGCTTCTTTACTTAAGATCACTAGCAAAAATTCCTTAATACCCCTCTCCTTTGGCTCCTTTTTTATCGTCCTTCTCTTGTTGAATAGTATCCTTTCCTTCCTCTCCTTTCTCATCATTTTCTCTCCATACTATAACTCCATTTCACTCATCAAATTAGTTACATCACTTTGCTTCCTTATATTTAGGTTGGTGTATACAAGCAAAACACCTTGATGCTTTTCAGAAATAAGCTACAAAGTATCCAATCTAATTTTTTATGTTAAGGATGGAGGTTTTGACCTTTAAAAGCAAGCCTCAATTGTAGTAATGAATTCATCACAAGCTCCTTAAGACTTGACTTCTCCTTTTATTGTTATTAGTATAGATTGTTAAGTGAAGATTGATTGTTCCAAGTGAAGTTATGATAGTCTTTTCGTCCTAAATTTTATAAGTATCACTATAAGAGATGTTTTTAGGCTAATTCTCTATGAAATTTGGCTACTTATAATTTTGGTTGCCACCATATCAAATGTTACTTCACTTCACCAATACCAGCTAAGCTTTTAAAATGTTACTTCACTTCACTTCACTTCACCATTGCAAATGTTACTTCACTTCGCAACAAATTACCATATCTCTCATTTTTAAACTTCTAATATTACGATAAGCAATGACATACCATAATTCCTTATAAAATACTGTCTTCCCCATTCTGCTATTGTGTTTGGTAATTGTATTGATAAATACCTAAATCCTAAAAATAAGCCATGAATGGCAACTTTTGTTAGGGCTCGAGCCTAACTCGATAGCTTATGCTAGAGCCCGAGCTTAGTTCGAGGCTTGACCAGACTCGAGGCAGCCAGGCTCGAATCCAAATTGGACTAGTCCGATTTGTTTTTTATTTAATTAAAAATACATTATTTTTGTAAAACGATGTCATTTTTCATAATAGTTGTCAAGCCTAGCTGGGCCAGACCTAGACCCAATTGTCATCTCTAAGCCATAAACATATGATAAAGAAAGAGAATTGGAAAATTAATTAAAAGAAAAGAAAAGAAAAATAATTAGATTAATAAATTTAAGGCTTTCTAGTATTACAATCCCCAATAACACCACTAAAAACTTGATGTCGTAAAATAAAATGAAACATAAAACAATACTAAAGAATCATTGATACAAGTGTAATTATTGTTTCTTATAGTATAGTTTAATGAGTCATGTATTGGTCCCACAGGACTGTAATTACTAGTAGTAGTTGTTTTTCTATTATCAAATCTACCTAAGTGAATAATGGGATTAAAGGAAAAAAAAGACTAAAATAAAAAATAAGGTTTATTCAGTCATTTAGATAAATTGGAATAAGTAATTAATAGATAGAATAGATCTAGATGAAGAATCCCCTATAGAATTTTTTTATGTTTGAATTTCTTAATTTAATATTTGATCCTAGTTACTTGGACTGATAAGAATTTCTATGTTAAAACTATGTTCTCTCTCGAGATAGACAACCACTATCCTTAAGTTAATTGATTGAAATCACTTTCTAATCAAAACTCCTAGTAATACATTACTTTGCCTTTTGAACTCCCAGGATAGTTTTAACCCTAATGCAAGGATTTATGTAGTTACATCTCTAGTAACCAATGTAACTCTCATTATCTATGTTTTGATCTATTCATATAAATAATCTCTTGATTCCAAAGTGTGAAATCAATATTAAATTAAAATGCCACTATAATTCAATTCTTAAGAACTAAAATCTTCTGTTAAATGAAAGAAATCAATTCAAAAAACAATTCTAGGATTCATCCCACCTAAATCTACATCCTTATTTAGTTCATGAAAAATAAAAAAAATAACAAAGAATAATAAAGAAAGCAAGATAAAGAGATTAATTCTCATGACTCTTGAATCTTGATGCTCTTGATTAAGTCTTGATGTGAGCTTGCTTTTCTCTAAGATTACTTGTTCTTGAAATGCTCTTGAGTCTCCTTTACCTTGTGATTGATTTTTGGTCATCCCAGATGTCCCCCTCCTTTTCTCTTCTCTTTTATCCTCTTTTTATTTTACAAAACCCTAAGATATGTGTCAAATAGGGGACCAACATGGCTCATATTGGTCCTGTATTACTTCTACGTCACAAAAAAATCATAATTTATCTAAACATTAAAAGTAATACATATTAGCAATATGGTATTATTCTAAACTCATTTTAGGGTTCCTCTATTCTATTTTGCATCTGAGATACATCATTTGTAACATAGGTCTAGACATAATAGCGTATAGGTTTCTTGTTAGGTAATATAGGACCATATCTAAATCATGTTTTTCATGCATCCAAATAGTTAAAGAACCATAATAGACCCTCATTTAATATGAAACTTACATAAGAATATATTTACATCGTGCTCCTTTGTACACCATGATGTATACGTCTGGAGTCCATTGATGAGAAGGGGCTTCAAGAAGTATAATGCACCCTTAATCTATATAGGTTGAACATGTTACTTTGTAGGTGCCATATTAATGAACATAAAGCCATGATCAAATTGTGTTCCTCCAAAATTACTCTTATACTTCTCTAACTCAACTCTAAATTACCTAAATTTACTCCTTCATTAGAGAGCCAAAATATGTAAATAAAATATAAACTAAACTAAGTACTAAGTCATATGGAGAATATCAAAAAATAAGCATAATGCTTTAAAAGGGTCATATTAAAATCATAGTATGATTAATACTTATCACAACCCAAACCTAAAATACCAGTGAAAAAATAACCTTTATGTGCCCTATATTAGACTGCCTTACATATTGATCATTTTTCTCTCTATGATAGCATAAATATTGGCATAGAAATCTATAACAAAATATGCCTTATACTTGTCCTCGATTTCAACATATTTGTTAACTACAAAAGGCAAAATTTTCAAAGGAGTTATAAGGATTAAAGTTATACATAACTTCAAAAGGAGAGTAAATAGTAATAAAATAAACTGACCTATTGTATGTAAATTCAATATGCAACAGACGCTTCTTCTATTATTTTAAGTCCTATTAACTACTTTAGTTTTTCCATTTGTTTAAAGATGTGAAATAGTAAAAAACAAGAATTTAGTTGATAACTTATTGTATAAATTATGCTAAAAATGGAATAATAATTTAACATCTTTATCACTTACTATGGTTTTAGGCAATCCATGTAAATATGCAATTTCTTCAAAGAATAAAATAACAATATCATTGGTTTTATAAATGCAATGAAATGTACCATCTTACTAAACTTATCAACAAAAATAAATATGATATCCTCATCACTTGGAGAGATAGGCAAACCATATGGTATTTCCTTGGTAAATAGACTTGTGAATTCCTAAATTAAAGAAACAACCATTTTAGACAAGCAAGTTTTAAGATCGTTAGTTTAGAAAGAAATATCCTTATACTAAGGTATAAGTAGTTACTGCCTTGTTAATATAACACTCTTAATCTTAATACTAGTAGTAAAGTACTAAATCTTTTTGTCTTCCTCATTGCAAACAATTATGCTTGTTTTTTCAATTTTTTGTACACACTAATCTTTTTATCACTTTTTCTTTTTCTTAAGTGATCGTTTATGTTTCTCCCATCTTAAACTCTTTAAATATCTTGATATGATCCTTATACACTTCCTATTTTGTTATTCACTGCAAAATAGTATCTATTTTTATACCCATTATGAGTAACCTTATTATAAAACTACTAAAGAAACCCCATAAGTATAGGACCAGTAAGCATGCCACATATAAAGAACCTATTCCTTGTAGTTGCTAATAGCTAATTCACCAACACTTGCTTTGCACCTTAACTTCTCCACATTCATTCAAATATTGAAATTTATAAATTTTAAGAGGCTTTTAATGTAACAAAGTTCAACCTTTCAACTAGTAAGTTACTAGCAACATTGGTATAATTACCACTATCAATAATTAGACTATATACCTTATTACTTAAATTGCACCTAGTATGAAAGATGTGCTCACGCTAGACCTTATTACTATTCTCCTTAGGTTGCATATTAAGAGCACACCTAGTAACTAGTAGTTCTCCATAAATGAGTTTTTCAACGTTAGAGTCACTACATTCCTTCAATGGTGGTATCTTTTCATCATTTGAGTTAATACTCTTTATATTATTGTTATCCATATTGGTCATAATTATTTAATTTTTGACATTAAGAAGCAATATGTCCAAATAACTGACACCTAAAACATTTAACATTTCATGATCTAGAAATAATAAATTTTACTTTAGAAATGGCAACTGAATCCTTTGCCTTTGTATATTCTTCAAGTTTTGAGGCAACTCTATTTTCTTTTAGTTTGACCTCTATAAAGAGCTAGATGTCAAATCATATTTGGAAGTGCCTATAAATTTCAATTATCTTTCTACCTTGATAGCTTTCTACGCTATTATTTTATATCCATATAATCCTACAATTCCACCATATTAGCTATCTCTTTATTTAAACCACCAATAACCTATCCATAGTCACCTTACATTCCTCCTTTGTATTAGCCCTAATCATGACTATCTCTACCTCGTTATGATAATTCTCTACGCTTATAAAACCTTGACTGAAACGTTACACTTTCTACATAAGTCCCTATAATAATAGTTAGGCATGAAATTCTTACGCATCACTACCTTCATCTCTTCCCATGATCAAATAGGTCTCTTACTATTCCTATTCATACTGATGACATACTAATTCCATCAAATACTAGCATAATTCATGAACTCAATTTTTACTAGTTTAACCTTCAGAGTAATTATGATAATCAAACATATGTTCTACCTTCCTCTCTCACTCCAAATATGGTTCGAGATCATTCTTCACTTGAAAGGTAGAGTTTTTCATTTTAGTGCTACCCAAATTTCTTTCTATTATATTATTAAATAATCTTTTTTCTCTTCCTAGAATTAGTCTCAACATAATCTTTATCCTCTTCTTCCTCCTCCTCAAATGTGTTTTACCTGGAAGGTTTAGACCTAGATAAAGAATCTAAATGATCCATCCTCAAGTTTAGATAAAGAATCTAAATGATCCATCCTCAAGTTTAGAACCTTGAATTGGTCTTAGATAGCAATAAACATTTTGAGATCAATTTCTATATTATCTCCATTACTACTCATACTCAAATCTATCTAAAAAATGTTAGTAATAAACAAATATATTTTCCTAGACATTCTCTCATGTACTTGCACTTGAGGTTAGGTCATTTAATCACTTATGTTTTAATCAATTTCAACTTTGCTTAATGATGTTCTTACAACTCTTGCCTTTTACTACTTAAGTTCCTCTCACTAATTCTTTAAGAAGAAATCTATCAATGGTTCTACTAAAATAACAAGCACTAATGGAGTTTATAACTTTAAGTTAATAAAATCAACAAAGGAAAACTAAGGAAGCAAACAAAAGCAATAAGAAAGAATAAAGAAAGTGAACAAAATTAACAAGAAAGAATAAAGGCTGTGAAATCAATGAGAAGGTGTCAAAGATTAAATGAAACTAAAAATCCTTTTATCTGGAATACTTTACGATCAGGTTATATGATATTTAGGATTCAATGTAGAATTTTGATTATGAGTTTTTTATTTCATGTATATACTATATAAACTAACTAAAAACACAAGATATAAGTCAATGAAGTGACTTTGATTGAAGAAAATGCACAAATTGAATGCTGAATTGAAAAAAATTGCAAAAAGAAAGAATTGGATAGGATGGATAATGAATGCAAAAATCACAAATAAGAAAAAAAACAAAATTTAAAGGATATATATCATCTTATTTCTAGAGTCAATGCTAACCTTGGTTTAGAAATCACCAAAAACCCGAATAATAAGGAATTAGAAATAATAAGATCGTTGTCAAATCAATCAAAGAAACTTAACCCTAACAAAAACTAGAACACTTAATTTTATGAGTCCGAAGCTTGTCTAAATATCACTATAGTGTTGTTAGCTTCTAAAACTTTACGAATGCACCACAAAGATGAGTCCAATGTTAGTTACCAGTATCATATTGGTCCTAGTTTAATTATGTTTCACAATCCTCCTAAATTTAGTGCAAGATCGACGTCAGACACTAACATGACTTTGGCACAAGACACTAACATAACACTGGTGCCAGATATATTTTGTTTCCTCATTCTTCAATTTCCTTCAAGCCCTGATCTTTATATGCTAAGCATATTCTATCCTTAACATGTAGAAAAGTGATCAATCTTAACAAAGCATATGATTTATTTTGAATTGTCTCCTTTTCTTGTGTCTCTATGATTAATCATTATAAAGTTACTTTCATGTATTTGATCTTTACCCTAGTCATTAAACCTCTAATTTCTTAGAAAAGATTTAAAAATATGTTGTGATTGAATTAGGCCAAATACTTAGAGGTAATATTATTTTTTAGATGTCTCTTATTGTGAATTATAAAAGATAATAACACTTAATTAGTAAAGTAATCTTTTTGAGCGAGATAAGTTCACTAATCTATTTTATAATTATAACTTTATCAGTTAAAGTTGGGGATGACAATGTTCAACCCAAAAATTAGTGCCAAACCTTAGACTTGGCACAAGACACATGACTCGAACCCGAGCTTGAGCTACCTGAAACCTTATCGAACCTTAGATCAGTCCCGTTTTTATTATTCTTAATTTAAAATTTAAAAAATGATGTTGTTTTGAAACTTTTGAGCTTTAAATTGGGTTAAGCAGCTAAAGTCTAAAGTCTAAAGTCCAAAGTGTAAAAAATTTATTTAAAAAACTAACTTAAAACTCAATCAAATTGAATCAAATTTGTTAACTTAAGGTCAAATCAAATTTGATTGAGGTGGATCAGGCTTAATTACCAAGCCTAGTCAAAATATACCTCATTCAAATATAAATCCTTTGAAAAAGTTGTGGTCCACTGAAAATTCTGAGGAAAATTTTCTGTAATATTTATTGTCTCATAATTTTCATTACTAAAAACGAAAGAAAAAAGTCAAGTGCAGTCATAAATGATGGTGACTCAGCCTGCCATCAGCCAATGACTTAACAGGCTCCGAAAATTGGGCAACTTTGCATGGAAGGATCATTCCACCTACCATTTAATTATTATTCAACCGGCGGAAACTGCAGTGTGAGTAACCTCAGAAGCTCCCAAGAACTCTCTGTTCGACAACTTGAGCCTACCACGCACTCCCTCATATATTCATATATATACATATGTATACTCTGCATAGATTCCTCTATTTTCTTACTTCAGATATTATTTGATATAACTGTTCATATAATCAGCAACTCTTGAAATACTAGGGATATCAATGGAGGTCATAGTCTTATCAGCACAAGGTCTCAAGAGCACATCTTCAGGCCCTTTCTCTCGCCGGCTCAGACCTTTCGCCACCGTCACCACGTACCCACTAGTCCCATGCAACCGTGACGACAAGTGCACGAGTCAGACTAGGGTTGACGATGAAGGAGGAGTAAATCCAACTTGGGGCGATAAGTTTCATGTCCATATCGACACTTCTTTTCTTGCGAATAGATATTCTTCCATCTATATTCAACTGTACACCAAAAGGCTCATTACCGGACGAATCCAACTGGGTTGGTGTCAGATTCCAGTCACGGATATTAGGCTTGGGCCGGAGGGCTCAATAAAATACCTGAGTTACCGGCTGAGGGCCAGAGACGGTACTAGGTGTGAAGGGATAGTGAATGTGGGAATCAGGCCATTAACAGCATTAGAACCGGTTGAACGTCATAGATTGTCGATGGATTCGGATCGAAAAGCCTCCGATGCTTGTCATACCGTGATTGGCATACCGGTGACAACGTTTTCCCTCATATGAGCATTTGTCAATGAGAGATTCCGCATATTTATGGATCACAGTACTTCAACACAAAATTGAACTGTAAGTTTACTGCCAAAGATTTAAATATGAAGTTACGGATGAATATGCTGTAATTCGTTAGCCAAGCCCAAGACAAATTATTATATATATATAAATATTCAAATCCTATTTTAAGTATTAGCAAGTCACTGTTCATCTACTTATCTGAACTTTAAAACGACTTCATTTTCAAAACTTTTTTTTTTATACAAAAGAAAGGAAACAAAACAAAACAAACACGACGAGCCTAACTAAGACAGAGTCGGCTAAGATAAAGAGGCATAATAATCACGCTGCATATGGACCCAGATTAATATCGAGAGTTCCGAAAAAAAATGGAAGCCAGGACTTGCAAATACTGCAAAGGAAGCCAAACTATCAACATTCCGATTGCCTTGCGATACACATACTAGATCTGCACCTTCCAGGTCGCCGTTTAGTTAAGGGCAGAAGAGCCCGCGCCGCTTCACCGCAATCATCGTGAAATGTTTTTTTAAAAAGAAGTCCTTTGAAGCCAAAACGTCAGTTGGCAGGTTTGAATAAGTCAAGCCATGTGTACTTTAACCTCTTCTGACTTTGGCTGTTAACCAACCAAAATCATATCATCAGTTGCCTCTTTTTTTCTGGTTGCTTGACATTTCTTAGAAGGAAACCGGTTAGAACAAACGGGATAAAGTATTATTCAATAGAGGTTATAAATATAAATCTCAAAAAGATTTACATCTTTAGAATCCAAATTCCATTCCATAATTTAGTTGGTTTTAACATCAAACCTGTGTGATGTCGTAAAGATATCAATTACATCTGGTTACCCAAAAAAAGCAATGCACGTTTGTAGGAATTTCAGAGTATTCAAAACAAATTGAAACACAATTCAACTTCTTTAAATTTGGTTTAATCATATAATTATTTAAAGAAATTCTTTATCCTACAAATATTTAGATATATATGTTAAAGTTTATAAGATAAATACACATTATAAAATAAGATTATAATAAGATTATAATAATAAAATTTATATTGCATATATATATTATCCCTAAATTGTTCTAGTTATTGTTATATTAATAGATAAATATTAATACAACATAAAAAGATCAACACATTTTATGTTTTTTTCTTATTAAAGAAATAATCAATCTCATAAAATGAATATATTTAAACAAACGTGTAAGTTTTTGGTAGATAACAAGTTCACTTAATTAACCTCATATGAGAATTCTATTTGGAACATTACTTATTTATCTATGAAAATTTTTATTAAGATAATTATATAAGTGATCGTTTAACTTAAAATTTTCAAAGTTATATCAGATTTACATTGTTATGTTTTAATACTACATATGACCATTTATAAGCATAGGTAACTTAGTCAATAGTCATTGAATATAAAATAAATTATATGGAAGTGGTTGAGTAAATAATCTAAGATTCATCATCTTCAAATAATTAGAAAGAATATTTATTTATTTTTATTAGCATTGATTTCAGAAATTTTTGGTTAAGGTAAAATGAAACTTTGAAAATATTTTCCAAATGTCGTTACTTGAATCAATTATTAATGATGAAGTATTATCATATTGGAATTAAATATAGTAAATATTATTTTCATGCTTTATGTATAATCGGAATATTACATGGTGAAAGGAATGATTATACAAAAAAAACCATACATAAGAAGATTAGTCATAATCACTTTGATATTCTTAAATATTTGAATAGTTATAATACGTTACTAGATGTCAATCTTGATCTATAGATCTAAATTGTTTAATTAGAAAATTAAAGATAAAATAAATAGTTTAATTTATCCAATTTTAAATATAATATAAGGTTATAAGCTATATCAATTCCCAAATATTTGGGAATCTTATGGATCACACACAAAGAACGAGTTGAAGAGAGACAAGTATTTTCAATTAAGTTAGAATTTATTATAAAATTTGAGAATAATTTATTTTAATTAGAATTAACTGTAATTCTAATTAAAGTTTAATTAAAATTAGAATTTAATTTCAATTAAATTACTACAAAGCCTAATATAAATAGGTTAAGCTCCAAGGAAACTAACATTCCTTATTTAATTATCTTTGTAATAGTTACAGTCTTACAGAGTTTTATCAACTCGCTACGGGAATACTATTATAGATCGAATATTATATAAGTACGGTAGTTAAAATGAGCTAAATTTAGAAATAGTTTAAGAGAAATGACAAAAAAAGATTAAATTTCACAATAAGGTACGCATTACAATTTATGCTTTGTTATATTTTATGTATTAATCATTTTATAAAATTTAAGTAATAATTTTAAATTTTAAGAATTCAAAATAAAAAAATTTATATTTATTACACTGTACATAAGATAATATAATGCCCTGATACATAATCGACTTTAATTATATAATTTTATTAAAAATTGTTTCATTATTATCGACCAAAATTTTGGAATTAAAATTTCAAACCCTAATTCCTAAAATCACATTAGATCTGATTCATGAATAGTTTTTTATAAACCCAAAAATAGATTTGCAGCTGATTAATTTTAATTTGAAAAGTTCGGAATCCCGTTTTTCAATTCAGAGTTTATAACCTAAACCTTCAATTCGAAGCCACCTCTTATTTTTGAAAAGTTCATACCTGGTTTATGAAGCCCAGTTCAACCATAATTATTTTGGAGTTGTTCGATTCTTGGCAATTGTTCTTGTGGTTACTGGAGAAAAAAAATTGTCTTAAACTGCTGTGGGCTGAAAATAGAGAGTGGGTTGTATTGGAAAATGGCCGACGATGAGGATCGTGTTTGCTCCTTGATTTAGCGTCCAGTTTCTGGTTGGAGAGGAGATGCGACGCGACGATTATGTGTGGTCTGCAGCTGAAACTCTAACTGTGTGAGCTTATAGAGGCATCGACGGAAGAAGCTGCAACCGACGACTAAACCTTGACAGTGGCGCATCATGGACTGAAAGATAAAAGCAGACGACTGGTTCATCATCGGCAGTACAGAAGCAACCTCGTTGTCAATTGCAGCTTGTAGATGGCCGGCAAGGTGGTTTGGCGCGATGAGGCTGGTAACGTCAGGCTGTGGTGGCGATGGCTGCTAATTTGAAGAAGGTGGCGACTGTAATATAAATTGGTGGCTTTGGTGGCTAGGGTTTTTCTTAATGAAGATAGGAGATGTTTGGATACATGGATAAAGTTATCAAGGTTTGGGATAGGCTTATTTTAGGACTAGAATGGGGGGTGTTTGATAATATGCATGTAATAAGATTAAATCTATCTAAAATTAAGATAAGGATTGTTTAGGCATAAGTTTAATGTAACTTAAACTAGAAAGCAGATAACTTTTAGATTAGGCTAATATTAAGACTAAATTAAGTTATTTTATATGTTGAATAATATGTTGCTAATTTAACCAATGATATAGAAATCGGACCGGATGGTTCAACTGTGTTAAACACAAACTAGACTAGTTTTCAGTTTGGTTTTCATTTTTTACTATTATTAAATAATAAGTTAAATAATAAATTGGTCGGTTTATGAACCATAAAAAAATCATCTTACAAGATAAAAGAGAGTGAGAGTAGATTGAATGATCAAACGAGCTAATAAATAAAAGGAAGAATTTTAAGTTGAACAAATCTTATCAAAAGGAAGAAGAAGAATTTACTTTGATGTATATGAAAGAAAAAAGAGAAAAAAGAGAGGAGAAAAAGAGA
The DNA here is from genome assembly GCA_025531925.1 of Erythroxylum plowmanianum. Lineage (NCBI taxonomy): Eukaryota > Viridiplantae > Streptophyta > Magnoliopsida > Malpighiales > Erythroxylaceae > Erythroxylum > Erythroxylum plowmanianum. The sequence goes on from JANVCQ010000232.1 coordinate 34,084,888, forward strand.
GAAAGAGAAACGCTCACTCACACCTCACCAAAGGCAAAGCCCAAATTTAGCGGCAATTGAAGAGAACAGTGGTGAAGGAGATAGATATACGACATTTTATGTGTGTACAACTCAAAAAATTAATAAAAGCGAACAACTCAAAAAGTAGAAAAGTTGGGACTCGATCTCAGGATCGGACCCCAACCGGAAGAACGAAAAACAAATCGAAACAAAGCGAAGATATTTGAATCAAACGTATCGAATCAAAACGTATCGAATCAAAACAAATCGACTCGGAAAGCGAATAGAAAGTGGAATCGAAAACGAATCGAAGGCTCGGAAATCAAAACAAACAAACAGTTCAAACTCGAATACAAATCGAATCGGAACAAACAAATCGCTTAATCGAACTGAAACAAATTATTCGACATCCGAGAACTTAAACTTTGAAAATTATCGAGTTGAAAACTTTAGACTTAACCTATCCGAATCGGTGTAAATTTTTTTTTCTTTCTTTCTTTTTGTCTTTATTCAAACTCATACAAAGCAATCTAATTTCCCTTTTGAAAATCCATCCTCATGCAAAACTCAATTCATATAATTCTTCTTAATCATGCAAATCTCAATATCATCTTTAACAAAAATCTTA
>JANVCQ010000232.1:34085615-34097641 GCA_025531925.1 Erythroxylum plowmanianum
TTCAATCAACTCATTCACTTTACTTTCATAATCCATACAAATCTACTCATTTCATACATTTAATAATTTCTAATTTCTACTAAGAAAATCGGGGTCCAACAAGAAAGCTCAAAACTCATCTATAAACAGTTCAAGAATGGCCAGAGAGATTTTGTCTCTTGCATAGAAACAACAAGTTTAATTGACTTTTTCGACTCTATAGCCTTGACCAAATGGGTTGTCTAGAGATGCTCTTCTGCTGGCCAGAGCTCGCAACCAAGTTACTGCGCGGTAGTCACTGGCCATTCCGACCTTGGATCAGGAACTCGAGAACTAGAATAGCCAGAAGAGGATAATATTGAAATCACAGAAGGAGATATTTCCATCATACTAGGAGAATTCGGTTTGGGACTCGAGCTATCTAACACATTCAAAGGCAAACTAGATCAAACCTGGGCTAATATAGTGGTGATCAAATTACTCGGCCGAAGAATCGATTTCAATTTACTCAAATCAAGACTGATTACACTGTGGAGACTCAAAAGCCCCATGAAATTGGTAGATTTAGACAATGAATTTTACCTAATCAAGTTCATCGAGAAGGAAGATTACATTCAGACTCTTACCCAAGGTCCATGGATATCGTGAGTCATGCACTTTCGGTCCAACCTTGGTACTCAAAATTTCGTCTAACCACCGGTAAAATCACGCACGTGGTGGCGTGGATATGCTTCCTCGAACTATCAGTCGCCAAATATCACCCGCCCATCCTTATAGCACTAGGCAATTTAGTGGGAAGAACTGTCAAAATTGACAACAACACACAAAATACCTACCTGGGAAAATTTGCTCGTGTAGCCATCGATATAGATCTTAGCTTACCTCTTAGATCCATTGTCGAATTAGATGGAGAACCCATCAAAGTGTCTTATGAGGGTCTACCCCTTATGCTCTCATGTGGACAGGTAGGTCATGGCACATCGTCTTGCCCCAAAAGCCCACATGACCAACCCGACGCCGCGTCCCCCACTGTAAACCAACCACAGCCACCGTACCCAGACAGTCGCAGAGAACCTTCTCCCGGAGACTCCATTCCATCGACGTTCAGGCCTTGGATGCAGGTGCAGAGACGCCCTCGACTGCTGCCACCACTCCCACCATCACACCGACAAGACAAGTGCAACATCCCCCCCCCCCACGTGGGTCTTCAAGGATCACGATACGTGGCTCTGACAAATTTAGAGCCGTTGGACACAGTAACGGTCACTGCTCAAACCTCTGAGGTCACGCTCCCAACAGCTACCCACGTCACGTTGGAAACAAATCGAATTAGGGAGAAATCCCTACCACCAGTGGCATTTAAAGACCACAGGACGAAGAAGGCATCATTTCTGGCTAGGAATGGAGTGTTTAATACAAGCCACTAAACGACATCGCAAGAAGCTAGGCCTAACCCATCCAAGGCCAAGCCCACCGCCAACCCTCTCCAAGCCCAAACCCACGTCAGGCTGATTACTCCTTCATTGCCCACTCAGTCCACCGACAGTCCTCTCCAAGCCCAAGCCCAAGCCCAAGCCCAAGCCCACCACCCAGCCCACCTCTCATGCGACCTTAAGCCCACTCACAAACCATGTGGCCCTATTAATCCCCTCACACGTCGAGGTGATACCATAAGACCCATCTATCACGCTGTGCACTCACGAGGACTTGAAGTGTATGGATATGGAGGCCGAACCCACTAGAGACTGTAGTCATGAGGCCTCATCCTCGACCAGTCAACATCACATGATACCTCCACCGCGACCACTTGACTTAGAACTCGACACAACTACAGTCAATGCAATCAATATCGAGTCGGACACGCAAATGAAGGATCCAACACTGGATCCTTTGACAAGCCAAAGTAGGGAGCAGACTACTAATACAGTCAACTCTCGTGCAGAATAGTTGCTCCTCTCTATCCCGCTTTTATGTCGATAATAATATAGAACTGCCAAGGGGCTGGAGGTAGGACCTTCAAGCCTATTATTAAGAACTATATCAGAATCCATAAACTGTTGCTTGTCGTTTTGGTAGAGCCTCGTATAAGTGGGGTTAACGCGCTGAAGGTTATTACGAATTTGGGTTTTAGTAACTCATTCAGGGTGGAAGTGAAAGGCTATTCCGAGGGCATCTGGATTCTCTAGAAAAAAGATATTGTGCTCCAAATTTTAATAGCGCATCGCTAATTTGTGCATACTAGTATTTAATGGGACCATAAGTCATTTGACTTCACTGTCATCTATGCTAGCCCGACATACTCGTTACAAAAGTATTTATGGCAATACCTCCGAAAAATTACCAAGATCACCATCAAACCTTGGTTGTTGGGTGGGGACTTCATTGTCAAATTGGAAAGCATTGACAAACGTGGAGGCTCTCGACTTCAACCTACTGTCAACTCTCAATTCCGAGACTGTGTACACAGTTGTCAGCTACAAGATCTTGGGTTTTCAGGACCTCATTTCACATGGCGGAGAGGCCAAATCTTTGCTCGATTAGATCGTGCCTTCTGTTCCAATACGTGGCATTCTACTTTCCACCACACTTCCTTTACCCACTTTCCCTTCCTGAAATATGACCACCGGCCTCTTCTAATCACTCTTAATGCTAACACGCCCTCTCCTCAAACGAGCAGGCCTTTTAGATTTCAGTTTGCTTGGCTCACCCATAACTTCTTTGGTGAATTTGTAACCGCAAATTGGACCCCAACTAGTCAGGAAATTAGTGGCGTGCTCAAGATTTTCTCAAAAAAATTACAGCACAAGAACACTACCACGTTTGGTAATATTTTCCACAGGAAGAAATGACTCATGGCAAGACTTGAAGGCATCCAGAAACATCTAGAAGACTCGGACTCGACCCTTATCTGAGAGCTAGAGGAATACCTTTGGCCAGAGTTGGAGCAAGTCCTATACCAAGAAGAACTGTACTGATATCAGAGATTCAGAAGTCAATGGTTAGATCAAGACGACCGGAGTACCTAATAATATCATGCTATCACAATGAACAGACAACGACAAGTGAGGATTCATACTCTACAAGACGAAAATGGCAATGTGATTTCAGACTCCACGAGCATCCTACGGTTAGCACACCACTACCTCGAGAAATTATATATGGTCGAAAGTCAACCGCCTACAAAATGGCAGCTCCATGGACAATTCCATCCCCTTACTCACCAAGCTTGTGTTGATTTGGGTCATCCCCTCAACCCATAAGAAATCAAGGGAGCATTCTTTAGCATGGCTCCCAACAAGACTCCAGGATTCGATGGTTTCACAGCGCTTTTCTACCAATCTCAATGGGACACTATTGGCCCCTCTCTAACTACTTTTCTTCAACGAATTTTTTGTCATGAAATCTAGGAATCTGAAATAAATCAAACCATTATGGTACTCATACCGAAGGTGCAGTCTCCCAAATCAGTTATGCAGTTTAGGCTCATTGCATTATGCTCGGTGCTCTACAAAGCCATTACTAAGATCATTGTGAATAGACTGAAACCATTCCTTGATGATTTGGTCGCTCCGACCCAATGTAGTTTTATCCCAGGGCGCTTAATTACGGATAATATCATTATCACCTAAAAAATTATCCACACTATGAAAAAGAGAACGGGTCCGAGAGGGATAATGACGTTAAAGGTAGATCTTGAAAAGTGTACGATAGGCTATCATAGGATTTCATCCAAGATACTCTAATCGACGTCAGAATACCTATCTCACTGATTAATCTCATAATGAAGTGCATAACCAGGGTATCCCTGCAAGTGAACTGGAATGGTGAACTTAGCGATGCATTCCGTACAGCCAGAGGCATTTGTCAGGATGACCCCATCTCACCTTACCTTTTTGTCTTGTGTATGGAACGGTTAGGTCACTTTGTTAATCAAGTAGTGACCCAAGGTAGATGGAAACCTATTACACTCAGCAGAAATGGACCACCTCTCTCTCACTTGTTCTATGTTGATGATCTCATTCTGTTCTCTGAAGCAGCCTTTGAACAAGTGTCCGTCATTAGGGACATTTTAAATACGCTCTGTGTTGCTTTCGGACAACACATTAGCCATGAAAAATCTAGATGATATTATTCCAAAAATGTCTCTCTTTCGAAGACACACTGCTTAACCAAAGCACTAGGTTTTAAACAGACGAACGATCTCGGACGATATCTGGGAGTCCCCCTGCTGCACGAAACAGTAAGCAAACGAACCTATCAATCCATCCTTGATAAGGTTCAACATCGCTTATCAAGCTGGACAACCAACCTTTTGTTTATGGCAGGACGCATTATGTTGACTCAATCAGTCATCGCTGCTCTCCCCAGTTATACAATACAAACGGTCCGGTTGCCCCGCAGTCTTTATGATGAATTGGAGAAACTAATGTGTCAATTTTTGTGGGGTTCATAAAATGACACTAAGAAGATTCTGTTAGTTAGATGGGAGGAAGTTTGAAAACCTAAGGAGATGGGGGGGTCTTGGCATTCGACACCTTCGTGCAACAAATGATGTTTTCTTAACGAAGTTAGGCTAGACGTTGATTGCCAAGCCTAATGCATTATGGGTAAAAGTCCTTTATGCGAAATATAAATTTGATGTCAATCATATCCCCACATCCTTGGATGCAAAAAGGGATTCAATGATCTGGAGGAGCATCAAGGCAACTTAGAACCTAGTTCTACAAGGAATGAATTGGATGATAGGAGATGGTACTAGGACTTGGTTCTAGTTAGACCCTTGGGTGGTGGGAGCAGGACCCCTTATTTCCTATGTTACAAACCCTGTCCCTGATTCCACTACGAATCTTAGTGTCCAACACTTTGCGGACTCAGAAGGCAATTGGAATTGGGACTCCTTTCAACAGTATCTCCTGTCCTCGATTTGCAAGACAATAGTCGGTATGTTTCCCCCGAAGGCCTATCTAGGACAGGATAAGTTGATCTGGGGACTGTTCGACACTGGACAGTTCACCGTAGCTTCCACTAATTCCATGATCATGGACTAAGAAGACGCCTCGCCCCGTGGTGTATGGAAGGTGATATGGGAATGGAAGGGCCCACCACGAATTCACACCTTCTTTTGGCTCCTTGCTCACTATCGGCTTCTCACTAACCAACATCGAGTCTGTAAGTAACTCACCACGAATGGAGCGTGTTATCAGTGTGGAATCCTCAGTACATGCAGTGCATGACTGCTTCAAAGCTTGTCAAGTGTGGAACAATTTCCCTCCATACCTAGTGTCTAATGCTTTTTTCACTACGTCGACATGGGAATGGCTCATTCACAATCTCCATCAACACCGGCAAGTGTTTGGGCATGTATTTTTGGAATCACTTGTTGGTTCCTTTGGTAATAGAGAAATCTAACCTTATTTGACGAATAATTTAATTGGCCTTCCTCACCTATTTCTCTCATTTTGTCTTATGCAAGTCTAATTCACCATTTAGACGTGGGACAAAGTCGGGCTCTTATCGGTTATCGCCCTCGACAGGCTCAGCGAACTGGCTGGAGCAAACCTCGTGCCGGATGGATAAAGTTAAACACTGATGGAGCATGCAAATGGGCCTCGTCCATAGCTACAACAGGAGGTCTTCTCCGGGACAGTGCAGGTACCTAGCTTGGAGGATTCGCACAAAATTTGGGTTGGTGTAATTAGATGGCAGCGAAACTCTGGGGAGTCTTTACAAGACTCTAGTTCACGTGGAGCTTAGGATATCGCCGGATCGAACTGGAAGTGGATTCTACTGCAATGATTGATATTCTCTCCTTGTCAACCCACAGATCTATGACGCTCAACCCCATCGTCAGGGGTATTAATGAACTTTTCACCTGAAATTGGACTGTTACTCATCGGCATGCCTATCGAGAGAGCAACAAATGCCCTGACTGACTTGCGAACTATGCTGGTCACTTTGATGTAGGAGTCACTTATTTTGATTCTACAACCATTGGAAATCTCCTCCTATTAGAGGATAAGTCGGGGATCGATTTCCCTAAACTAACTGTGTAATTTGTTTCGTTATTCCTTTTAATAAAAAAATTAAAGCATTGAACATTGGACAATTTTTACTTTCACTCAGGTGGGTAGACAAGAAGCTCGGTTTGTAATAATCTATTATTTGTTGGCCTAAAGCTGGAAGGAAGAAGGCAACAAGCTCAATTTATTGCATGATACGTAGAGTAATACGTTAGAAAGTGGGAGTGTCAAGCTTGGGACAAGTTCCAAGACTATAGTAAAATGATTAATTAAAGAAATAGGGAAAAAAGATGAGCCCATCTTCTCACATTTACAGTAATGGTAATTGTGATGGTTACTCTTTGTGTCAATGCCATAAGGTCAAGTTGTCAATATGTTGGCTTTAATTATTTGGTCAGAAATGAATTGTTTGGTTCTATTTTAGTGAACATTTTACTTTTTTCCTTGCAACGAAAATTTTCAAATTTTTTAGTATTTTAAAAACTGAACCGAAACATTTTAAAGATTCAATTAGTATTACACTATTTTAAAATCAGTTAAATATTAAATACAATTGAAGAATTTAAAATATAGTTAAGAGAAACTGTTTTATTCATCAAAATTAAATTAAAAAATTATTAATTTAATTAAAAATTGATTAATTTTTAACAATAAAGATTATTATTTAGTAAAGTAAATTGAATCAAATCGAAAAGTTGATTTTATTTCTTGTTTATTATATATTGGTTTAATAGCAGGTTAATATCAATTGAACCTTTAAACCTTAAACTTTGATCAGTTCAATGTCCAATCTAGTTTTTAAAACATTGAATTTAACCAAGTTCTAAACATAAATTTAAAAGTCTTTTAAATTCAAAATTCAATTTCAAAATTAAAATGATTATTTTCTTAATTTGATTAAGATTATTAATTATATTGATTCCTAATAAGATTTTTAAAAAGTTATTTTTAGAATTAAAATTAAATATATTTCAATTAGATTGAAATTAATTAATTAGACTCCCTTAAATTAAGAAAATATATTCTAAGTGATTAAGAACGGTACTTATTTATAATATTTATTTATTTTGACTTGATAAAAATAAAATAAAATAAAATATTTATTTAGAGAATTATCATGATATTTATTTAGAAATAATTTCTTTATTTATGAATATTTAATTTTTGATTTATTAGAAAAGATATCTTTATTGATTAAATTTGAAAATTGTTGTCATATATTATTGAGAAAAATGAGTTTTTAATAATTTTAAAAATTAAATTTCTTATTTATTAAAAATATTTTATAATTAATTTAAAAATAATCTCCGAATAAATAATATAAATAACTTTCCTAATTAAATTTGAAAGTATTTACTTAGTTTCAAAAGTAGCTTCGTATAATATTAGAAAATAATTTTCTAATAAAGTAAAAATTATATCTAATTAGATTGGAAATAATATGCTAATTGTATTAGAATTTCTTGTTGAATTTTGAAAAATGAGTTTTTAAATTATAATAAGTAAGAAACATAATATATTGAAAATTATTTTTAATTAATTTTGATAAAGGAGTCAAGATAATTGAAAATAAATTCTAGTTAAATTTAACAATTATTTTCCAAATTAAATTAAATTCTATTTGGAATATGAATTTAATTTATTTAGGAATCAATAGGTATAATCTAATTTAATTATCCAAATACTTAAAAAATATTATTTTAGATTATGAAGATTAATAACTAGAATCAAATAAAGCTTGATATTTCATACATATAATTTGATTATACTGACATGGGAAATTACAAAATTTATTTACAGGCAATTTTGTATTTGGAGAATATGATTAAATCCCTTATTAAATTATTAAGTACAAAGTGAAAACATGATTGTTCTCTTCCATTATTATAATAATAAGCCATAGTTCTATTTATTATTGGGCTTGTTAAGCAAACTCAAAGTCGCTTTAATACGAATATATTTAGTTTTATAACAATGGGTCTTATTTAACTAAAATTGTGTAATCTGAACGAGCAAATTCATGGTCATATGAATTTAAAGGCAAAGTTAGTAATAACACACAAGATATGTTTTAACAAGAGTCGTCACCTAATAGATCTAAGAGTCACATGAGAAGTAATTGGTAATTTCAAGTTTCATCTAAAATGCTCAGGGCTTAAACTCTCTTCTCTCATGTTTGCAGATGATCTCACATTATTCTGCACAACAGACAATGCCTGCATTCTCATCTTGATGCATTCTTTGTTAGAGAAGTGTTCTAAAGGCAATCATCTTTAGCATTTATTATACAAATCTTTTTTATTCATAAAAAGAATTTTTTGTTAATTTGATGTTCATGTTCCTTATGAATTGAAAGTGATCTTAAATCAAATTAATGAAGTCCTTAATACATTACATAGCATGAAGGAAATCATGATGAGATCATGATAATGAGATTCCTATCATGTGTAATTATGTTAGTATCTAAATTATCCCTAATCATAGGATTAATGAGACATGACATTATTAATCTAGACAGACTAACACGTGTTATACTCCTTGCTTAGATTAATCGATTAATCTCATAAGCTGTAAGCATGAATTATTTAGATTTAACATGCGGATGCTTGATAAGAGTAGTAAGTACATTGGATGACCTGCTATGAGACAATCACATGGATATTTTATTCTAGTATCAATGATAGTCTCATCATAGTAATGGTGCAAATATCCTTAGACTTGAGGTGCTCAAAGATATCTTAGATACTAATCCTATACTTTGACTCCATTCCTCGTTGCCTCTTAGAGATCGCTTATAAGGAGGTGATTAGGTACAGCTTGAGGTATTCGAAGGTAATTGAGTAGCTAATGAAGGATTCACCACTCCTGATAAAAGGAGATGATACCCACGACCTCTTGTCGGGGTCATTACTCAGGAATCTCTAGCTAGAGTAAAAATTTCATAAAGATAGTCTTTAGTGACATATCCAATTGAGTATGAGCCTCGAGCACAAGAACTAAAATCACTTAGGCTAGATGTGACGTAGTCAGGCTAGTGGGAGTTGATACTTTAACCATACTCTGAACCAAGTGGGGTATAGAGGGTGAAAGAATGAATTGCATGGGAACATTGTCTATAGAAGGGTTCATAGTCAGACCACTGATTTTCTGGTCAATTGGTGGTCATGATATGTTGCTAGATACCGGTCATGACTTGCTTGAATTAAGTGTTAATGCAAGTGACCAAAATAACCGAGAACCTAATGGATCACACACATTGAAGATGCGAAGAATGAGTAAAATGGTTTTAGATGGGGATCCAATATATGAGAGATGCATGACTAAGCTATACAAGTGTGGTAGTTTAGGGTCATTTGATTGTGAATCATATAATAGATGTAAATCTTGCTTATTAGGTAAGATGACAAAATTATCCTTTAATAAGCAAAATGACAAAATTACCCTTTAATAAGCAAGATGACAAAATTATCCTTTAAAGAAGGGGTGGAAGTTTAATGATAAATTAAGTGGGATTAAAAACCACTTAACTCCCACTAACTCTCTATTGATGTTGGGGGTTAGAGGAAGGACAAAAGGTGTTAGAAACATCAATTTTCGTGCAACTGTTGTGTGAAAACAAGAGTTTTTTTGGTGAAGTGTTCAGCATCTTCTCTCACTCTCTATAAACAGTGCTCTGTGTGTGTTCTAGCCAATTTTTCTAAGAGCTTTCAGGCTTTGCTCTTTGCATGGATATCATTAGAGATGTCCTCTTTTGGTTGTTGTGATTTACGATAACCTAAAGAGGTGAATATAATGAAGAACAAAGGAGATTGTAAGGTACATATCTTAAGTTCATGTTTTGTTAAAGTTACATCTAATGGCACTTGAAAGTTCTTGGCTTTTTGGGTTTTGTTTTATATTTCCACGATTGTTTTCTATTTTTGATGCATGTGATGCAAGATCAAAACCCAACATTCTTTGGAGTTGTTCTTGAAGTGGTCCAAGCTGAAGACAAATAATGAGAAATTAGTATATGTATTTCAGCAGATGTTTGAAATTTTGAGGAGCTTAGCAGTGCAAATGGATTAAACATCCATCCCGCTCTTCCCACAAACCTTGAGGTGACTATATCCTCTTTAAAATTGAAGTATGCAGATTGTATAACAATTTTGGAAAGAATTAAAGCTAGAGTCCATTTTTGGCAAAATTGAATGCTATCCTATGCTGACAGGGTTACTCTTATCATATCAGTATTGTGCAGTCTACAAACAGATTGGCTAGCATATATGATTCTACCTAGAAAGATTATAAGAGAGATTGACAGAGTGTTGAAAGCATTTCTATGGTTGGGCAAAGGTGAGTCAGGAAAAAGAGCAAAAGTTAAATGAAGAACGCTCCTAAAGAAGTAAGAAGGGTTAAGCATCGTATCTACTTCATCTATGCAAAAGGTTTTACTGAGTAAAAGAATATAGAGATTTGTTGTAGACAAGGATGCTCTATGGACAAAATCGGTGTATATGATCCATCTCCAAAATCACAACTTCTAGCAAGTTGCTCCTTTCACCCATTTTCCGTGGGTTTTTAATCAATTGTTGCATATGCGACATTTGCTATATCCCTATATCAAACATAGGATCAATGGAGGAGGTAATTCTGAGATTTGGTATGATAATTGGATGGAGACCATTCCTTTCATCAACCATACTGCTTTCTCACACTTGAGAAATAGACTACCCCTGGAGACTAGAGTAGTTGTTCTCATTCAAGATGGTGTATGGAAGGGTAACTTTAGGGAATTTTCCTCTTTGCTTGAACATCTTCTCCCGTTGGGGGATACCATAGTGGAAGATTCTATTTATTGGGCCCCAAACCCATAAGGATAATTTACAAATGAGTCTTGTCATAACATATTTTAGAATGAGAGCATGGTGGTTCCTTGGTACAATTTGTTATGGAAGAACTCTCTATACCCCAAGGCTTCATTCATTACTTGGTTAGCAATCAAAAATAGGCTCAGTATTAAGAGTAAGTGGTTTAATACAACTTATACTAGTTATGTTCTTTGCCACAATGCAGATTAGGATCGAAATCATTTGTTTTTTGCTTATACATTTTCTAAATCCATATGGAGCAGAATCCAATACACGGTGGATGCGGTGAACAACACTTGTGAATGAGAGCCTACATTAAGGTGATTTATCTTTCATTCTAAACCAGGTAAGGAGAATGCTATCCTTCTTAAGGTCGTTTTTAACACTTTCATATATATGTTATGGAAAGAGAGGAATGGTTGAGTCTAAAAACAAGTTGAAGAAGACAAATATCAACTAGCTGAAAAAAAAATACTAAATTGGATTTGAGCTGCTACACTAGCTAGGAAAGTTGTTAAGATGATTAACTCTTGTGTGATAACTCGATGGAATCTTTGATAGGTGGATGCCCTGTATAAAGTAGCTAGATTTCTCTTTCTTGTATGGTAACTTCCATCCGAACTTAGATAGATAAGGTTAATTAACCTTGACTATCTTGATATTTTTGTAATATTTGAGATACTCGTCCTATAGTGAATATAATACTGTATTCATTTTTTTTAAAAAAAAGTCAAATAAAAGAAATTATGGTACAGTGTAAAGTTTAGGACACCGTTTCGTACCGGCTAGTACGTACTGTGTTGGACAAAACCGATATGGAATGGTTGTTTGGTTATACCGGATTTAAATACCAGTTAATACCGGCCGATTTCAGATGGTACTAGTTAGTATCGGTCAGTGTTCAGAATACAGGCCAAATATTAGCCAATACAGGAATTTTTTAAAAAATAAGGAGATTTTTACAAAATTTTCAAACTCTCCCTCCCTTTCTTCCCTCTCCTTCCCCCTTCTTTTTTTGAAAGTATTTTCAATTAGTAATTTTATTTACTTGAATTTTTATAATTATTGTGAATTTTTTATTTTTATTTTTAAAATAAAAATTTATTACTAATAATAATTATAAATTAAATAAAAATTAAAAATAAATTATTTTTATTTAAATTTATTTTAATATTTT
>JANVCQ010000232.1:34097683-34112833 GCA_025531925.1 Erythroxylum plowmanianum
TAAATTTATTTTAATATTTTATATAATATTTATTAATAAAGTATTGACAAAAATATTTTGTTTTTAAAATAAATAATTCAAAATTATTATTTATAAACTAATAATTATTTTATATATTTTTAATTATTAAATCAAAATTTATTTGAAATTTATATATTTTAAAAATATTTGTTAAATTTAATTATAGTTATTAAATTAAATTTTAAATAAAATTAAAATTGTTATTATTATTTATTATTATAATTTTTGGAGATAATAAGATATAAATGCTTTCTTTACTTTTTTTGTTTTAATTTTTGACATTTTTTCTTGCAAAATCAGGAAGTGGGAAGAAAAGACTGCTTTTGACTAAGCAGTAAGCACAAGCTCTAGTCTAGAGTTTGGAGGCCAAGGAACGAGAGAAATCAGTGGCGTTAGGGAGCAAAATAGAAGCGAAGGGATTTAGGTGAATGGAAAAGGAGAGCCCAATTTCAACAATGACGTCGTCGTCGGTGGGAAATAGTGGCGGCTACGATATACCGTGGGTGGAGAAGTACCGGCCGAGCACGGTGGCGGAAATAGTGGGGAATGAGGACGCAGTGTCTCGCTTCCAAGTCATCGCTCGCACTGGCAACATGCCTAATCTCATCTTATCTGTGCGCTTCCATAGCACCACTAACTTCTTCTTCTATTTTTGCATTAAACCCTATCCCTTTTGTCATGATTTGAATTGCTTTGCATTTCAGGGTCCTCCTGGAACTGGTAAAACTACAAGTATACTGGCTCTTGCGCATGAGCTCCTTGGTCCGAATTATAGGGAGGCTGTTTTAGAGTTGAATGCATCTGATGACAGGTATATCTTAAATCTTTGCTATATCCACCCATCGTGTTATTGTTTATCAATCACTAATGTCTTCTTAATGTTATTCGAGGGGTATTGATGTCGTGAGGAACAAAATCAAGATGTTTGCTCAAAAGAAAGTTACATTGCCTCCTGCTCGCCACAAGATTGTCATTCTTGATGAGGCTGACAGGTATAATATTCCCTTTTCATCATCCATCTTAGTCTCCACTTCCACTTGTTAATTAGATTCAATTTCCCCAAAAATTACATATTGATGTGTTGGACCGACCTTTGCCTTTGCAAAAAAATCAGCATGACATCTGGAGCACAACAAGCCCTTAGACGTACAATGGAAATTTATTCAAACTCTACTCGTTTTGCTCTTGCTTGCAATACATCCTCAAAGATCATTGAGCCAATACAGAGCAGATGTGCCCTTGTTAGATTTTCAAGATTATCTGATCAAGAGATACTTGGTCGTCTGATGGTGGTCCTTGAAGCAGAGAAGGTATATAAGTATTTGCTTCTGCATTCTTTGTTGCATGTGGAAGTATCAAACAAAGGTCAAGATATGTACTCACTGTTCTCATGTATGCCTTTCTTAATTTTCAAGTTTAACCTAAATGTTAGGTAAAGATCAACTATTCTTCATTCATTAATATTCCTTTGCTTTCTTATATACTTTGTGAATGTCGTAAACTTAAGGGAATATGTTCCAGCACTTTGATCGACTTCTGAGACTTGTCTAGTAAACTGCCTCTTGCCAATCCAATTCTAAAACTACTTAACTGAAGATAAACATGAATCCTTGCTTGTGAAAGTTGTTAAAAGCTGTATCACTGGGGTGGTTCTTTCATTGCATTGATATCGGTCTAACTAGAAAAAGATCTCTCTATTACTTTGACTTTGAGAAGAGAATTGTTAGTTTAACTGACGAACTGCATGGGAAAATGATCTTAAAAGCTGTATCATTGGCACTGGAATATCTTAAGTGTTAGGAGGGAATCAACAATATTCTTGAAAATTCTACAGTCAAAATGTCCATTTAATGGCTGTGTGAAATGATACCAAGGCATTGATAGTATGGTGGATTTGTGGAAGATTCAACTGTAAGTTTACATCTATTGCATGGGGCTTGAGTTTTATTATGAAGCATCATAGGTATCCTGAACTCGCTGTTTGGACTTGGTGATGACTCTTTTTGATGTTTCATATCACCTTCTTTTCTCATATCCTATGATTAATTCCTGATGTGTTGTTTCTCTAACACTAGGGCAAGTATAGCTGAGTTATCTTTTTCCATCTATGAAGGTGCCTTATGTACCTGAAGGTCTAGAAGCAATCATATTCACTGCTGATGGAGATATGAGACAGGCATTGAACAATTTGCAAGCCACATACAGTGGTTTCCGGTTAATCAACCAAGAAAACGTTTTCAAGGTTATGACTTAATCCAAAACCTTTAAATACGTTACAAGTACCATGGACCTTGTCAACTAAATATGTTTTGTAATTTCCAGGTTTGTGACCAGCCTCACCCGTTGCATGTGAAGAACATGGTACGACATGTGCTTGGAGGAAAATTTGATGATGCTTGTTCTGGTTTGAAGCAGCTCTATGATTTAGGCTATTCTCCCACTGACATAATCACAACTTTGTTCCGTGTCATAAAGAATTATGATATGGCTGAATATCTGAAATTGGAGTTTATGAAGGTAATTGTAGTAGTGCAGGCTTTCTGTTCCTTTACTTGTTTATCGAAGTATTTTTTTTCAATTAGTCTTACCTTTATCCCTGTTTATATGTATTTCCCAGGAAATCGGGTTTGCCCATATGAGAATTTGCGATGGAGTAGGTTCATACCTGCAGTTATGTGGCCTTTTGGCAAAGCTAGCTCTAGCTCGTGAAACAGCCAAAGCGGCGTGAGCTGAAATTATCTCCATCCTGGTAGTGAGTTAGTTGTTAATATGGTGGCAAGATTTTGATATTAGGAGGCAGTTATTGAGTTGTTAAGGAATTATCTTGTTTGTTTGAGTTTGACGCTTGAATAGCACATGCTTCTCTTTGTCAAGTTATCAAATATGCACTCAGCTACAATTTGCACATGCTTCTCTTTGTCAAGTTATCAAATATGCACTCAGCTACAATTTGGCATGGATTGTACATCAGAATCGCAGGCATTCTTGTTCAAGTTTGCACAATTTGCGCCCGACTCCAATTTTACTCCTGCACCTGCTGAAACTTGCGGAGTGAACCTTTTGATAAGCAATAATCTTCTAAACAAAATTAACTCGTATTTAAGTATCATTGGAATCTGAAAAACTATCCTAGTCGTTGAGAAAATAGCTAAAAATGAGATGCACAGATTAATTAATCAGATAAAATTCTTAATTTTTAGTACTTTCTGTATTAATTTC
The DNA here is from genome assembly GCA_025531925.1 of Erythroxylum plowmanianum. Classification (NCBI taxonomy): domain Eukaryota; kingdom Viridiplantae; phylum Streptophyta; class Magnoliopsida; order Malpighiales; family Erythroxylaceae; genus Erythroxylum; species Erythroxylum plowmanianum. Next base: position 34,100,924 of record JANVCQ010000232.1, read on the forward strand.
ATCATCAACTTCTAAGTTCAAGCAAGGATGGCAAGAAAGTTCAAACTTGGTTTGGTTTGGTACGGTTTAAAATTAACATATTAAGTTTGAGTTGATTAGGTTTTTGATTGGACTTAAGTTTATTTATTAAAAAAATTGGGCTTCTAATAATGCCCGAAGATAAATTTTATTTTATTATTCCTCTGTACTACAGTGAACACATCCATATTCTATAAGTCCATTCATGCTTTTATCAAATATATAAAAATCTATTTAATTTTATTCCGCTGATCAAGCTTTTGATCTTCCTTTCCTTGGTAATGAAAAAGTTTAGCATTCGATACTATATTGAATCTTCGACAGACACTTACCAAGTCACCACTCTTTTGTTACCTACTTGGATTTGTTTAGTCTCATGATAAAGAGAGATCCTGCATTAAGATGAGCCAATCGAGAGCTGACGAAATTATTGGAATGCTAAGAGGGACATTTATCGGGGAACATATCCTTTATTTCAGATAACCAATTTCTAATTTATTCCATTAAATCTCATTTATAAAAATATGTGGTTAAAAATGAATGACACAAGATTGAAACACAATAATTGGCACAGGATCTAGTACCATTTATTGGAGTGACGGATGCTTTTAGATGTTATTAGATCCTAATGTAATTTTTTGTAACAGTTAAATCTAGAAGAAAGAAAAAGTGAGAAAGAAGCCAAAAGAGGGTTTATAAAATGAGAAATTCAAAGAGTTGGGGTTAGGCTATGCAATTAAGTTGTAGAACTATTAGATGAAGAAGAAAGGAAGAAAGGAAGGTTAGCATCACGGTATGACAGTTGAGTAATCGGAGAAAAGAAAGGTTTTTGGGCTTGATCCAACTCACCTAAAATTTGATTCAGGCTTAATAACTCAAAATTGATCGAGTTTTTGGCTAGGGACTGGGGTCAAGCACAATAAAAGGGGTTAGGCAGGTCTTGTGATATAGGTAATTTAGGCCCAACCCATTACCATCTTTAAGTTTAAGCATAACTACGAGCTTCATTTGGTTAATCAAAAGGCTTGGATCTTAAATATAATTACTTTACTAGCCAAGAGGCTAGAGATGGAAAAATAGCTTGAGTGCAGTTTGACTTAGCTCGGCCCAACTTGATGTTAATATGCCCAGCCTGAGTTAACTAGACTTTGGGTCAAGTTTAGACTTTTGTTTATAAAAGTTTTTAAGCTTCAAGTCAGACCTGAACCCTATAGTTTAGCCTAACTCAAAGCTCAAATAGTAACTAAATTAAAAATAAGATTATTTTATTTTTAAAAATATTTCTTTAATAATAAAGGATATTTAAAACAACGAGTGCAAAACTCGATTGAGTAAATAACTCTAATAGCATAATCCTTTAGAAATTGTGTAATTAAGTTAAGAAGTCAAATGTTTTCTTTATAAAGTCGCCTTCCTCCAACTTTTCTTTTCATTTTCAATATGGGAATTGAGATATTGGAAGTAAAAAAAAAGTTAGAGGAAAGTAGCTCCGTAATTAAAGGTTTTGGGTCTTTGCCTTAATCACACATCCAATGAGATGGACTTTTAGCTTGACTTGTCTCAATTAGGCTTTGGAAGATTAATATTTTTTAAAAGTGTTAAATTTTTGGGCTTAACTTGGCCTAAATGAGCTTTGAACTATTTAATATTATTAAAAAAGGGTTAGAATTTTAGGCCTAACTCATTCCAATTAGGTTATTCTAATTAAAGCCTAATTAAGCTTGAATTTGGTTCATACTACTTGAGCTTGACTAAGCTTTAGGTTGCCCAAAATCTTTTCAAGTTTGGGCTAAGATTCTTATTGGGTTAGTCTAGTATTAGAGTGTTATAATAACTTATATCCTTGTGATACAAGGAAGAATTAACAAAACAATGTGGTAAATTTAAGTGAATTATGGATCTGTTTGAGTCTTATAAGTCTTGCATAGAGTTTCTTCAACTCTTTGGTGTACTAGGATAGTTCAAAAGGGGATAACTATGGTTGGAGAGCCAAAAAAAAACTCATATAGTTTGGGGTTTGTAGATGAAAAAATGGCAGGAGGTCGACTATTAGACCCAAGTTTCAAAATTAGGCAATTTTTAGGGAAACTTAGCTTATACTTGACACTTGAGTTGACACAAAGATGATATACTGACAATAAAATAAGGCAAAGACTTACTAGTTGGCAAAGCAAAATGGACAGTATTGATAAAAGCTTGAGAGTAGTGAGTGTTGGCATGTGTTAGTGTGCATTGGTGAAAATCTTTAATGAGAGGCGAGATTTAGATATGAACCAAAGATCAAAGGTGCAATTAAGTTGTAATAAATTCGAGGGTGCATGAAAGCACTTTACTTCATCAAGGAGGTTGAAACATATGTAAATCTGCAAGATTTATTATACAATGACTTGGATTATTGCTAACTTGATCCCAGAGTAATGTAATTGCACCATAAATATGTTTAGATGGACCATGCACAAGTATGTTTCGGCATGGTTAAACTAAAGGCTCATCAAGACATTTGTCTTCAAGAGGCAATAAATTGGTGACACATGACAAGAACATGCAAGTGATGGGTTAAGAAAGTTGGAGCAATATCTTAAAAAGTGGGAATACTTCTTCAAGTCATAGGAAAGTGATTAGAAGATGTAGCAATAGAGTGGCTATTTTCCAAACACATTTTTCATATGCTAAAGAGGAGTTAATGACTTAAAGTGGATAACTTCCTACTAACTCGGTGGAGTTAAGTGGAAGAAATAGTAACACTTCATTAAATTGGTGGCTTAGCGGAGAAAGTGAGTATTTTAACTACTTAATCCCTAAGTAAGCCTATATGATGACATCCTTTGTAAGTTTATTTGTATAACATTGCATATATTCATACGTAAAAGAGTTGAGAGCTTTGTAAGAAAGTTTTTGTTCAGAGTTTCTAGTAAGGAGGTTTTTAGCTGTTTTATTGTAAATTTCCTAGAGGAGGAAGTCACTTAAATCCTTTATATTGATTATTATGAATAATTCGATAAAATGCTAGCTTTTGCATATCCCTTTCTTATTTGTCCCGTTTAATTGATTTGTATTAAACATTTACGTATTGATAATGTGAGCGAAATACCTAAGCATGTTAGGTGCTCGAAAGCAAATGAACTTGTTAATTGACAATCAAAAGGGAATGTTTAATTAGGTTTTAAGACTTAAGCTTGATTATCACACAAGAATTTCATTAATTTTATCCATTTTTGCTATGTTCAAAAAAGTCTCCAAGACGTTGGACATAATAGATTCAAATGATTATTAACACTTTAGTTGATTTTTTAGTTTGACCTAACGGTTATTTACTAATTAAAAAAGTATAAAGATATAACCTAAGTATACAAAAAATTTTGTGAAAGAAAAAAGAATTAAATTTTTGTGTTACTTACAAATTAAAGGGAAAAAGATAAAATGTGAAAGACTTAAAGGTTGAAAGCGAGTTACAATTTCCTGATTAACAAATTAATAACCAATGCTTTCAAATTCTCTTTATAAAGGGTTTATGAAGCATAAACTAGTGTCATGGTCATTAAATTAGTATCATAGTTCATTTTTATAAACCTATATGCTTAACAATAACATGCTACAACTTTGTTACATTTTACTATCATGTTTATAACTTATTATTAGAACAACCTGAGATATTAGAGTTGAAAGAGAGCTAAAACTTCCTGATTAAGAAATTAATAACCAATGCTTTCAAATTCTCTTTATAAAGGGTTTATGAAGCATAAACTAGCGTGATGACCATTAAATTAGTATCATAGTTCATTTTTATAAACCTATATGCTTAACAATAACAAGAATCAATGATATTGTTATGAAAATAGGAAGAATAGGGAGAAAATACGAAAACAGAGGAGAGAGAACAAGAAGGAAGAAACAAGTAGGAGAGAAGGAAGAGGAAATCATGAGAGAGAGAGAGAGAACAGTAGCTAATTCATATGTTTCTTCTTATCCTGTAAACGATTACAATGGTTGTTTTATAGTACTCTTTTGCATTTACAGCTGTATTAGTGTTGTATAAAAATTACATAACTATTCCTCCTACTTTAGAAAACCTTATCCAGAAGGTTTAACAGAGAAAGAGAAAGTATTAAGGAGGTTTACATAATGGATAAAAAGAAACGACCATATTTTCTTTTTGACGAAACTGAACTTCTTTTCATCACTCTTCTCTAATAATCCAATAACAATTTGATTGTTACTCTTCTTCAAATATTTTAGTTGGTGATAATGAAGGTGGAGAATGATTTTAATTTGTCTACCAAATTGTTCTTTATTAGTGTCGATGGTGAATAAATTAACAACCCGAGACTTCCATATGTGTTCTTTATCGTAGTGTTTAGAATCACCGCAATACTCATGTTAAAGCTCAAGTTGCTCCCAAGCTCCTCTTCTTCAACATCATTACCCATCTTTCTATCATTAATGTTGTTATTTTCTGATGCAACTATTCCTCTTGATTGCATAATTTGATTAAACATTGCTTTAATTTCCTGCATTCATTTCTCACTTTGGATATAAGATTCCTTAATTTTTTGGATAATGTCTTCAGGCTTCTCAAACTCTTGAATCCAATCATCTTCTGCCATTTAATGGAAAATTTTGGCCGAGAATCGTAAAACTCTGATATCAACTATTATGAAAATATGAAAAAGAGGGAGAAAATACGAAGAACAGAAGAGAAAAGAGGAGCGAACAAGAAGGAAGAAACCAGAAGGAGGAGAGAAGGCACATGAAATAACGAGAGAGAGAGCGAGAGAGAGAGAGAGAGTGAAAACAGTAGCTAATTCATATTTTTCTTCTTATTCCGTAATCAGTTACAAAGGTTGTTTTATAGTACTCTCTTGTATTTACAGATGGATACTTATTGTATAAAAATTACGTAATAGATATAATTATGAGTGATGACTCCTAATAAGTTTTAGCTCGATATTAAATCAAAAGAGGAAAGGAGAGTTCATTGAATCTGGATAAAAATATCAAAGATTCAAGGAAAAGAAATTGTTAAATTTCACACAAGAGGTGACAATTTTAAAACTATAGATTAAATAAAAATGTAAAAGAATTAGGAATACAATAAAAAATAATATCAAAAATTAAAATAGTGAGATTTCACCTAAAAGTAAATATATGAATTATTAAAATAAAATATATGAATTATTAAAATAAATAAAACTAAATAAGACAATCAATCCAAAAAAGTTAAACTTTGTCTCAACTTCTATTTTTTAATACTAAATTACCTAGTACTGTTAGAATTTGTTAAAAGTTTATTGTAATATGATTTTAATTGAGGACTTGAGATTATTTCTCCAATCCTATCCATTTTGACAATACAAGATCACTTTTTGTTTTGGTTGGCTGGTGGGAAATTCTCACTCGCTTGGTTTTTGGCTTGACACAAAGTTGAAAGACTTGAAATTCTTCTGGTGCTCACGGTGGGCAACAAATACTGAACCTTTTCCTGAATGTAGACTTGCATTCTAGTTCAAGGCAAAAAGATAGGCAGATGGTCCTCTCCATTTAAACTCTCCGTGTGGATCTCCTTCGACCTAGCTATAGCTGATATAGTTAACTCAAAGCTCGTATGTTTTTGGTAGTTTTAGGAGAGGATAATGTGCGATTTGGAAATGGACGCTTTGGTGAGAGGTAGCTTCTACGCATTCATCAGCTTTCAAACTCAACAACCAAAACTGACAACAAGAACAGCGACAACTCAACACTTCGAATAGTTTTGACTATGTATAATGGGACTGGTTCTGGTTGGTACTTGGTAGCCAGAGAAATCTCAGTTTCTTTTATGCCTCGCAATCCACCACACGCATCCTACGCGTTTTTGCTTCCCCAAAGCCTTGCCCGAAAGTTATCTTCGTTTAAGGATAGGTTGCCGTTTAAGTATTTGGAAAGGATTCATTTGATACACTTCTTAAGCCAAGATCTCAGCTTACATTTTGATCTTATCTTAGGTTGTATTTTGAACTTCGGCTTGTGGAAATTGAAAAATGCAAGAAGTGATTATTAGGTCATGATTGCTGAAGGATTACTTTACTAGACCCAAACAGTAACAGTATAGACATTTCCTTGCTTGTTCGTTTTTTATATGCTTAGCTGGTTATATATTCCAATCTCATTCAGCCAAATGTTGCTGTAATTTCTAATTTGAGTTTTATATGTTATTGGTTGCTTAGCCTTACATGAACGTGTCCTCCAGTACGACATGCCAAGTCAAAGAAATAACAATATAATTGCTTGCGATTCCATTAACACATGCGCGCAAGTAACACAAGTTCCTTTCTGAAAGAATGGTTTTACTAATTTTGATATCAAATGCCAATTGCTATACAATACATGGCAGAATATGGAAAGTTTAATTTTATTTTTAAATAAGCAACAACCGGAACTAGATATAGATGTTAATCCCAAAATAACCGTTACTTTTATAACTCAATTCAAACTCAAATGGATAGGACTTCAATACAGTTGTTCTTAGTGGGATGAGAAGTTCAATAGAAACCAATTCTGTAATCCTGAATTTGAGTTTACACTTTGAACCAAACAATAAAAACGCAATTCATCCTGGTGTGAAATTGCTGAGAAGCCAACTAAAAGGCAAAAGATATATAGCAACACGTGTCCTACACCGTGTAACCGCGTGTTAGACTCTGCTGCACTTAAATAAAACTAGGAACTAACTCTTAAAAACTCTCCCTTTCGCCGTTTGTTTTTCTGCTTACCTTGCAATTCACTTCTCTCTCACCATAAAACTCTTCTCAATCCTTAGCATCATCGGACAAAGTAGTTTGAAGTTTGAATCTATACGATAGAATAACTTTGAGAATGGCAAGTGGGGATCTAGAAAGGGGCGCCAAGAACCGCGGGTATGTGGAGACCTCCGACAAGACCTGGACCTCATGGCTGATTCCTACGTTTGTTATTGCTAATGTTGCCGTGTTCGTTGCTGTCATGTATGTCAACAACTGCCCCAGAAAAAATCTGGGTCTTGATGGTGATTGTGTGGCCAAGTTCCTTGGTCGCTTCTCGTTTCAACCCTTGAGAGAGAATCCTCTCTTTGGTCCATCTTCTTCCTCGTAAGTCTTTTCTTCTTTGACTTGTCAGGGTTAACTGGAATCTTTATGTGGGTTTTGATTGGTTTCTGTCTTTGAGTTCTTTTATATCAGTTTAGATGTTTTATCTCCGTTTTTCTTAGTCACTCTTGAGATGTTGGTATTCGCCTTCTGTTTTGTGGAATTACTGATTGCTTGTTCCTATATTCTCTGTTTCGCTGTTGATTTGACTTTTCCTTTAGTCAACGAGCTACCACTATTAATGGAAGCTTATGATGGAAACTTAAGAATTTGAACTTGCTTTGTGTTCTTGGCCCGTTTTCTGACTGCCCATGTGACGAAAAGCCGTTATTTACATCCGCTAGCTTTCATTTTCTGAGCGAGGAAAATATAGCTTAGACACTCAAGTATTGAACTTTTGCAACTCTCTCTCCCGTCCCGTTAGGGGCTCTTTGATATGAGAACCTTATTTTCTAGTTAAACAGTTGCAGCTAGCGGGACAGCTTACAACCAATTTTATGGCTTTTGAACAATGAAAAGGAAGGTAAGGGAGGATAACGAATTAGGTAGTCTAGTTTATCTTGAAGGGAAGTTACCTTGTGTCTCATTCGTAAACTATCTATTATTTCAGAGTTACCTTAACCAAATACTTGCTTGTTTTACATTATTTGAGCTTACACTGGGCTCATTTGGTTCTATCCCAGACTATCGCTTTGCTAGCTCTATTGTTAGAAATCTGGTTGCGCCTAGGAAGTTCATGTTAATTTATGAGCATCCAGAATGTTTCCCAGCTTCTGTTCTCTAATTCTCTTCCTATCTATCTTTGTGAGTGTATAGGCCTGACTTTTAATGTCAATTGTGATGTCATTTTACTGTTGCAGATTGAAAAAAATGGGGGCTCTGGATTGGGACAAGATAGTGCATGAGCATCAAGGTTGGAGACTCGTAACTTGTATGTGGTTGCATGCAGGTGTTATACATTTGCTTGCAAATATGTTAAGCTTGGTCTTCATTGGGATTCGCCTTGAACAACAATTTGGATTTGGTATGTTGTATTCTATTTTCATGTCTTCTTACAAAATAATTCAAACAATTGATGAAGGATGTAAATATGTGGCTGCTTTACATTTTATGACGAAGGCGTTCTTTTCTTTTTTCCTTTTTCCTATTTTAAGTCATGCAAAAATGCTATAAGTTTTTACTCGTATGATTGGGATGAAACATCTTCACCAAGCAGTTTGGTGGATATTGCTAGCTTTTGGTTTCGGCAGTGAGTACGAAAGAACATTAAATGAAGTGTAACAGGCTATCTTGGATATCAAACTTGGATCTTGGCTTTTCCCATGGTTTTCAAATTAATTCGATATGTTCGTATTAATTCCCAATGCTGTGAGAATTAATTCCTGATCATATGAGGCTGAGGTACATGTGTGCTCAAGTTTAACAGGTTTTAGGTTGGAAGTATCTTATTCCTGTGAATTATTTATTTGTTAGTATCTCCACCATAGTATGAAGTCGTTGTTCATTTCTTTCCTCTTTGTACTTGCTGCTTTCATATTTCCTAATGAATCCTTTGGATATATATTGAGGCAGGGCGAGTTGGGATTATCTATCTCGTATCTGGATTTGGTGGGAGCATACTGTCTTCGCTTTTTATTCAGCAAAACATATCCGTTGGTGCATCTGGTGCTTTGTTTGGACTTCTTGGAGCTATGTTATCTGAGCTTCTCACTAATTGGACAATCTATTCTAATAAGGTATGTTTCAAATTCACATGGTATAAAAACTTTTGCAAGTGCCAATTTGTTAACTAGTTAAAAATTTTCATTCATGAATAATCATAAATAGCTATATGAACAAACATAAGAAGCATGAAGTGTTACGAAAAATTACAAGTTGACATTTTGATGAACTATTAGCATTGCAGGGATTGCATCACACGTCATCACAAAATAGAATTAAATGGATACAAGGATACTTCGTGGTACTTTGATGTAAGATAATTCTAGGGAGTGCTTTGAAATTCGAGTTTGAAGAATGGATGTGATCATACGAACTCTATTATGTTGAATTCCACAGTATTAATAGGACTATGTGCAGCTGTAAATTTTTCAATGATGAATGAAAGCGACACTTGGAGCAATTTAACTTTTTCTGGACATTCTTGCTTCTTGTAGGTTGCTGCTTTAATTACACTCGTGGTCATCATTGTTATCAACTTGGCTGTGGGAATTCTCCCACATGTTGACAACTTTGCACACATAGGAGGGTTCTTAACCGGTTTTCTCTTGGGCTTTGTACTTTTACTTCGTCCTCAATTTGGTTGGATTGAAACTCGACATCTACCTGCTGGTGCTAATGTAAAATCCAAACACAAGGCCTACCAGTATGTATTCTGGGTGATTGCTGTGGTTCTTCTTATTATTGGGTAAGGTTTGATATTCCCTTGGTAATAGCCCATGTTTTATGTTTCCTTTTGAAGAAACTCAAATGTCTCCTTTGTTAATGCATAATGCAGTTTGACCCTGGGATTGGTGATGCTGTTTAGAGGAGAGAATGGAAATAAGCACTGCAGCTGGTGCCACTACCTAAGCTGTGTGCCAACCTCAAGGTGGAAGTGTGACAACTGATGATATAAATCATCCATTTCTATAGTTTTGATTTCTTATTCCTATTCTTTTTCTAGGATTGTTGTATTTTTCTTCCATAATATAACATGCATAGTATATCAATGTAAACTCGGACTCTCGGTGCACATGATCCAGAATGTTATTTGTACAGGACTTCTCACACATTGTATTCATGCTCGTGTTTAATCTTATGTCTCTCATGTCTGTTTCTGTGGTCTGACTTGTATTGATCCCTCTTATTGACCAATCAATAGTTAGATATGGGAACGAACTTATCATTATTATTATTTAACATCTTTCACCTTTTCGCTACTTCTGCTTTATCTTTATTTTAGTCAAAGCAAGCACAATATAAACTTAACCCTATGGTGACATTATTACATAACTTTGAAGCAAAGCCATAAGTCTGAAAATGGATATCAGAAAATGACTTGAAATATGAAATTAATACTAATCAGAAAGGTAGCCACATTTTTGGAATTGCATCTGTAGTGGTTTAAATGCTTTTTCTTAAGTAAAAAATTGAAAAGAAAAGGTGAACTCCAATTCACTAAAATTTAAATAAAGAATGGAGAGTAAATCAAAGTATTTTTACAATCATTAGATGACATCAATATTTTATTATTCAAAATCTTAATCATGATGTCTAGTAAAAACCAGAAACATAATATAATCATCTAAATGTAGTTCAACAAAATCACCTTAATTTTGTCTTCACTGTTGATCAATTCGCACTTTTGTTTTTATTCAACTTTTAACTTTTGCAACTAAATTGAGTGTTGATTTGGACAGTTGATTTATATGAAACCTAGTACTTGTTTTTTGTTTTTGGATTCGAGGAAATTCCGTGGACGGGCTAAGCGGGCACACTTGTTTGAGGGCTCAACTAGTACACTACCCCACAAGCGGGCCAAGCGAGCATACCTCATCATCGAGGGCCCAACTGACTCTCCACTTACAATTAAAACTTCAACTACCCCAGGCTCTTACAAGAGGGAGCTAGCATAGAATTGAACCTAAGACCTGACCGAAACCAAGCCTCGCTCTCAACCATCTAGCCACGTCCCTTGAGGGCCTTAGTACTAACAGGCACATAACTTTGAGTTAAAAAAATGATTTTATTAAAAAAGGTTCTAACAGATAAATTGAAATTTTATAATAAATGTTGATGATGAATTATAGTGAGGGCCTTAAGTATGTTATTTATGCCAAATCTTTTCTTTTGCCGTCTAATGGTTTGATTACTATGAAAGTTGTTGCTATGAATAAAGGATTTTATGTCATCATTGAATTTAAGCTATCTGATACTTGAAATTGATATTTTAATAATCATTTTTGTTATTTAATCAAGAGATGAGTGCCTTACTAATATTAGATCTGTGATTGATGATAGTTGATGTTATAGTCAAAATTTCTGTATGTTAATTTGTCTTCTATTCCTAGGATCTATAATTCGATGGGTCATATCTTAAATACTTACAGCAATCCTTTTCACTTTATAGGATTTAATAATATGAATGACTTTTTTGTATCTTAACTTACCAACAATAACAACAGTGTAAGCAAGGTTGAGGAGATGTATAAGTATACAATCTTATCCTTAATTAAGAGAGAAATTGTTTTCTATTAACCTAAAAAAGAAAAAATTGAAAACGGTTTGAAAAAAACAAAATATAAAACATAAGAAAATAATTGCATAAAATAAAATAAAAACAAATAAACAGATTGAAATAAATAAAACAAAAAAGAAATTGAAAGTGAAAAAATAAAATAACTAAAAGAGAAAGTATCACAAATAGAAGTATTTAAGCTAAATACAAGACATCAAAATTAAAAAAAGGTTCAAAAGACCTATAAAAAGAGAAGGATTTTTCTGTGTAAGATCCTTTACTCATATCCTAGTTCACCAAAGTTTTCTATTAAGGATCAAGTCCTCGGTAAGCTCTAATAGGGCCATATAATACTTTATTTTCTCCCCTTAATTCTTCTTAGGTCTTCCTCTTCTTCTGTTATATTCCTTACGTATAATCTTTTCACATCTTCATAGGGGTGTCAAGATATTTTCTCTTAATATGTTTGAAATACTGAAGCCTTGTCTCCCTTAATTTTGTAAGCGATCTAGAAGGGGGGTTGAATAGATCTTTAAAATTCTTTGTAAAATTCTACAATAAAATCAGAAGTTA
>JANVCQ010000232.1:34139389-34152834 GCA_025531925.1 Erythroxylum plowmanianum
CTTGTTTATTAAATCCTAAGTTTTATGCTTGGATTTGGTTCTGAGATTAACCTAAAATCTCTACCTAATTACTTCCACTGTGTCATAGGGCTAGGAATTATTTTTTAAATTTTAGTCCTTGATTTTTTAATCTTTTAATTTGGTTCTAGTACTAAATGGTATTTGTTGTATTGATTGGTACCACCTGATACCAGCCAAAAAAGCAATCACTAACTAATACCATAACCCATTGCGATAATAGAATTTTAATTGTCATTTTTGACTTAAATAGTGCATGCAGTACAACACTTATGAACAAATTTACCTTTTAAAAAATAAAAATAAAAGTAAATTAGGTTATATATCTTATATATAGACTTAAAAATCAATAATCCTCACTAATGAAAAGCCCAATCTATTACATATAATTAATCATATTACAAAAATAAGAAATATTTCCTCAATAATGACATCTCATATCTTTTTATATTTACATTTATATCATTCAAATTAAAAGTAAAAACTGAATTAAGAAAATGATTTCTCTTATTAGTTATTTTGTACAAAGATATATAATATATTTATAAATGATATTATACATAATATATACATAAATGTATAATGATTTGAATTAAATATACAAGAACCTAAATTTCTTTTTATGATATCAACTAATCTTGCCATATCTGTTGTTATGACTTTAGTTCATCTTAGTACCCCCTTTAACTCAAGATGGGATAGTATATGCCAGCTTGAATTTACTTAGTAAATCATAAAACGAGCTGGAAGATATGTTTTGATAAATATATTAGTTATTTTGTTAGCTAAGGAGACATGAATCAAATGTATAATGTCCTGAATAACATGATGACATATAAAGTGCAAATTAATTTTAATGTATTTTGTATGTTTATGAAAAATATCATCATAAGAAATTTGTATAACACTTACATTATCATAATAAAGCATAGTGGCAGTGGAATGAGTGATACCCATATTAGTTAACAACCATTCCAATCAAAGTAATTCAAATATAGCATTAACAAGAGCATAATATTCAGATTTGGTGTTAGATTGAGCAATTATAGTTTGCTTTCTTCTATGCCAAAATAAAAGAGAATTGCCTAAGAAGAAACAATAATCAGTGTTACAATAATGATCTATTAGATCACCAGCCTAGTCAGCATCAGAATAGCAAGATAATAGCAAGGAAGAGTAAGCAAAGAAGTGTAGTTCATGGAATAGAACTCCTTTAATGTAACAAAGTATCTAAATCTCGATAGAAAATTGTGATAAGCAAGGAGCGGACATAAAATGGTAAAACAAATGAAAAACATATGAAATATTTGGTTAAGTAATAGTAAGATAAATAAGACAACCTATAAGTTATCGATATAAAAATATGATCAATAAAAGAAGCACCATCTAAAGGAGTAAGCTTGCAGTTGTGTTTCATGGGAGTTGATATAATTTACTATCGATGATGACAACATGAGAAAGTAGGTTAGATGCATACTTGGCTTACGAAAGATAATAACCTTTAGAAGTATGAGAAACTTCGAGACCTAAAAAATAGCTTTAAAAATCTTAGATTCTTCATTTTAAAGTGTTGATTAAGGTAATGTTGTAATTTTGAAATTTTAGACGCGTCATTGCCTATTATTATCTTCTCGTCAACATAAAGTAACTGAAGGACAATGCATTAGTCAATTCGATAAATGAACAGTGTAGAATCATATGGACTAGAAATAATGTCAAATTATGTAAAGATGAAGCTAAATTTTGCAAATTTAAGTCTTGGAAACTTGTTTCAATCTATCACAAGGACTCATTGAAGCCTACAAATCTTATGAGAAGAATTATAACTTGGAGGAGGATGCTTGTAAACTGCTTTCAATAAATCACGATGGAGAAAAGCATTTTTTATATCCATTTGAAGAAGTTGTCATTTATAAACTGCAGCAATAGCTAATAAATTATAAATAGAGGTTAATCTTTCCACTTGAGCAAATGTTTCTTCATAATCTATACCATACTCTTGAGTATACCCTTAGGTTATTAAACGAACTTTGTAACGTTCAATAGAATCATCGAAATGAGTTTTGATTTTGTAAACCCATTTACAATTAATGAGGGAGAGCCTACTAGTTACTCCTTTATAACCAGAAGTTTGAATCATAGAAACAGTCTCTTTGTAAGAATACAAGGGAAGACTGCATATATCGATAACCCTTGCAAAATGAAGAGCCTTATGCACTGGATACGCTGAGTTGACTCAACGTGTATCTTATTAGAAGGAAGTTCACCTAAGTATAGAACCTTAAGAATACAAGAAGATATTTAATGAGGCTCTAATACCATAAAAACTAATATTAGAAAAGTGATTTCTCTTGTTAATTATTTTGTATAAAAATATACAACTTATTTATAGACAAGACTATACATAAGATATACATGAATTTACAAAGACCTAACTTATAATATGAATTCCTTGTTATAATTTTAGTTAACAGATCTTTTATTATGATTTAGCTCATCAATTTTTTAATTTTAATTAAATTGATAAAATTATAGATATAAAATATTAGGACGTTAATGCACCATTCTTTGTGCTTGGGGATTGGCAAATACTTAAATCTAGAAAAAAAAATAGGAATCATCAGTTTCGTACGGCTTATAACTACCATAATAAAATATTCTTACATGATGTAACAATTATATGTTGATATGCCAAATTAATTTCACTTATAATAGTTGAGAATTAATTTTTGATGGTTACATGGAGGTGATTACTAATATCAGAAAATATAATCTTGTTTCTATTTAAGACATGATGGATGGTTCAGCTCAATTTAGAGTTAACATGTCTTTAATCAACGTAAATAAAATGATATTGCTTGTTGGTAGACTATGACATGCAACTTTATAATATGATCTTTTTCTCAAAAAGAAAAAAAGTACTATGATTTGCCTAAGACTAGGATAGGACATCGTGCTTTAAATTCTCAAAAGCATCAACTGATTTCTTGTTTTTCCTTCTACTATGTTGAAAGAGGAAAGGTTACTTTGAACACCCGCTTGGAGCTTTTAAGACTCCTTGGTCCTATTAACTGGTGATGTTGATTGGATAATGCCTGTCATTCGTTGAATTATGTCTTCAAATGACGGTCTATGCGCTGGTTCACTGCTTGTTTGGATTGAAACCAACAGTTTTTTTAAAGTTCCATCAACTTGCAACTTCTGATTTATGGAACAGTGGAAAGCTTCGTTACAATTACCTTTTCCAGCAGTCGCAAATGATGGATGCTACCTTGGGATCAAGGCCTTCTGGTAATTCCAATCTCCTGTCCATAAACGCAACCACTCCAACTACCTTTTACAGGGACAATACTTTAGTTAACCCTGATACTACAAAAAAGTTAGGTTCACTGTTGTGTAGATTTGTGAAAGATGTATGAAAAAAAGTAGACCTGAATTGGGTTCAGATTGATCCAGGGAATGGAGACGGTCATTAGTTCCCAAAGGATGACACCAAAGCTGAACACATCAGACCTGTATGGGTGCAAGGAACGTCTCAGAACATAACCAGAATTGCAGACGCAACAAACACAGATTTTGGAGAAGAAAACAGTTCAGAAACTTACTTCTCATTTGAAGGCTCGTTACGCAGGACTTCCGGGGCCATCCATTGAGGCTGAACAGAGGAAAGCAGAAAAAGTTAGAAGGGTGTTCCGCTACTATGACCATGATATTACCCAAAAGCGTAACTAAGAAATTTTAATAACGTTTTTTGTTTTTTCTGGAGAATATTTTGAGGGTGTTATGAAAAGGCCATTACAGTTCCTCTTCCAGATTTTGCAGTTAGGAAGGTTGCATTCTTCCACTTCGACAGGCCGAAGTCCCCAACCTGGGAACAGTACCATCAAATTTGTTAAGAAATTGTAAATTCCAAGTGGCTTCAATTCCTTAGCCTGGTCAAAGATCACATATTACCTTTACAGTCCAGTTCTTGTCAACTAGCAGGTTAGAAGATTTTAGGTCTCTGTGCACTATAGGAGGGTTTTTACGATGCAGATAATTCATACCTCTAGCCTGCAATACAGCAGAAATTGCAAG
This sequence comes from Erythroxylum plowmanianum, assembly GCA_025531925.1. Lineage (NCBI taxonomy): Eukaryota > Viridiplantae > Streptophyta > Magnoliopsida > Malpighiales > Erythroxylaceae > Erythroxylum > Erythroxylum plowmanianum. The sequence goes on from JANVCQ010000232.1 coordinate 34,143,485, forward strand.
ACCTTGTTTGAGAACTCAAAAACTCAAAACCTTACTATTTGGGACTAAAAGTTGTGCATTCTGGAAGATAACGACAGGATAGAGATATACAACATCAAGGGCCATCCTCAGACGTCGTCTCATGTCCAGTGCTTGATTGCTTTTGTGAAGGGTCTTGAAAAGGCTTCCCCTGGTGTTAGAAAGACAGACTGACGTGTTTAGCTGCCGAATTATAAACCAAGAATATGCAGATGTTATTATTTTAACCAATTTTATCATCAAATGCAAACTGTTGCACAGACTAACAAACAAAATGGGTAGCAATTAGTAGCAGAATGGCGCTTAGTTGGAATCTGAACCATTATCTTAGAGCCTTACAGTCTCAGGATGGTTACTCTTAATCTACCGTTGCCTACGTGTTTTATTCCTTTCTAAAGAGCTTGGTTCTTGTGGTAGTTTGCATCCTCATCTAGACTGCTTGAAGTCTAGTGTTTGGCCTAGCTTGAGAGTTCTTGATGTGCGCATTGTGATCCCCTTTTGAGGGATTTTTCAATCTGTTTATTTTACTTTACAAAAAAAAAAAAAGGAATTTGCAACAAAAATCCAAATGCATGAAAAGAAAAGGTGGCAATGCCTTTTAACATGGAATCTAAGAGCGATGCTAGACTGCCAATAATATCGTTAGCATAAAGTGATAACACAATCATTACCTTGGCAAAAATTCTGTGACAATGGCAAGTCTTTCTGGAGAATATACTGCTCCCATGAATAGTAACACATTTGGATGTCTAAGTCTTCTCATTATGTCGATCTGCATTAAGGATTCCACTTCACCATTAATTTTTTTCCCTACTTGGATTACAAAATATTGAGATTTAAGAGTGTCACCTCCTTTTTGTAATCTTTTAGAGTTTCCTCTCTGTAATCATTCCCCAAATAAACCTTAACTGCAACATCCTGATGAAGAACAACAAATCCATTCCATGTCAACTTCAATTAGCAACTGAGAATGAATTCAGAAGAATTTGTGAGGTTTATAGAGTACCGATCCATTCCACAGTCCACGATAAACAGCAGCAAATGATCCTGGAAAGAGAGAATAAAAAGGTCATAAAAAAGCTTGCAATTTTTCTAATCACAATTTGCCAATGTCATATCCCTCTTAGTAAAGCAACGATATTCAAAGCCTATCAGTTGTGCTCAGAATATGTTTGAAGTCTTCAACAGACAAAAAAACTTGGTTTTTCAAAGTGATACTTCAGCCTACATGAATAAACTTATATTCACAACAAATTTTATGCACTTGCCAACATATGTTGGTAAGTTTAGTATGTTTTAAGCTTACCCTGTCCAATCTCCTCCCCTAAGTCTAGGTCTTCCCAATGAATCTCGCAATCTAGCAGGCAATTTGAGTCTTGGTGCCCTTTATTTGAAGAACTTCCCCGGCTACTGGTGCTTTCCCCTAAGCTTGGAAACTTTATAACTTCTTGCTGTCTCTGTAATTCACCATCCAACTCTGAGGCTTCTAAATTTGCCTCTTCAATGTCTAACTCAATCCCATTCTCTTGCCAATCTAATATCGGCACAGGATAGACAGGCTTAGCAAACCTCAAAGATTCTTTGCACTCCGTTGCAGCGGCTAGATTACAACTCTCTCCTGAATCTTTTGATCCTCTTCTTTCTGCTACATTTGGATGTACACTTTTAACCTCAAGTGACGAATTTCTTTTGCATGAACTTTGTCTCTTGTGCACATTATGAATGGTGCTACAGCAAGAAGTTAGTGGCTTTGAAATTTTCTGATCATTAGCCTTGTTTATGGGTTCATCGCATGTTGCCGTATCACTTGGCTCATTTTGTTCACCACAGACATAGTCTTCTTCTTTAGAGCTGCCACTGCTCCCTATGTGCAATTTTGCCAAAAATTTAGCAGCCTGCAGAAACTTCAACCAAATTGTGAGAGAGAAAATTCGCCAACATAGTCAGAAGCAGAGGCGGAATACAGGGTAAAACCATTTTGTATAAGAATGCATGTATTGCATATTTTTACGAAGCATGCATGGGACGCCTTAGGTGAGGAATCTGTTGTTGCAAAATCTAACAACTCATGGGGATTTTAATATGTTTTAGAAGACCATGATATTCGATTTTAAGTTATTCTGGGTGGCTGATTACTCAAGAAGTTACCTAGTTGAAGGGTTGTTTTGGTAGAAAATATTATGATAAAGTAGCGCTGGTACAGTAGGTAGCTGAAGCACATAGATAAACCCATGATAGTAAGATCAAAGTGAATTTTTATCCCCTGCTTCCTAGAGTAATGACAGTACAGATATATGCAGGCTTTGAAAGCACTGGAACTTACTAGAGCTGAAGCAACAGGATTCTCTGACTTGAGCTCTTCAGCATCTTTAACACTCTGTTCTTTATCCTTAGAATTGAGATGCTCATTGCAGGTGCCATCATCATGTTTTTGCGGTAAAATTTTTGAAGCCTAATGGTAGACATTTATGAAACCTCTTTAAAAACTGAATTTTTAATTTGTAACAGTAAAGATTAGTTGAAAGCTCTATGATATAATACATAAGCACCAGATTGAAAACTGACGATGCAATCTGCTGCGGGACAGGCAAAATAGGCAGTCGTGGTTTCCGTTGGATCTTTTCTGGGTTTACCCTTATTGGTTCATTAGCACGGGGTTGACCTGCTCTTAAACTTTCTGAATTTGCTGCATTGAATATTGCTGCGTCACTTGAAACAGTGATAATACCTGCAAGCTCACCATCCTCATATAATGGGCTTTTTGTGATCATAGCCATGAATATTTCACCCGATCTCTTCTTTAAAGGAAACTGGCCTGACCATAATTTGCCTGAGTTCAAACATTCCATGATTTGTTTAAGAGGTTTGTAGTACTCTTCAGCTACGAGAAGTTCAGAAATGCTTTGTCCAAGGACTTCATATTCCTTCCATCCATAGAGTTTTTCAGCAGAGTGATTCCTTTAAAAGAAAATTTACAGTCGGACATAATTTGTTGCACAAATAAAACTAAGCCAACTGAATGCAAGAGGGAAAAAAGACAAGACTCTTCTCATTACTATTATGGAATAATTGAAATCTTCTTGAAAGAACTTATGCCTTTGATGTCATCTTTGATCTAGGTTTGAAAATAAAACTCTAGTATCTTGTCATATACTAAATATGGATTTTCACACTCCAGGACACCTTAACTTCTCCAATAAAACCTGAAAAACTTATTTAGGGAACATGATCGAAAATTCGGGCCAAACTCTAAAGAGTTAAACAATCTCAGTTCCTCTGAGGGCATAACTTCATGTAGCTGATTGGAGTACGGGCATCATATTCAGGCATATATCCAGAATTGAGCAGCTTTCAGAAAATGAAATCCTGACATAACTGCTTCAAATTCCGTTGCTGGTTTCTATATTTCATGCTTGAAACTAGTCATTAAGATACCATATTAGTTTTCTTAGCAGTGCGTTCATTAGAGTCTGTCTCCTCCACTCTGCCTCAGGCTCCCAACAATCCAATTACTGGAAACGGATCAAATTGGTTATTGTTCAAAGAAATTTACCCCATTCACTACTCCACCAACCTTCACTACCACACGCTGAAAAATCATATAAACTGCCGCACCAACTTATTAGGAATTTCAGGCTCAACTTTCTGTGGTTATAAAATAGAAGCGTGTCTCCAGCTATATTCTATCTCTAATAACTTATAGTGTTGACCGTATATCGCACAATCTCTAGAAAAATCACTTTAATAGTGCATTTTCTGTTTCTTGTCACACTAGCTTAACTCACACAGCTAAAGTTGAAGTTCAATTCAGTTCTGTTATCTAAGTCCTCTGTTTCTCAATATGTATATTTCATGATTGGAACTTGGAAAGAAAAGATAGAAGAGCACAAGTATTAACCCCCGGAGAGTAATTAAAGAGATTAAAAAAAAAGCAATAAGTCAAATAACATCAACAGTTCTCAGAGACGCACAGCAAGATGCTGTTCACCTACCAATACGTGATCTCTCCAGATGAAGCAGTACAGACGTGAACGGCATGTCCCATGGATTCCAGCACGCTCTTGTAAGGGCTCCCTGAAATGAAGAATCCAGGAATATACACCCCGCCAGAATCTGACGTCTCATCACCGGCAGTTGACATCGCCATCATAGACCCTCCATTTTTCCTACTGTTTTCCTCCACCAACTCAGTCGGTTGCTCTTTCAGCTTTGCATGACTCGCCTCCAGACTCAGACATCGATCCACCGAGACCCGGTACAGGCTTGACTCGGACTGGTACACCGCAATATTTGTCGCCGGCCGGAGATATGAGCATTATAAAGATATTGATCCTTTATGGAACAGTGAATAGTTTACCATGGGTGGTGATGGCTTTGGAGTAATAACAATATTTAATAACTACATAATATAGGAATCCTGAGCCTAAACGCGGTTCGCCATGTGTCTTTGACCGGCAAGGTGAGCTGTAATGTGCAGACAGGTGTAACGTTGGAATGCAAATTGACGAATAAGGAGACAAAAGGGAGGCTTTCCTAATTGGTTATGCCAACGCAAGACTCCAGTTCCTGTATTTGGAAATCTTATTGTCTGGTTTTTGTTACGGAAATACCCCTGATTTCACAATCCCATTTACAGTTTTAGCCTTCTCCGCGGTTTGGTTTGAAAAGCCTCGTGGTGACTGCTTCCGCTCAATGCAGAAGTCAACTACGTTTAATACAGTCAACACGATGACGTGTTACCATCGATGGTTGATACCAATTGATATTGGGGTTTGTGAGAATGAAGTAAACATCAAAACAAACTGTTTAAATGAAGAATAGATTATGGGAGTAGAGACTTCAATATGGGTAACGAGTAAGTATGGAAAATGTATGCTTCCAACATCAAGTTTTAAAAAGAGCCAAGTTGTGGGATGATTTAGGCACCGTTAGTAACATGATGATTAGGGATTTCATTTGTGTCCTATCTCCTCTTGCATGAGTTAATCCCTCTAGGTTGAGCATTGAGTTAGAAAGGGGCGTGACAAGATTGAAGGTTAATAATTTGAGATACTGACCCAATCTTTTCACTTAGAGTAACAAGCAAAAACGTAAGGATTTGATTAAAACATGGTATTAGCTATCAAAGATGAATGAAATCCTTTCCACACTCTCATGTTTTATTTGGACCCTCATTATGCTCAAACCACTCCTACATGGAGGTTTGTGATCTATTCACCATAAGAAAGATTAATTCCCCATTCAGATTTCTGATCTTCCTAACTACTAAGGAGGGTTTTATGGAGCTTGTCAGTAATGCATATAATAATGACATCCAAGGCTACAAATCTTTCGAGATGAGGAGGAAGCTATAGGATTTAAAAAACTAAACTCAAAATATGAATCTCAATAGTAAGAAGAGTACAAAAGGTTAAGAAAGAACTTAGTGAAGTGCAAAAGGCCTCTTACCTGTTTCCACACAATCGCAACTTGTAAATTGAGGAACACAGGAAACTGTAGGAATATATTAAGGCAATGACATATGATAATTCAATGTTGATGCAAAAGGTAAGGAGTCGATGGTTAAAGAAGGGGGACACTAACTCAAGGTACTTCTATAATTTCATCCTAGCTTATAAGAATTTTAACAAGATTCTTTGTCTACTTGACTGCAATGATCAATTGATATATGATATCTTTTTGATTGAATATATGGTCACCAATTACTATATGAACTTACTAATATCGAACAGTTTTGGTAAGATTCACATACAGGAGTTGGTGGATGTGATTAGACCTCCTCTAGTCTCCAATTTGGATTCATTACAATTGTAAGCTACCGGTCAGGAGATCAAAGAAACACTTTTCCCTCTTAACCCTAGGAAAGCACTATGACTTGATGGTTGTAATGCTTTTTTCTTTCAATGCTCTTGAAGTGTCACTGGCAATCTGCTAACTGATATGGTGCAGAAATTTCTTCAATTAGGGAGGATGTTGAGGGAGTTAAATGTAACCCATATCTGTCTGGTTCCTAAAGTTCCTCATGCTATCTACTTAAATGATTTTAGACCAATGTCTTGCTGTAACAAAGTCAACAAGGTGATAGCTAAACTACTAGCTAATAAGCTGAAAGCCCTCTCAAGTCCTTAATGCATCATTCATAAAGTGCATTTATACATGTAAGAGAAATCTTAGACAACATCCTTCTAATGCAAGAGCTTATGAAGGATTATAACTCAAGGAAAGCAATCTGAGGTTGTGCCATCAAAATTGACTTCTTAAAGGCCTTTGGTACTATCAACTGGAGTTTCATCACCATCAACTTGGAGTGGCTTGGATTTCTCTCAAAATTTATTTCTCGAATCCACAAGTGCATCTCAACTCCCTCATATAGTATTCTTTTAAATGGTTCCTCCATAAGGTTATTTAAATGATCAAATGGGAATAGGTAGGGTAATTGATAGGTGTGAAATGCATCATATTTTAGGGTATAGTTTGATATATGTTTAATCATTTATTCGATTGTTTAGTATGTGTTAAGGGTAAAATTATGTTACTTTGTGATTTAATTATGTTCTAAGTGTTTTATAGGTTAGAACAATCCTTTGAGCTTAAATATGATGTTTTTGAGGTACCGTATGTTTGATAGTGTTTCAGGGTAAAGATCGAAGAACAGAGAAGTTTCAGAGCAAATTGGGGCTAATTGCATGGCCCATGATCATGGTCTAGTCCTGACATAAGCCATAATCATGGCCTGAAGGGCCACGGTTGTGGCCTGTGTCAGGCAAAAGAGCAGTTACTTCCAAACTTCTAGTTTCGGAGATTTTTTAAACCATTCAGACCTTGAAAAACCCGTGTTCAACCCTAAATACAAAAGAACATAAATAGAACAGTAAGAACATAAAGAAGGAGATTTATATTAAACTACTTTTGGAAACCCTAAAGAGGGAAAAAAGAAGAGAGAGAGAGAGAGAGAGAGAAGAAGAGGAAGAAGGAGGAAGAAGAAGTGGATCTCGACGTCGCTACTCCTCGGATCAGGTGGTATCCTGACGTCGCTACCTTCTCGATTTGTCTATCTTAAGTTCCAATTTCTCTTCATTTCCTTTTTCATTTAAATGTATAAAGTTGAGATGGATTCTATGGAAATGGATTTCGGGTTGTTGATAATGTTATAAACTCTCCTTCGGGATTTTACTTTAAGTTAATCTCGATTTAGTTATTTTTTCTTTATTGGTTTGGGTGTTGTGATTGATTAATGCATTTGCATGTTTTGGTAACAAACTGAGAGGGTAAGCCGAATAAAAATGATTAAATCAGATTAATGAGAGTTAGGCGATCTAATTGACCACTTAATCAATCTAGTTGATAATTTTATGGAGAGAGATCTCATGCGAGACCCGATTGTTTATTAAAGAGCTTTAGAACTAATTTGAATTTTAGGTAATTTGTGAATTGAGAGATTGCAAGTTCCATAATTCGATAATGGTTTACAATTTAGGGTTTAATGGTTATAACTCGAGAGAGATTAATCAACCTTGCAACCATCTAAAATCGACATCCCATTAACACAAAAATGGTTAAATTAGCATGAATGATAGGTAAAATCCCTTCTCTCATAACTTGATTAACTCTTTTGACGGATTTTCATTATGACTAGTGTGACTGCTTAATTTAATTCTATCTTGTTGAATTTTTCGCTTTACAATTCTTGAATCAATTTCCAATATTTACTTTTCATGTTCACTTATGCAGTGTTTATTTTTTTTTTCTTTTCTCTAAGCGTTAGACGACTTAGGATTAGGCTAGTACCCTCCTCGTAGGATCGACCTTTCAATATTACAAAGTACGACCCTTGCACTTGCTAATTATTGAGAGTTTTACAAATTGTAAAACTTACGTAACAAGTTTTTTTGCGCCGTTGCCGGGGAGGCATAGATTAATTAATTCTTGTAGTCTAAGTTATTTTTATCATCTTTTGTTTTTAAAAAAATTTGATATAAAGTAGATGACACATCCACTTGGATATCACCAATCAATAATGGGGAATCTCAAGAGTTGAAAGCTAAAAAGAGATGAAAAAAACGATGGTGGAGGAAATGCATTATGGAGAGCGACAGATCTTTATAGACATCATGAGGCCACAACTCAATGCCCATCATCAATGGATTATGTAACCACCAATGTAAGCGAATACATGTTGCAAACCAATGTGCAATTCTACGGGTTAGTCAATGAGGATTCCAGCTCATTTAGCTAATTTCTTAGAAATTTGTGACACCGTTCGAGATATTAGGATGTCGGAGGATGCTGTTAGGATGAGGCTCTTTCCCTTTAAACTTAGGAATCGAGCTAAGGCCTGGTTAAATTCTCTCCACCCATCGAACATCACAACTTGGGAGCAGTTGGTCCAAGTTTTTCTAAATAAGTATTTCCCCTTAAACAAGACAACAAGACTAATAAAGGAAATTATAAATTTTCAACAAAATGACGGGGAGTCTTTATATGAAGCATGGGAGCGGAGTTGCAAAGGAGTTGTCCTCATCATCTACACTAGAGTTAATCAACCCACAAGGAGCACCAAAGACACTACTTCTGGAGGATCATTCAAGAGGAAAACAATTGAAATAACACGCGATCTGTTAGAAGACATGGCATACACTAGTTATCTTTGGACATTAGAATGAAGTAGATAATAATCAACCTTTTGGGACCCAGGAGGAATGATTGCTGCAAATTCACTAACAACATTGCAACCAAGCAATTGAATAGCCTGAAAGCCATCTCTTCCTCTCCAATCACATCAATGCAGCATGAATATGAGTCATGTGGACAAGAGAGCTATATCACAGCTAATTGCTTCTTAGGGGAAAATAACAATGTGGAGCAATTCAACTTTAATAAAGCATAAGTTGGTCAGGGAGATAGCAATCTTTACTCTAGCATATACCAATTGGGGTGGCATAACCACCCAAATTTTCATTGGTCTAACAATACTAGGATTCAATTTAGAAATCAAGGGTCATATAGATATCAACAGAACAAATACAATGACTATGATTCCAAATTGGACAAGATTATAGACAAGCTCATAAGTATGGATGAGGCTCAGAAGAGGTTAGAAGGGCAAATTTGAAGAAAATCACACGTTAATATAGAACTTACGTACAATATACGAAGTACATAAGAAGGGGGGTTGAATTGTGTAATCTTTTTGTGAATGCATAAAACCTTTGATATTTCTTGAAAAAGAAACTTTTTCAAGTATTAAGTGAATATCAAATAGTTACTTAGTTAAATCGCAAATAACTTCTATAAACTTGTATAAGAACAAGAGTAATTAAGAGTAAAGAGTT
>JANVCQ010000232.1:34152934-34166217 GCA_025531925.1 Erythroxylum plowmanianum
TCTTGTGGTATGAGCCACCTCTGCTCTAACACATGGACATTCACTAACCTTCTCGATTAGTTCCAGTGTCACAATAATCGACAGTCTATCCACCATTGAAACTAAGGTTTCGTCTACTACTTTCGCATTCTTCCAGAAGTCATATACTTCATTCAAGTACACTGTTTCACGAACCTGAAAGAAATTCTTCCATCCTGCAGCATTGATTTTTGGTTCGATATCCATCTGATTCTTCTTCAGGTACATTGTTGTAACATAGTTTATATTAGTGAAGAAGATGTCATAATTGGTGGCGATGATAGCATATCTATTTTCCATATTGAATCTTCTTTTATTGGTATATTTATTACTCATTTTACATTTTTTTGTTGGATTCTAGAACACAAGATCCATTTATATTGATATTTAGAGTCTTTGAGGGAAAAAAAAGCTCAATTTAGTATCTCAATTTTGCAAACAAAATAATACTTCCATAAAATTTTACTATTTTGTAATGGATTTGAATATATATTTAATGAAAGGTCGGAGTAGATAAAATCATTTTAGTGGCATCTTCAAATGACAAATCATCTAACCTCAATTCATTTACCTCGATTGCCTTATACTCTCAATTATGACATCAATGTCTTACGCAATCTTCTCCTTCAATCTAAAAAAATCTATTTAATATTTTGTTTTTAGCTTCATCTATAAATACATTGTGTGATTTTTGTCTTTGAAATAAAAATAATAAAAATATCTTTTAAATATTCTTCCGTTACTTACACTGCACAATTTCTAGTTGTGTATTCATATATGTAGATCCTACATTTATGAATTCTCTTGAAACAATATTATATCTTCGAATACAAACGACCTTATTTGGATGCTAATACGAGAGCACTATCAAAAATTTCAATTGAGCTTTTTGATGTAGGTCTACTTTTATGTTAGACCAATCCAAGTTAAATAAATGGAGTCTTCGTCATTTCGTTTCTACTTTTCATACACCTAAAAGTTCATCGGTCATAATGAAAAGAAGATTTTTTAAGGCTCTTATACTTATTATATTTAACATTGGATATTCATCTTATTAATATATTAATATAATACCTTATAAATTAAAATTGAAGATACACAAAATATTTGAAAAATTATGCAATATTATTATTTGGCAAATAATTTATCTTAATCATATAATTTATAAATTATTACATAATTTAAGAAATTATAAAATAAACTTTAAGTTCATTATAATTTTTTTCCATTATAAAAATGAGCAAGCAAGTTAGCCATACTTCAAAGGTGAAATGTATATGTACAATATTTATTTTTATATCATTTATTGTACGTTAGATGCCAATTTTACTGGTAAATACCAAATGTAAAAATGTTTTTTAGCTTTTAGGTATGTGAAATGCTAAACAAGATCAAAGCACGGGTCTTGCTATTTACGGGCAGTGGGTGGTGCAATTGGGAATGACAAGTTCTGGCCCGACCCAACCCAACTCATAGGCTAGTAACCTGTGGCCTGGCCTATAGCCTGACAGGCTCAGGGAAGTTCCAACCGAGTTGGCCTGTTTTATCATTTTTTAAAAAAAATTCAGAAAATATTGTTACGAAAAATGTCGTTTTGTCACGTTTGATCAGGTAACAAGCCTGGCCGAACCTGAACAATCCTGCACAGCTCGCGGGCCCATGGCCGGGTCAACGAGGAGTCGGGCTTTGCCATCCCTAATTGCAGGGGTAATGTTGGGTGTCTCCAGTTTTTCTCCCCATTTTACCAAACAAAAATGTAATCAACAGGTAACAATTCTCCCCTGTCGGAGTTTTATTTTCTTTCATCCACGGTTCCACGTATTGCACTAATTTCATATTATAGTTCAACTGAAAAAAACAATAGGCATAAATATTTGATGTTTATGCACATAATGCTTACTTTAGAATGGCGCAATGAAAAAGGCCAAAATGTCGTCGTTAAGCCTCGATGAATTCCTGAACCCACCTGCAACGTAACCGTTACGTGCTGTTTTCAAAAGAGAAAAGTCCCGCCAAAACCGTTAAGTCTTCAAGTCCAGATGCTCTGTTCCCACAAACTCGGAGAAGACGAAATCCAGACGATTAAGAGGCGAAACCAAAAACTTGGTTGAAATGTACGGTCTGGTGGCTGTCCTTTTGTGGTGCTCTCTCTATTACTCGAGATTTGGCGGTGTGATAGTGGTGGAGGGAGTGGAGATTCTATCCAAATCCAAGCTTGAAAGGTGCGAGAAGGGATCGAATTCCGCTTCTGATCTCAATTGCACCACCAAAATCGTCCTTAACATGGCTGTTCCTAGTGGCTCGGTACGCATATTCATTTTCTTTTTCCAAACAATGATTTTTTTTGTTAGTGTCTTATAGGTAGGTAGGTAGGTAGGTAGCTATATATTAGATTCGATCGGTACATGAAATTTTGTTGTCCAATTTTATTATTTTGTTGATGCAGAGCGGGGGAGAGGCTTCAATTGTGGCAGAAATAGTGGAAGTGGAGGAGAATTCCACTAACAACATGCAAAATCTTCGAGTACCGCCTCGGGTAACCGTCAATAAATCTGCTGCGTATGCTCTCTACGAGCTGACCTACATACGTGTATGCATCTAGCACTAATTAGATGAAATAATGCTTTTCACAGAAAATAGAAACTCTAGCAGTAATTTGCAGTTTGCTTCCATTTTGAGACTGAATGTCTGGTGATTTTCGTGACGGATGGGTTATCTACTTGCAGGATGTTGCTTATAAACCCCAGGAGTATTATGTTAAGACACGCAAATGTGAACCAGATGCTGGTGCAAATGTCGTGAAGATATGTGAGAGGCAAGTGCTTGCTTACAGTTGTTGTTTCTTACATATTTGAAATTAGATCTTAAATATTAGGTTGATTATCTTTTATCAATGTAATGTAGGTTGCGAGATGCAGACGGTCATTTCATTGAGCACACTGAGGTGGCTTTTTACTTTTTTAAATTCTTAATTCTTGTCTAGTTTTCCTGTTTAGTTATAGCTATCAGATTTCTACCGACTGTTTACAGATATGGATTCGTGTTATAGTTTCTGTAAAGTCAACAATTAAACCTTTTTTTGCTGAAATATTTTCTGTGTGACCATTTATTTAGAACATCGATGATGGATTTACTTGATGTTCTTTCGCATTCAATTCCTCTCATATTTCCTGCTTTTTCTGGGTAGCCAATCTGCTGTCCTTGTGGGCCCCATCGGAGGGTACCTTCATCATGTGGAAACTTTTGTAAGTTCTTTCGATTTGCTCACATTCTCAGCTTTACCATGAAAGATACGGAATTATTCGTCTTAGTTAATTGATTGCTGTGTTTCTTTTAATTAGTTGACAAATTGTTGAAAGGGAAGGCTAATACTGCTCACTGCGTCAGATTTCCTGGTGAATGGTACGGTCTCTTAGACTATCTTCATTTTTTTCTGTGGATCCAGCTTAAGTAGTTTATAAATGATTTATAATAAGAATCTTTTCGACCAATTAGGCGGAAAAAGATGTCTAAGATTTGTTGAATTTATAAGCATCCCCGGGTGTTATTAATGAATGTCATGTAATGAACGAGTCATAAGTAGGAATGCAACCATTTATGGCACATATCAAATCATGTAATGTTTTCTTATTTCCGCTGGTATTGAATGTTTAATTTTAGTGCTGACACTTACGTTTTAGGTTCCATGTTTTTGGCATTGGGCGGCGATCAATAGGCTTTAGCATTCGAATTGAAGTGAAGACGGGAAGTAAAGTCTCAGTATGTTGTTCTTCTGCAGAAGTTATCTTTCCATATTGCTAATAAATCACGTCGAAATATATTTTGCTCTAAGGTTTCTCTTTTTGATAGATTTTTACTCAATGATTCCAACGGCTTTCCATGGGCTAAATGTCTTTTCATTCTTAACTTTATTCAAATTAGTTGAGAGTTTGTGACATTAAGGAAATAAATATTGCTTGCAACGATGCTGTGTACCTGATACTAGAAGATAATTATGAGCTGCCATGCATTTCTGGAGCTCATCCCTCCTTATTCATTCCAAAACGTCTATTGGAAAAAGTGTTTCTCTTCTACATGAAAATCATCCGCATGTTGTAATAACAATGTGTTAGTCTTGCCGTCGCATGTAGTTGAATGTTTGTTTTTGATATTTCTTTGGTTTGTACATTGCAATGAAATTGATGTCGTTATGGAATTCACCTCTGAAAGACTGTTCTGGACCTTCGTAATTATTTTAGTATTTTTCTTTACATGTTTACAGGAAGTGATTGTGGGTCCTGAATATAGAACAGCAACCTCAAAGGATAATTTTCTAAGGGTTAATCTGATTGGAGATTTTGTAGGATACACAAGTGTACCTACTTTTGAAGACTTCTACCTTGTCACTCCGAGGCAGGTATGCTTCCCTGATCAATGGGATTTCTATTGTTGAGCAACTTGAAGACATCAGAAGGAAAATCCTTTTATTTTTTATAAAGTTTCTTTTAAGAAATACGCGCGACATCTGGTGAGAAAACAATAAATGGTTAGCGCCTAGTGTGGTGGAAAATTGGAAATGGTTTGATTATCATCAATCTGCTCAGAACAGGAAGGGGAACAAGAAGGAAATGTCTTATTTTTTATCCTGCCTTTATTGGACATATGTTTATATGGTCTTAATTGCATATTAAGTAACGTCCTACTGCTGAGATAATCATGTTTTCTTTCGTAGGGTGAACCTGGTCAACTACCAGAAGTGGGGAAAAATTTTTCTTCGTGGATGCTGCTTGAAAGAGTGAGGTTTACCTTAGATGGGCTTGAATGCAACAAAATTGGTGTCAGCTATGAGGCTTTCAGTGGACAGCCAAACTTATGCTCTTCACCGCTGTGGAGTTGTTTGCATAACCAGTTGTGGAATTTTCAAGATGTTAGTATATCAAATCATTAGCGCGAGTAACTTTTTCAGTGTTTTTGGGATCACATGGTACATTCTTTCTTATTTGTGGCAGGCTGATCAAAATAGAATTAATAGGAAGCAGTTGCCACTCTATGGAGTGGAAGGAAGGTTTGAAAGGATAAACCAGCATCCAGTTATGTTCTGTCATTATTAGTGTGTAGTTCCACAATATGGATATGTTCTCAGTTGAGTAAAAATTTTGCCGTCTGCAGAATGCAGGTACTCATTCATTCTCCATCGGAATCACGGAAGTTCTGAATACGAATCTTTTGATAGAATTGCGTGCTGATGACATAGAATATGTCTACCAAAGGTTGATATACAGTACTTTTGGTTTTTGCAGCTATTGCAAGTAACAGATAGTAAAAACTATTGTTCAAAGGCATGATTACAAACTAAAGAGCTTTTCTCCTTCACAAATTTCCAAGATTAGTTTGATCTCATTTCTTTCTAATGAATTGTTGGTCATTCATGTTTCTCAAGCACCACATCCACTTTTGTAATTGCTGCCACCTATAATCAATTATACTGATAGCGGCATTGCTATATTTCATACAACGACAAACGATATATGCCGAGTTATTCTATGTCTGGATTTGCTATAAATTGACCTTATCGATTTTAATACTAAGCCCCTTGAACCCTCTAGGATAGCGTGATCATTGTTCGGATCATGCACAGAGAGCCACTCTGTTTTGCTTCTAGGAACGAGATGCCAACTAAAACATTACTTTTCATTAGAGTTTCATACTGCACGTATTTTTGCAGGAGCCCTGGGAAGATTTTAAGCATTGATATCCCGACTTTTGAAGCCCTTACTCAATTTGGAGTTGCCACAATCACTACCAAAAATACCGGGGACGTGGAAGCATCGTATAGTTTGACGGTAATCTGAAAGACTTCCCTACTGAAAAGCTTGAGGACATTTAAATTCTTATATAACATCCAGCTCTCATTACTCTGGGCTGGATCATTTTAGTATTAATAATGTCATACAAGATTTTGTCTTCTATTCCACATTAAGATTATTAGCAAACTGTATGTCGTTTCGGCTTTTCCCGTTCTTAGAAATCATATATCCGATGCATCTGAAGACAATGTAACCAAAATAAAAAATGGCTTATTTTCCTCTAACTAAGGCAGTTTCACTATTATAATGATCAATGTGATAAAGTTTACTGTGACAGAACCTGACGCTCTGAGAAGTTATTTATATAATGATCAATGTGCTAAAGTTTACTGTGACAGAACCTGACGCTCTGAGAAGTTATTTATTATCACTGAGGTTAGCAAATAAAATCAAATTGCAATTTTCTCAACATATAGATGCGTCTTAAAATTTCCCCAGATGCATTCGGGGCAAATTTCTGGATATCTGATCCCTAAAAAACGGTGGCAATGATGCCATTCATCTGATGTGAAGACCTCTTATTGAAATATTGTCTCCTAACGCATAGCTTGATGGAATTATGAGATAGGAAGTTCATTGTAACTTTTATTGCTTTAGTGGGTATGTCTTCCAATTATTGCTTTAGTGGGTATCTCTTCCTAGTTGGAAGACATTTCATTTTCATCTGCAAAGAATTACTTTTTGCAGTTTGAGTGCTCAAAGGGAGTCGGCCTTATGGAGGTAAGAATTCTGCTTTGATGTTATTTGTGTGTTTAGTCATTGTTCTTCTTTTGGATAACAGTCGTGGAGGATAGCTGAAACATATTGTTTTACTTCTATGATTGAAGGAACAATTTTTTATTATGAAGCCAAACGAAATTGCAACCCGACCATTTAAACTGTATCCTACAACTGATCAAGCCGCAAGGTATTTATGTGCAGGTAAGGTTGCAACAAAGATTTCATCACAGCTTTGATGTTCATTTTAATGATAAAATTTGAGGATTGAATAAATGGTTCATAAAATTGTGCTTTGATGCAGCTATACTAAAAGATTCGAACTTTAATGAGGTTGACAGAGCTGAGTGCCAATTTTCCACTACAGCTACCATCATTGACAATGGATCACAGGTTTGAGATGTTACAAAATTGTGTGCTATCCAGCATCTTTATTTTCTTGACTTAGGACGCTTTGGATTCTGTCATATTAAAGGGTGAATCCATCCACAGTACAAAAGCTACTAATTTGGCATGGTTTAACATCGGTAGGCATGTGAACGGACCACCTTAAATCACTTTCCTGAATAATCTTTTGAATCATTTTTCTTGGTTTGCAATGGAAGGGGGATAAGTCCAGGATCATACAGCTGGGACTATTCTTCTGTACCCAAATATCCTGTGCCCGTTCTTTCCCTTACATCCGAGCCATTTATTTCTCAATAAATGGCTTGGATGGAAGGGGAACAGGGGGCATCGGGTATTTGGATACAGGTGATTTTAAGGGTTATACAGCTACAGATAAACACAGGAAAGGGGGGGAAAAAAACAAGGACGAAGTATAAAATTTGTTTTTTTTTTTTTCTATTTTACTACTTCAATAAGTATCAGGCGAATATGCATTAGTTGACCACCCGTTTTCCAAAAACAGTGAGGTGGGATCTGATTCACTTATTTAGGTGGTCGCTTTTTTGTGTCTGTAAATTAAGTGAAATTCTGAATATCTATCTTCTTCAGTGGATGGTAAAAAGCACTTGGTCTAACCTTTTATAATAAGCCGTATAATAATTGATATTAATTCTATTGCTTTACGTTGTGACATGATTAGAAAATACTCAAATTTTCTTCTACAAAAATTATGTTGAGAATATTTTTAGACCGATACTTTTTTTGAGAGGATAATAAAAATATTTTATTAGTTGTATAAGTATAAATTAAATAATTTATATTTATTTTAAGTTTTTATATAATTACGAATTCTAGTTAATGGTATATATTTGGATAATTACACACTAAATCCCGTTAAGCCTCTAAATATGACTACAGCTTTATATCATGATACTCGCAATTTAAATTTTGTTAAAAATTAAACATAATTGCACTTCTTCTTCTTTTTTTGGTTATGCCATAATAGCTATGCTCCAATCAGATTTTTAAAAACTTAATTCTTAAAACAACTTACGAAAAGATGATTAGTAAATGGGACACGTGTAATACTTACTTAGGAGTTGTTTGTAATTCTACTGTGCTTAAGAGTTGGTACAAGTTTTAGATGTCAAGGCTTCGGCCCAATTTTAGCTCAAGTTAATTAGAGTACAAGTTTTAGATGTCAAGGCGTCGGCCCAATTTTAGCTCAAGTTAATTAGGCTACGAGTTGAGATTAGTTTATAGGTTGATCATGGTCGACTTGGCCACTGGCCAAAGTCAGGCAGGCCATGATTAACCTATGGACTAATCTAGACCCATTACTCGATTAACTCAACATAGGGCGGACCGTTATTTCCAAAACGACGTTGTTTATACCGTTTTGAAAGTTTTTCTTAAAAAATCCGGCTCACTTGTGACCCATCAGGTCATAAGTTGAGTTATGGGCGACCCATCCCAACCTGCCAAGTCACGGGCTACAATAGCCCTGATCGGGACTATTGACATCTCTGGCGAAAGTCGGTAAATGTTCCAGTTTTGCTTTCTGTAGACGTTTGGATTCTGATGGATTCTGATAAACAGACCAGAGGTAGCTTTATCGACTCCACGCTGGTTAATCGTATAGAATGAATCACCCTTATTGGAATTGATTACAGATAAGTCCGTTCCAACTACCAGAGAAACATGGCTTTTGGGAATTTGTTAAAGGCATTTGGAACAAACTCTGGGAAGGTGTGGCAGAATTCATCACGGGAAAGACTTGCAGGTACGTATTCTAGTATTACTTTTAGCTGTCTTGATGGGCTGTCGTTTATACAATTACAGCCATCTAGTTAATGATTCATAACTGTCTTCTTGTGAACAGACAAAAATGCACAGGTTTCTTTGATTTCAGCTGCCACATACAGTACATATGTTTGAGTTGGATGATAATCTTTGGTCTGCTTTTGGCTATATTCCCAACAGGTACTGTACGCTCTGTTTTCTCTCTGTTTCATTTTCACAGGGAGGAGATAATTTACCGTGCGTTAGGATACAGTGGTTGTGCTACTATGGCTGTTACATCAGAAAGGACTCTTTGATCCTATTTACGACTGGTGGGAGGATAACTTTTGGACTGGTAAGCAGAGCATCCACCATAGACGGAGAGACAACATCGATCTCAACCACCATCATTTTCGTGTTAATAAACATCATGAGCTGGAAGCCAGGCACCACAGACATGATGCTCATCATAAGCGAAGATATATTCATCAAGGGCATAGGCATCGTCATTCAGAAAATTACTATTATCTTCATCATGTAAACAAGGACAAGAAACACAAGAGCAGTAAGAAACCGATCAGGCAGCAAGTATTCTGGGATGGAAAAGAGAATGACGGTATTAGGAACCATCGGAACAGGAAAGACAGAGAGCATAACAGGATCATTTAGATAATTTCGAGTTGTTCCAAGTTTCAGATCTCAAGCTGCTAGCAGTAGCAGAGCCTAGATAAAAAGAGACTAACAAGCCGTAGTGTAGATTGTTTGGAGTAGCTCTGGCAAAAATTGTTTATCTTTCTCCAATTTTCCCTTCTTGTCTGTTCTGTCTATTGGAGCAGAAAAGAGAGAAATCACTTAAAAGGCCTCTGATGGAATACTGTCGTCTTTTTCACAAGGAAACCATGACCTTTAACAAAAATTTTTAAGGATAATTTAATTTTATAACATGATTATATTATAAGTATAATAAAATATTAATCATAAATTGTCTTTTACTCTGAGTTAATTTTTTAATAATTTTCTCAAAATTAATTTTTACATCAGATGATTAAAAATCATTATAATATACCAATTATTCAATCTCTAACCATATCCACGTTAACTATTTCGAAGAATGATGTAGAGATAACTATGTCAAGAATAATTTATAATTATATTAAATTATTAAATGTTCAAACTCTATTGTAGATAAATAATGCTCTATAATTATTCTTGACATAGTTATCTTTACATTATAATTATAATTATAATTAAATTTTAATAAAAATTAAAGTTATTTTTAATTATATATCAAGTAGATCCAAATAAAATTTAATATTCAATATTAGTTCATATTTTATAATATCTTACATTAACCATAAAATTTTTAAAATTCTACAATCGAATGCAACTTAATTAAAATACTTTTTTTCTCTTCAATCGTACTTTATGCTCAAATTTTACAATCAAGAACAACTTAATTAAAATTTATGTACTTTATAAGAGTCCTATCAAGTTTCTAAATATGTTGATAATAAATATAAATTATAATTTGAAATTATGTAAATTAAAACTTTTTAATTTATCTAATTATTTAACTTATATCTATATATCAAGATAGATCTCTAACAATGTACATAATTACCAAAAAGATTAAGAATTTTGAAGTAGTTTTGATTAACTTTTTTATAAATGATTTTTTTTGGTGTAATTCATTTTATTATACAATGTTCTCATTTGACATAAAGTATAAATTTAGTATCCATTATATTTAAGTCTAATCATATTGGTTCTTTAGTATTCGTAATTAATTTTTTAACGATATTTGACAAACATTTTTAAAGTATCATTCCACCATGAGAAATGATTTCTCAAATTAGTATTAACTGAGAATAATTGACCATTCTCTTTAATTACTTTAGGATAAAAAATATTATTTTGATCACTCAACTACCTTTAGTATCATATATATCTAATCACTATCAATTAAGCTCCCATTAACTAGGATGAGTTTTAATTAGTATAAGACATAGCAATCTATACATGGGATACTTTGGATAACTTAAGTCAAGTGATTACTTATATCATCATCGTAATGAGCACTTCTATAAACACACAAGCAATATTTCATATGAAATTCCCCTGTTGAGTTATTTTAGTGACTTTTTTCTAAATACATACTCACACATTTGATTAAGCATTTTTATATTTTATTATATGAAATCAACTACTTTTTTTATAAGGAAGAAACATTATATATGCTAGTCTTTTCACTATATTATTGTCTAGTGTTAATAGACATTAAGTTAGGAATAATGTAGAGATAATATATGAACACAATATAAATCTTATAATTATAATCTCATCATAATTTTTTATACGACGTACATTTGTCATATAAAATTTATCTTATAATTTAATTAATTAAACATATATGTATAAGATGCATAATAATTTTAATAAAATTAAATGTCATAGTGTGCAACAAATTGGTTGGCTATAGGGTATAAACTAATCATCTTTCATTTAAACTAAGTTAATCACTTAAATATGTTTTAATATATCACTATATGACTTTCAGGTTACTATTTGGGATAATGATATGTTGAAAGAATTCTACAATATTCTCTTTATGCAGAACTTGCTTAATCCCTGCGTCTTTCATCTTGATTAGCATCATAATCAAAAGGAATTTCCTAAACAAATATTTAGATCATTAACGAGACTATAGTTGTTATTGTATGCTTAATGAATCTAATATTATACAATGCATTAATGTTCTATTAATGGAAGGAATTATACAAAGTTCAGTAAAAAAAATTCTTTATCCAAATAACTATTTCTAGTAAATGAAAAATGTACTTTAGCTTGTTCCAATTCAAAACACCATTATTAAGAGTTCTTAACTAAGATTTACTTCTGTTATTATCTAGCGAAAGTTAAAATCCAAATTATCTTGAACTTGAGCATTAATTTAGAAATGTAATAATAGGCATCTTTAATACTTTATGGATATCCAGTTTTAAATGATAAATACCTTTACCATATTATGTATATAGTTGAACTGGAATAGATAAATAACTTTTTAATCTATATATTCTATAATTTAAACTATTAACTTTTCATATCTAATTATTTATTCTTAAGCTACTACATCTTCAACAACTAGAAATTATGAAAAAAAAATTATGTCATCTCCATATTTTTGTTAAAGAGTATTAATTATACTCCCATTAACTTTCTTATAGACATGTGATATATTTATATTCATCTTTAACAACAAACTTTTTGAATTTATTATAAGAGTGAAAATTTTTAATATCTCTAAACCTTTTGATTATACATTAAATGTCTCAATCAAAGAAACTAATCCTACTTAGATGTATTGTTATGAGATTCAAATGCCATAATTTTCTATTTTCTAATTTAGTTATAAATTATTGATAATATATCTTCAAATAAGCACCACATCTATAAATCATTAACTTTGGCTTTTTAAGAGTCTTAAAATTCTATATCTTACATGGAAGATTGCTAATTACTTTAAATGGAACTATTGAAGATTAATTGTTGTATTAAAGTATGATCATAAGGAAGTAAATATTACATGTACAAATATCTCATACCGTAAAAATCCCCCCTTTATAAAATTCATACTAATTGTAAAGATATTTATTAAAGAATCTCATTTGCCATAGATAACAAAGAAAATTTAAGGTAAAACTTAGTAAATCGGTCTTATCAAAGTACTTTAACATTTTTTATGCCTAGATTTTATTCAAATAATAAATATTTCAAATTTTTAAAAATTTAAATTGATAATGCATTTAAGAGTTATTAAAAAAGTTAATGAAACATAGGTATAGTCCTTTTTGAAACTCTTGATTATCTACCTTCTTTCCAATTATGTTAATCACAATTCATTGTTGATCTTGTTAAGTCAAAACGACTTTACATAAATGATTTTGATGAAGAACAAATAATAGCAAACGAAGAAAAAGCAGACGGAAGCTGAAAAACAGACGAAAGAATGAAAAGCAGACGGAAGCTAAAAAACAGACGAAAGAATAAAAAGCAGACGGAAGCTGAAAAACAGACGGAACAAATAAAAAGCAGACGGAAGCTGAAAAACAGACGAAAGAATGAAAAGCAAACGGAAACTGAAAAACAGACGAAAGAATGAAAAGCAGACGGAAGCAGAAAAACAGACGAAAGAATAAAAAGCAGACGGAAGACTAAAAAAAACAGACGAAGGAAAAGCAGACGATGAAAAACAGACGAAGGAAAAGCAGACGATGAAAAATAGACGAAGGAAAAGCAGACGATAAAAAGCAGACGAAGAAGAAGCAGACGATGGAAAGCAGACGGAAGCAAACTACGTCAGAATCAAGAATCAATTTGAGTTAGTTACAGAACTCAACTGAATAATCGCTTCTTTCAAGATTCAAGAAGCAAGATTCAAGAAGCAAGATTCAAAAAACAGTTGAAGACGAAGGCTATAAATATGAGTCGAAGTTGAAGATTGCGAAGTTAGACACATACGTTACTGAAGTTACA
>JANVCQ010000232.1:34166317-34196232 GCA_025531925.1 Erythroxylum plowmanianum
TTTTCAAACAAGTTTTCGAAGAATACAATTAACTTTGATTTTCAGTAGTTCTTGTGAAAAGAACAAGTTTTCTTTTATCAAAACGATTTTGAAGATTCATCAGAAAGGGGAAATACACAATTCAACCCCCCCTTCTTGTGCATTTATACATCGTATAAAAAGTCTTGTATTAACGTGTGATTCACTTCAGATCTAACACATAGAAACTCTTTAAATAAACATAGATTAATTACATTTACTTGACACTTTATTTCTTATCATACCTAGCTAAATGGTAATTTTGAATCTAAATTCAATATCAAATACTAAAAATTAAATTAGAAATATATATCATCTATATGATATCACATGTTGATAAGAAACCCTAGTTTTAAGGTAAGTGTCATCTTAAGGTAAGTGTCTTAATTTTTTATTGAAAAGTAAATAACTAGCTTAAAGAGCTACTTAAAAATTGCAACATAACAATAAGTGTTAAAATAGAGAAAACTCTCAACTAATAGAATCCTGGAAAGAGAGTAATGAACAATAACAAAGGCATATAAATTAGCTCAAACTAAATGCTTATCCCTACTATAACTGCCAAAGATTAATAAGCTTTTAACTAATGGATTTGGCAATGTCTCCAACTATTTTGATCTTCTCTATTAGCCTTTGAATAACATTTTAATTTTATATTCCTATTGTTAAAGATCGTTTAGTTCCTTTCAATCTAAATGCAAGAAACCAATGCTCCAAATGATAGCCTAAACATCTTTAAATCCCTTTTAGCTTGGTATTGGATTCTTTTAGCTTGGAAAAATACTAAACCATAGTGAACAATCACAATGGAGCTTATTCAGCTTGAGAATATGATTCCAGAGAATGGACAAAAAGTTGTACCTAAAAAATAGATGGTTTAAGCTCTCACTATTTGTATAATAAAGAACACAAATTGGATCCTGCTAGGGTAACTTAAATGCATCTTTAGTTCTTAATTTTCATTTAATCATAAGCCATAAGATAAAAGAGGTACATGGGATCAAGTCGGTATCCCAAACTAGCTCGTGTTAGAAGGTCTCTGTTTGATGTCCTAAAAGCAACCATAAGATTGAGTCCTACTTGTAAGAATTAGGGGAATACCTTGGAAGATTCTTTATAATTTCCCTAAATCCTTTGGTAGAATAAGTAGGCCAATTAAATATACATTAATTATTGTTTCCACTTTGGCATTTACTAGAATGCTTGCTTTGAGAACTTGACACTCTTGTATTTACAATGGTCCTAAGTTATGCCGATTATCAAACTAAAAAAAAGTATCCTTGCCAATCCCAATGCTATACTTGATGATTAGGCTTACTTGCTCTCTTATTTGAAGTGTTTGTCTTAGAACCTATAAATTTTTAAAATTTTCTCTCAATGATCATATGCTTTCCCTATTTAAGAAGTGTAAATGAACCTATTTAACCCAGAGAGACCCTTTGTTTGTATAAAGATTCCAAGTCTCTTGATAAGTAATGTTTTGCTTATGATCTTAACTGATATGATTCCCAGGCCTCCATTCTCTTCTAGTAAGCATATATATGACCACTTCACTTTGGAAACTTTTGTTTTGTTCTCTAATCCCACCCAAAAGCAATTTATAAGCATCATGTTTATAGTCTTCATTATCTCTTTTAGAAGTTCTATAAGAGAGCATCAATACACCTGAGGATTGCTTAGTACTGAAATTGTAAGTTAAAGCTTCCCTCCATGAGATAGAACTCTATTGAACCAAATATTCAATCTTTTGTGTACAGAATCTATACGTGGGGATCATCCAAACTAAGTAAGCTTCTTCATAGTTATAAGTACCCCTAGATACTTAAAAAGAAGTTTTTCATGCTTGAAACCCTTAGATATAGCCTGAAGTTCTACATTGTCACTAGGTCCGTAAAATATATAGAAGGAACTCTTACTAGGATTAAAACACAAGAATGCTAAGTATTTAAATTTTTTTAGAGAATTGATTAATAACTCTATTGAATTAGGTGCAGCACTGTAAAATAATAATAAACCATTTTAAAGGTGAGATTAAAACTATCAAATTTATTGGATTTGTAATGCAATTTAAACCTGGACTCCTTTAAATGCTCATTCTATCTTATCAACATTTACTTGCCAAGGGAGAATAAATAGTGTAATAAGGGGTCTCCCTCTCTTAGTCCATTAGCTACTTTAAATACGTTTGTAAGTGCCCCATTCATTAATATGGAGAAGGAAACAATTGAGACATATTTCCTGACCTAATTGATAAATTTGAGAGGAAAGCTAATTGCTTCCATTGAATTGAACAAAAAATTCCAATTTAGAGAGTCAAAAGCCTTTGTGAAGTCCACCTTCAAAACATAACTCCTAATTTCCTTCTTTTTATGATGGATTGTGAATAGTTGTTAGGCAATCATTTTATCCCCAATGTTTCTTCCTTGTATATAGGCAACTTGATAAGGATTAATCTTTAAGCACTCCCGTCAGTCTAGTAGCTAATATTTTTTAAACGACCTTGTAAATAACTTTAAAACATAAAATAGGCCTGTAATCATATAAAGAGGATGGATTTGTAACTTTAGGAATTAAACAAATGTAAGTTTTGTTCTCCTTCCTTAATAGGTTCTCATTGCTTAAAAATCACATCTCTAAGTTGATACCTAAGTTACCTATTAAACCCTATGTGCTTTGGAAAAACTTGAGATTGAATCCATCCAGGATAGGGGTCTTATTAGGGTGCTCTCTAAACATGTTTCATGAATCAAAAAAGGGTCTATGAAACAGTAATTTATTTAAAAACACACATTTTTTATCATAT
Organism: Erythroxylum plowmanianum; assembly: GCA_025531925.1. Taxonomy (NCBI): domain Eukaryota; kingdom Viridiplantae; phylum Streptophyta; class Magnoliopsida; order Malpighiales; family Erythroxylaceae; genus Erythroxylum; species Erythroxylum plowmanianum. Next base: position 34,169,139 of record JANVCQ010000232.1, read on the forward strand.
TCTTAACATACCTCATTTCTTTTTAGTCAATCATCCTCTTGAAAGGTTACTAATGATACCAACTAATTCAGTTGACTTAATAATTATAAATATGTACAAAAAATTTCCTAAAATGAGTAAAATAAGTGTCATATCCTAATTAATATGCATATTTATCCAAAGATGCTTAAAACATAAAATTCACAAGTTAATATGCCTTTACAAATTAAATGACTATGATCAAAGCTAAACTAATTCCATCAAATTCTTATCATTAACATATTAACACAATTCATACATATGAAATAAAATATTCACACAATGTCAACCTAATCAAAACTAACACAATATGATATGAAAAATTCACACACATATGACATGCTAATGCATAAACCTCCCCATACTTAGACAACACTTTGTTATCAATGTGAGCAAACAAACAACACATATAAAAATAAAACAATTGACAAAAATTAAAGTTTAGAACATCTAACCACTTATGGAGAGTGAGGTGGCGATGATGTGGGTGATAGAATTTGAACACCTTGAGTAGTAAATTACATGAAAAAAAATTTTAATGTCAAGTATTGTCTTTGTTATTCTCACCCCATATCCTTCATATGCACCTCCATAGTATTCCTACGCTTCGACATCAACTTGTTGTTTTTGGAGATCGAATTTTCTCCCAGCCTTCCTCTTCATCATCTTCCGTATCTTCATTTGACCCTTGAGCTTGTTTTCCTAAATTATAATAACTTCAAAAAAAAAAGAAATTTAGCAATCCAATCCATTCCAAGAGCATGAAAATTAAAAATGAATTACTAGAATTCAAAATAATCCTATCTACATAACATCCTAAATTATTGTCGTTAACTTGACCATTCATCATCTGAAACTTTTTCAATTATTGGAGAGGAAAGAAATTACTTCCCTTTCTTGTGAAAATACTCCTCCGAGATACAGTCGCATTGTTGTCTGTTAACTTTGAAGGTTTCCTTGTTTTGATTCTCTAATTCCAAAACTCCGTGTGTAAATACATTGGTTACATTGAAAGGCACACTCTACCTTGATTTGAGCTTTCCATGAAACAACTTCAATATCAAATTATATAGTAACGCAACATCTCCTACTTTGAACTATTTCTTTTTAATATGATAATTGTGACAGTTCTTCACCTTTTCCTAATATAATTTGGAATTCTCATATGTTTTTAAGTGAAGTTCTTCGAGTTTGTTCAATTTTAGAAGTCTTTGTTCACTCATTTGCATCCAATCAAAGTTTAAATCTTTTTTCACATTATGCTCTATGCTCTAGTTCCATGAGTAAATGGCAAGGTTTACCATGTACAACTCTAAGGAGTTATCTTGATAAGGGTTTTGCATGTGATTCGATAAGCCCCCAAGACATCATCTAGCTTTATTACCCAGTCCTTCCTTAAATTATTTACTGTCTTCTCTAATATTTGTTTAAGTTCATGGTTCACAACTTTTACTTGTCCACTTGTTGGATGGTACAAAGTGGCAACCTAATGGTAAACTTCATATTTTTATAGAAAAACATCAAAAGATTTATTACATAAATGCTCTACTCCATCGCTTATTATTGTTCATGGCACTCTAAATTGATGGAATAATCTTTTAATAAAATTATATACTACTTTGCCATCATTCATTGGAGTTGCCATGACTTCTATCTATCATGATACATAGTCCACTCCTACTAAAATATATGCATTCCTCATGGAGGATGGGAAAGGCGCCATAAAGTCAAGTCTCCGCACGTTGAAAACTTTGACTTCTATGATGTTAGATAGAGACATTTCATCCCGTTTTGAGATGTTTCCTACTTTTTGACATCGATCACAATGTGCCACAAATTTTTGAGCATCCATGAACAGATTTAGCCAATAAAATCCACATTTTAGTACTCGTGCCAGCATCTTGCTTGCTTCATAATGCATAGCATACATATCCTAGTGACACTGTGTCGATATATCTAACATCTCTTCTTTTGGAACACACTTCCTTAGCAACCCGCCAGCATAGGTCCTATACAGTATCGAGTTATCTGATAGATAATGAGTACACTCAGATAAGAATCACTTTTTATGTTAATACAATAAATCTGAAGGAAGCGTACTACTTGCGACAAAATATGCTATATCTTCATACCATGGTGCCACAAAATGGTCAAGTAACATCAAAGTTTCATCGAAGAATATCTTGTTAATATTGTCACTTTATTCAACTTCGCCTCCTTCTAGATATGATAAGTGTTCTTTTATCACATTCTCTGCTTCCTTCTTATTTCTAATCTCAATGTCGAATTCTTGTAATAAGAGCACCTATTGAATAAACCTTGAACTTATGTCCTTGGTGAAAAGATACTTAAGTGTGGCGTGATATGTAAAAATGATCACCTGAGAGCTGAAGAGATATGACCAAAACTTGTCACATGAATAGATCACCGCTAACAACTCCTTCTTAATGGTGGTGCAATTTAGTTGCAACCTACTTAATGTCTTGTTTATGTTGTATAACTCATATAGCTATTTATCCTTCCTTTGGCCCAACACATAACCCACAATTTGGTCGCTAGTGTCACACATGACTTCAAACAACTTGACCAATCTGGTGACGCTAAGATTGGTGATGATATTAATGCCTTCTTTAATCGATTAAACAAATATAAACAATTATCATCAAAATTAAAGGGTACTTCTTCACTAGTAAGTTTGTCAAAGGTCTAGCAAGTTGTAAGAAGTCCTTAATAAAAAGGAGGTAGAATTGTATGACCTAGAAATGCTTGTGTGACTTTGACATTAATAGGGGGTGGAAGCTTTTCTATGACCTCTGTCTTTGCTCTGTCCACTTCAATTCCTTAGCACGATAATGTATGTCCCAAAACTATGCCCTCATGCACCATGAAGTGACACTTTTCTCAGTAAAAAAAAAATAATTGTAATTCTTCACATCTTTATAGTACTCTGTCCAAATTAGTTAAAATTGATCAAAAGAGTTTCCAAAGAGTGAAAAATCATCCATAAGCACTTCCATAATGTCTTCGATCATATCTGCAAAGATTGACATCATACACCCTTGAAATGTAAATGGAGCATTGTATAACCTGAGAGGCATTGGTCTATATGCAAATGTTCCATAAGGACATGTAAATGTAGTCTTTTCTTAGCCCTCTAGATAGATAAAAATAAAAATCTTATTGTATCTCGAGTAACAATCTAAGAAGCAGTAGAATGAATGGCCAACCACCCTTTTTATTATTTAATCTACAAATGGGAGTGGGAGAGGGAAGTGATCCCTTTTAGTCACTTTGTTGAGTTTACGATAGTCAATGCAAACTCTCCATCCTATGACTATTCTTGTGGAAATCAACTCTCCACTGTCACTCTCCATTACGATCATTCCAACTTTCTTTGTTTTGCATTGTACCAGGTTGACCCATTCTCTATCTGATATTAGATATATGATACTCGCATCTAATAGCTTAACTATCTCCTTTTTTACCACCTCCTTTATATGACGGTTCAAGCTTTGTTGACATTCCCTCACTGCTCTACTTCCTTCTTCGAGGTTTATCCTATGCATAAAAATGTTTGGGCTTATATCTTATATACCAGATATCTGTCATCCTATAGCCATCATTCGCTTTCTAATAATCTTTTACTCTTTTGTGCCCCATCCAACTGATTGGAAACGATGATCGGTAAAGTTTAACCCTCACCTAGAAAGGTACATCTAATGTGTGTTGGTAAAGGTTTAAGCTCTAGAGTTAGTGGTTGTCCTTACTAATATATCTTGATGTATTTGAACACCCAACTTCTTTGTTTCAGCTTCTTCTTTAGACTCAACTTTATTTGCCTTATCAGCTTCATTGCCCATCTCAACTTCCTCAGACTTAATTTCTCCAATGCTACTCTCCTCTTACTCTTTAACACCCTCATCCATATTATCATTCTTCATAGAAGAGTTGCTTTCTTTTGAAATTTTCAAGACTTTGTTCATGTTGAACTCCATTTAATCCTTACCAATCTGAAGTGTTAGTTTTCCTTCATGAACGTTTATTAATGTTGTCCTAGTCTTCATGAAAGGTCTGGACAGTTCCTATCCTCTTCGAAATTTAGGACTATGATGTCCACTGGGATATTGAACCTATCCCCCTACATTAAAAGATCTTCCACCACCCTAGATGGCCTCTTAATTGATTGATCTGCTAACTGAATCAGCATCAAAGTTGGCTTCACATTGTTGAGCCCTAATTTTCTAAATATTGACAAAGGCATAAGATTTATACTCGCACCTAAGTTGCATAAACACTTTGCGAATTCAAATTCACCAACCACACATAATATTGTAAAGCTCTCTAGATCTTTCAGCTTGGGCGACATGTGACTGGTAATAATGGAGCTACAACTTCCAATTACTGCTACCATTTGGTTATCTTCCCAATTCTGTTTCTTTGATAATACATCTTTGAGGAACTTAGCATACTTGGCCTATATTCCAATGCCTACATAAAAGATAAGTTAACTCACAAAGTTTTTATTCGCAAAATTTTTAACTTCTCCACGAACTTTGCAAATTGTGCATCCAGTTTGTTCTTCTGTAATTGTTGAGGGAATGGAATCTTAGGTGGATATGGTAGAGGTGCAATGTAAGGAGGGTACTCACTCTTACCTTGATCCTTTTTCTTTGTTTCTTGATCCTCTATTGTGTGGTTTGAAGCTTATTTATCTTCTGGTTACCCGAGCTCTTTCCTAGTTCTAAGTGTGATTACCTTGTGTTGCTCCCTTGGATTTGCTTCAGTGTTGCTCGGGGACCCCTTACACTTATTGTAGATAATGCATTCACTAGTTGACCCATCTAAAGCTCCAAATTATGAATGGAAGAGGTGTGATTTTTATCTACTTGCTCGAACTTCCCTTTCAGCATCTTATAAGCTTCATCCATGCTTCTGAGCTTGTTCAATTTAGAGTCATTAGCATTGGATTTATCTTGTTGAAATCCAGGCAACCCTTAACTTTTAAATTATAATTGGAAAAAATTAAGCAAACCCTTACAAATCAAAATAGCATATGGAAGCATTAAATCAATATGGTATGAATTTTACTATAATAATATTATTATAAAAAATTACACTTTTACAATACCATTAATATATCTACAAGAATCATGATTACCTTTAATATTATAATCCTTTTTGTCAATATCTACATTAGATTACTTTAAAAACACCAATAATAAACTCATTAAATCAAAATTCCATTATCCTTAAAATTCCTATCTACAATGCAACTTATTATAAAAAATTAAAAATTATAACTGAAAATTAAATTAATTACAATTTTATCTCCTTAATAATTTAACTTTACAAACTAAAGTAAAAACATTAATAGAAAAAGTATGTAGCCAAAATCTATTACATCCTTTAAAAATACAAATAATCAATTAATTGAAATTAAGTTAAAAGATCCTTTAAAAGAAATCAATATTAAAAATAAAATTCCTTATATACAACAAGATGTACAAGAATTTAATTCTGAATGTTCTGAATTATTATACAAACAATTAATCTTCCCAAGTACAAGTAAACATTTGGCCCCAGCTTTTTATGTCAATAGTCATTGCGAACAAAAACGAGGGAAAAGATGAATGGTAGTTAATTTAAAGAATTAAATAAAGCAATAATAGGAGATGCCTATAAATTACCTAGAAAAGATTATATTATCAATAAATTAAAAGGACATAATTGGTTCACTACATTAGATGCAAAATCTGAATATTGGCAATTAAGGCTACATGAAAATGCAAAACCTTTAACTACTTTGACATGTCTACCACAAAAATATTATCAATGGAACGTATTATCTTCTAGACTCAAACAAGCTCCAAGTATTTATCAACGATTTATGGACAATAATTTAGAAGGATTAGAAGATTTCACATTAGCTTATATAGATGACGTTATTATCTTTTCAAACAAAGATAAAGACGATCATTTAGAAAAGGTAATAACAGTTCTTACTCGATGTAAACATAAAGGACTTGTTTTAAGTAAGAAAAAAATTAAGTTAGCACAAAATATTGAATATTTAGGTATAGAATTTATCAATGGCTTTTTAAAATTACAACCCAATATTAAAGACTGAATAATTAATGTAGGCCATCTGTTAGGCCCTCCTACTTAATTATTTAGGCCATTTGTCGGCCACCTAGCTAGAATCTTTTGCTTTTGTCAACTTTTTCTTTTTGTTTATCCCCTACTTTTACTTTTCTTGTTTTGGACGATAGCTTCGTCCTTTGTCTATATAATTTAACAAATTCACATCATAGTATTGAATTAAAAAATATAGATAAAATTTATATGGATAAGGCGAAGCTATCATCCAAAACAAGAAAAGTAAAAGTAGGGGACAAGTTAAAAGCAAAAGTTGGCAAAAGCAAAAGATTCTAACTAGGTGGCCAACAAATGGCCTAAATAATTAAACAGGATGGCCTAACAGATGACCTACATTAATTATTTAGTCTTCAATATTGGGTTTTAATTTTAAAAAGCCATTGATAAATTCTATACCTACATATTCAATGTTTTGTTGTGCTAACTTAATTTTCTTCTTACTTAAAATAAGTCCTTTCTGTTTACATCGAGTAAGAACTGTTATTACCTTTTTTAAATGATCATCTTTATCTTTGTTTGAAAAGATAATAATGTCATCAATATAAGCTAATGTTAAATCTTCTAATCCTTCTAAATTATTATCCACAAATTGTTGATAAATACTTGGAGCTTGTTTGAGTCCAAAAGATAATACGTTCCATTGATAATATTTTTGTTGTGAACATGTAAAAGTAATTAAAGGTTTTATATTTGCATGTAGCCTTAATTGCCAATATCTAGATTTTGCATCTAATGCAGTGAACCAATTATGTCCTTTTAATTTATTGATAATATAATCTTTTCTACGTAATTTATAGGCATCTCCTAATTGTTGCTTTATTTAATACTTTATAATTAATTACCATTTATCTTTTTCCTCGTTTTTGTTCAGAATAATTATTGACGTAAAAAATTGGGGCAGAATGTTTACTTGTAATTAGGGAGATTAATTGTTTGTCTAATAATTCAGAACATTCAGAAATAAATTCTTGTATATCTTGTTGTGTATAAGGAATGTCATTTTTAATGTTGATTTCTTTTAAAGGATCTTTTAACTTAATTTCAATTCATTGATTATTTGTATTTTTTAAAGGATCTAATGGATTTTCGCTACATACTTTTTCTATTAATTTTTCTACTTTGGTTTATAGAGTTAAATTATTAAGGAGAAAAATTGTAATTGATTTAATTTTTTAGTTATAAAATTATTAAGGAGAAAAAATTGTAATTGATTTCATTTTTCAGTTATAAGTTTTAATTTTTTTATAATAAGTTGTATGATAGATGGGAATTTTAAGGATAATGGATTTTTTATTTAATGAGTTTATTATTGGTGTTTTTAGAGTAATATAATGTAGATATGGACAAACAGGATTATATAATTTAAGAAATTTTCTTGCCTTGAGGACAATAATTTTTCTTAGGTTTTATTTGTTTATAAGCTTTTCTTTGAAAGAAGTTTTTATATGGTTTATATGGATATTTTCTAGTGCAATTTCATTTGGGATATTTTCTCCATCTATATCAAATTGGTTTTTGTCTTTTATGTTTTTGAATGTGAAAATTTTCAAAGTCATATTGTTGTGGAACTTCGAAATATTTAGTACAACATAATTAATTATCTATGTGCCTTAACCTTTTATGTAATTCTGCCTCTAAACATTTTTTAGATAATACTTCTTTTGTTATTGAAATAGCTCCGCCTACATTATTTAATAATTTTTTGGAAGCTATACAAATAGTAGCTCCTGTATCTATATAGGCATCAAGTTTTTTATTCTGAGTAATCAATTGAATAAAAATTGTATTTAGATTCGTTTGTTGATTCTGAATTTTGGGATTCATATTGATATAGTGAAGAAATTGTTGAATTTGTTTCATATTCTGATTCTATTGGTTCTAATTTATATTTTAATGCAGAATTTAAAATATTAATTTTTTGTATTTATTCTGGTTTCTTTTTGGGCATTCATTTGCGTAATGATCTTCTTCTTTAGATAGCCAACATCTACAAGTTTTCTTACTTTGAGGACGAAAATTTTTCTTAGGTTTTATTTGTCTATAAGCTTTTCTTCAAAAGAAGTTTTTATATGGTTTAAATGGATATTTTCTAGTGTAATTTCGTTTGGGATATTTTCTCCATCTATATCAAATTGGTTTTTATCTTTTATTTTTTTGAATGTGAGAAGTTTCATAGCCATATTGTTGTGGAACTTCAGAATATTTAGTACAACATAATTAAATATCTTTGTGTCTTAACCTTTTATGTAATTTTGCCTCTAAACATTTTTTAGATAATACTTCTTTTATTGTTGAATAGCTCCGTCTAGATTATTTAATAAAATTTTGAAGCTATACAAATAATAGCTCATGTATCTATACAAGCATTAAGTTTTTTTTATTTTGAATAATCACTTGAATAAAAATTATATTCAGATTTGTTTCTTGATTATGAATTTTGGGATTCATATTGATATAATGAAGAAATTGATGAATTTGTTTCATATTTTGATTCTATTGTTTCTAATTTATATTTTAATGCCGAATTTAAAATGTTAATTTTTCTTTATATTTATTCTGGTTTCTTTTTAGGCGTTCATTTGCGTAATGACCTTCTTTTTTACATAGTCAACATCTACAGGTTTTCTTGCCTTAAGGACAATAATTTTTCTTAGGTTTTATTTGTCTATAAGCTTTTCTTCGAAAGAAGTTTTTATATGGTTTAAATGGATATTTTCTAGTGTAATTCCGTTTGGGATATTTTATCTATCTATATCGAATTGGTTTTTGTCTTTTATGTTTTCTAATGTGAGAAGTTTTACAGCTATATTGTTGTGGAACTTCGGAATATTTAGTACAGCATAATTGAATATCTCTATGTCTTAACATTTTTATGTAATTTTGCCTCTAAACATTTCTGATATAACACTTCTTTTGTTATTGAAATAGCTCCACCTAAATTATTTAATAATTTTTTGGAAGCTATACAAATAGTAGCCCCTATATCTATATAAGCATTAAGTTTTTTATTCTGAATAATCACTTGAATAAAAGTTGTATTCAGATTCGTTTGTTGATTCTAAATTTTAGGATTCACATTGATATAATGAAGAAATTGTTGAATCTATTTCATGTTCTGATTCTATTGGTTCTAATTTAAATTTTAATGCAGAATTTAAAATATTAATTTTTCTTTATATTTATTCTGATTTCTTTTTGGGCATTCATTTGCGTAATGACCTTCTTCTTTACATAGCCAACATCTACAAGTTTTCTTGCCTTGAGGACAATAATTTTTCTTAGGTTTTATTTGTCTATAAGCTTTTCTTCGAAAGAAGTTTTTATATAGTTTAAATGGATATTTTCTAGTGTAATTTCGTTTGGGATATTTTCTCCATCTATATCGAATTGGTTTTTGTCTTTTATGTTTTTGAATATGAGAAGTTTCACTGCCATATTGTTGTGGAACTTCAGAATATTTAGTATAATATAATTGAATATCTCTGTGTCTTAACCTTTTCTGTAATTTTTCCTCTAAACATTTTTGAAACAATACTTCTTTTGTTATTGAAATAGCTTCACCTAAATTATAAGCTACTAAATTATTATTTTGTTTTATTAAAAATAATTCTTCAACAGGTTTATTGATTGGATAAGGTAATTTTTGTGTAATTATTTGTATATACATTTCTTATTCGGTTTTTGTTAATTTACAATAATATTTTTTAAATTCACAAATATATTCTTCAAGATAACAGATATCACATATTTGTATATTGTTGAAATGCTTAAGGGCATTTTTTCATTCTTCATTTTCTATTTCTTGTTTATAAGAAGTTATATCTTTCCCAATAAATTCCTTATAAATTTCATTAGTGACTACATGTATAATCAAGGAGCATATGGTTCTACATCAAATAATTTAATAGGATAATTTATTGCTGGTAATTCTCTTAGATTTGTTTTTAAATTCGTACCAACTTTTGCTACATCATTTAATAATTGATCCATATAAACTTTATATGTATTTTTAAATTCAATACTATGATGTGAATTTGTTAAAACATAACTAATTTGATAAGTAATTGAAAAAGGATATTTTACGATAGTCATTAAATTTTATTTTCCAATAGTCATTAAATTTTCTCTGTAGAATTTATATTCAATGGTTATAGTTTCATCTAAATTGTGTGATGTTAAAGGAATTCCTATTTTTTTCCTACATTGTTCAACTAAGAAATTTTGGCTGGTTCCTCCACCTAGAATTGTACGTGTTAAAGTAAAGCTTGTTTCCTCTTCTTCGACCAAATTGTGTGCCCATGTAATTGAGTTGCTCTATATTATTATTTTGCATCAAGAAGCAACCAACGGTAACATGATTATTTTGTACACATAATTCGCATCCATGTTGAATTGCTTTAATTGGAGTTGATGAGGCTTTTAGGCTGTTCAGTTGTTTTTGTTAAGTTAGCGATTTCAGCTTGTATTGTTGTCACTGAATCAATAGTGATGACTCCCTTCTGATATTGAAAAGGCGATTGTTGTTTGCTTCTATCTGACGTCCAAAGACAACTATTATTCACCATCTCCTCTAGCAAGTCCTCTGCTTCCTCAATTGTCTTCCTAATTAGAGATCCCCCAAAAGTTGCATCTATGGTGCCCCTTATGGATGGATTGACTCCATTATATAAGATTTGTAATAGGAATTCTGTTGGTAGGCTATGATGAGGACATCTAATCTGTAAATCCTTGTAATGTTCCCACATTTTGAACAGTGACTCCCTGTTACTTTGCTGAAATTTTGTAATCTCCTTTATTAACCTTGTTGTCTTCGTCAGATAGAAGTACTTGTCTAAGAATGCACACACTAGTTGCTCCTATGTCGTGATGTTTATCGGGTTTAAGGAATGATACCATGTCTTGGCTCTATCCTTAATGTAAAGGGAAAGAGTCTCATCGTAATGACATCTTTATATATATTATTATATCGGAAGGTATCGCATATCTCTAAAAAGTTTACTAAATGTGCATTAGCTAACTCATAGAACTATACATTGGTCTGCAGCATATTCAGCAATGCTAGTTTTATTTCAAATGAAGTTTGCACCAATGGTCAAATGATGTCTTGTTGGGCAACATTGAATCCTAACCTTATGAAGTCCATGAGGGTTTGCTGTTGGTCTCCTTGATTATATTCTTGCACTATTATTCTTTCAATCTTTTCTTTATGTCTTGCTCTTCAAATTTCTCATTCTTTTCTTGTGATATCAAGAGCTGGGGTTTCTTCAATCTTGCTTGAACTCTGAGTAATTCTTGTGTTTATAAAGTAGCAAGGACACAAGAATGGTGAAAATTTTCTTAAAACAAAGGAATTCAAAAAGTCCTAAACTAATTCCTAGACATCGACACCAAAACTTGTTGAGCAAGTTTTAAATCTAATAAAACTCTTTATACTCGCATGTATACAGATCATATCTTGTGATATTGAACCTGCGAGGAAATAGATAAGACAATTTGAACCTAACTTTGTTTAAGGTGTTAGAATGGTGATTTGAATGAAAATAATAAAATAAATTAAAACATTTAATAAAATCACGCAAATAAACAAATAACAAGTGAGCTGCCATAGTAGTTTAGGGATTTATCAATGATGAATGCTTAGGATTTATTCTTTCATTACTTTGTTTCCTTAACTATGATTGATCCAATTATGTCTTGATCCTATATTTCCTAAGGTATTGGTTACTCTCTCTCAAGACCTAATAAATTAATCCCTAGTTGAATCAGAAAATTCCAAAATTTCAACCTCTTGATTCATAAGACTTTCTTCACGTTTTAAATTAGATTTGAAGCTATTTATTGGACAATTAATTTCTCATACAAGATCTCTCTTTGAATGATTATTAATCTGATAATTGTGGGACGTATTAAATTGCCAACTCTCGTTGCACAACCTAATATGATTACTTTTGACTCACTCTCTCGATTTGTTGTCAAGTATGAGCCTGCATAATTATCATAACACCAGAATATGTATTGAATCAATAACAATTGAAGTCACAAAATTAATTCAGAATAAACCCTAATCTGGAATTTAGAAACTTATGAACATAATAAAGACTATTTTCATTCTATATGTCCAATCTGAACATTTATGATGAAATGATTGAATTATACGAAAAAAATCATACACAAAAAGGTTAACAAAAAATGCTTTAACATTCTTAAATATTTGGATAATCATAACGCATTGTTATATGCCAATCTTGATCTATAGATGTAAATTATTTAATTTTAGAATTAAAGATGAATTAAAGGATTTTAATTTATATTATCCTAAGTATGATTTAGGGTTTAATTTATATTATTTATCAACATATTTAGGAACTTAATGAGTAATACACAAATAATGGATTGAAGAGAGAAAAGGTGTTTTAATCAAGTTAGACTTGATTGTAAAATTTAAGCAACTTTATGTTTGAATATGAGATATTTAATAAATAAGGACCAATATGAGATATTTAATATTATTTGAGCTCAATCGGTATTTAATTAGAATTCTAATTAAATTTTAATTGAAATAAAATTCTAATTTCAATTAAATTACTAAAAGATCCAAGTCCTAATATAAATAGGCCTTGGCTCCAAAGGAGCTAGTACTTCTTGCCCTACCTTTTGTACAACAATTAGAGTTCCTTCAACTTGTATTGTTGTACTGTTAGAAGCGGACACTTATGTAGCTACAATGGTTGAAATGAATCATTTTCAAAAATTAATTTGAAGAAAATGACAAGGAAAAGATCATGCTTAAGAATAAAACACAAATTAAGATTCATGCTTTTTATGTCTTATATGTTAATTATATTATAGAATTTAAGTGATCTTAACTTTGAAAATTTAAATACAAAATATATTTTGCAATACTCTGTTGCATGCCTTATCAGATCTTGTCCCAATTTCTCAGTAGTTTGTGTGATTATAAGATACATGGTTTAATGGAAAGAGAAATCAAGATCTTTTTCTTATATATAATATTATTAATCCATATTTTTTAAGTTTCAAAATTTTACTTGACAAGCCATTCCTACAAATTTAATGTCATCTCTAATACAAATCTCTAATACAAATTTAATACAAGTCTCTAACAAAGATAAGAAATGGAAGTGAGCTAGTTTTGAAATTTTTGACTAAAATTATGTATTAAAAATACATATTTCAATAATTATTATTGCATAGATAAAAATAAGAACAAAAAGAGAGAAAATTACCTCCAACTCAGATGTAACTACTAAAATTAGGGCAAGGTAATTAATTAAATGATTGATCAAAAAATAGTTATTAAAATGAAAAGTTTTACAGTTTTATAATTAAATTTAAAAGATTTTAAGTCAAAACGTTAATTTGAAATTTTACAATTTTATAATTAAATTTAAAAGATTTTATGCCAAAACGTTATTTTCCTTATATAAATGCTGATGTGACTAACCAAATTTCTTCCCTCTTTACACGTGATGCTTCCAACAAAATCAGTCCACACACCCTTTATGAATAAATTTGATGCAACTTTTGTGTGTTGCCTGAACATTGGATGTAATTTCTAAGGGTATTTTTTTATCATAAAATAGAAATTCTCCACAAAGTTGGTGATGTTTTAGGTAATTTATCCTTAAACTATTAAGCATGAAAATGGTAATACCATTACGAAGAAATATACAAGCATAAATATTGCCAAAGAGAAAAAAAAAAAAACTACAACTGCAAATGAAATGAAACACTCTATTTTGCTTAAGTTTGTAAAATCTTCTGCGTTTTTTTTTAATACATATCCTCTTCTCCATTGGGTAATAGGGAATAAATAGGATATTTTACTACTATCCCATATCATTGCTCAACTACAAGACACCATTAACAAGGAATACGAACATATATGCCATCTCATGTATGCAAAAGTCCCTTTAAGGAGCATCATTGGCATGTAGCTACAAAGTCAACAAACATTTAGGGTATTTTTTACAACTAACTCAGAAACTTATCTAGCCAGATTGCCAGTTAGGTCATTTGCTTGTTTATGGAGATTTTGATTCTAAAAGGTCTACATGGAAGGAGAAGTTGTGATGGGGAGCCAATGAAGAAAATCCTTGGTAGTTTTCTTGCAATGACATTAAGCAATGACTAGGTTAATCCTCATTGGCCAAAGCGTGGACAATAACATATCAAACGTAAAACTGCTAGTATAATGGCATAAGAAGGGAAATTCTGGTTTATTGTCACCAAATGCTCAATTTGAGATCATTTTCCCCGAACGTCGAACTAAAAAGTCCATGCAAGCCAGATCGTTGCTTTGATTCTAACCAATATGGTAAGTTACATAAAGATTACTTAGAATTAAGGTGGAAATGTTGGCTACTTTACAAAATCCAGACTCGCCTATATCAGAATACAAATTGTGACACTAACTTGTGAAACATTTCCAGGAATACAGCTAAAACGCAATTCTGAGTTACAAATCCAAAAAATTCAACAGCTCTTATCTTCCAAACATTGATGCTAAGCTGCACGAATGAAAGTGCACAATAGGCCAAAACAATAAGCGAGTTAGCTTTGGTGTTTTATGGTCTTAGAACCTGAAGCGCCAAGATGCCACATCATAAAATTGTGGCAAGAACTGCTTAAGAAGTTTTCTCCGGACGCTTTTTAAGGGAAAGGCTTCTAAGCTTTCTGTCATGATTGAGCATGGCACTTACACTCTCAACTACCAATATAATCTGCAGCATTGAAAATGCAAAACAAAGAGTGCTAAATAAGGAGTTGAAGCACGCTAGAGCCAAGGCAACTGACAATTTCTCATAATGAATTGTACTAATGGATACTAATGCAAGGTAACCTTTTTCTTCTCGAATTAATAAAAGATACAAATCTACATTACGAGGGCGAGCCTTGGAGTAACTAATAAGGTTACTCCTTTATGACCAGAAGGTAACAGGTTTGAGTCACATAAACAACTTCTTTGTAAAAATGTAAAGAGAAAGCTGCGTACAATTGATATCCCTCTCTCATACCCTCACAAAACGAAGAGCCTTATACACTGGAGTTCATTGACTTTGACAAATCTACACTATAATTTTACTTAATTCAAAAAAGCACCCTTATGATTTAAAAATATTTTTAAAATATTAGAAAAACTAAAAATGATTTACTAAATTCTTAAATTATTTTAATATAATTGGCTATTAAAGCCAAGTTAAATCAGTCATACAAACTTGGCCACTTGCTTAACAATCAATCATATGACAATCTGTATTAAAATAAACTTGAGAAAATTCAATAAAAAGTGTATTATTTTAATACCAAAAGGTGTTCTTGTAATAGTTTTAAACCATAAGAGTTTTTTCGTAGTAAGTGAAATTATTGGAAAGTCAAAGCCTTTTACCCTTCACGTACTTTCTAACGAAAAGTGCTGCACCTTGTTGCACGTATTAAACAACAAAAACAAGTTTATGTAATACTAATATATGCTCTTTCATCAACTGCCAGTTGCACTTTGTTGCATGCATCAAACAATAAAAACAAGTTTAATGTAATACTAAGAAACGCTCTTTCATCAGCTGCCAGTAGCAAAAATACTTGAGCACAAAAAAATTTTCAGTTTATATTACAAAGTTGGCAATGCTGAGCACAAAAAATTTCAGTTTATGTTACAAAGCTGGCAATGCTGCATGCATGTAAAATTATTTGAATTCTCAAAGAAGTATTTTAACATGCCAATCGAAAGTATTTCATTGATTAACCATGTTTATCGTATATTGATTAGCGAAAAGTTGGATATGATTCAGAAACATTAATGAAAATATTTTCTCAACCCAGAAAATGAACTTCAGAAAAAAAAAAACGTGGCATATATAAAAACTTGCACAGAATTAAAGTTAAGAACCATGTTTAGGAGAAATCCACATGACTATGACAGTGATCAACTTTCTTCTTGAGTTCAAGCTCTTAACAAGCCTCATGAGCAAAATTGCATGCAGCAGTAACTTGACTGGAAATAGTTGCAAGAGTAATGAACTCTGACTTTTGTTTAAATGATCTTAAAGAACAAAGAATATGAAAAACAAAAACCAACCTGCAAACAAGCATATGCCATGGCAGTTGCATAGTAGAAGTTTGCATTCCCAGTTCCCTGAAATTACACAGTTTGAGTCATGATAAAAAAGGCAACATTTGCAAATTGGCTGATCATCTGAACTATGCAGAGAGTATTACCCTCCAAATCCATAAATTGTGCATGACAGGGCTAAGGAGGGAAACACCAACATATCCACAGAAGAGGAAAAAAGAGAACTGCATATCTGCATCACGTACCATATAGACTTAAAACCCCATTCAAAGTCCTAATTCCAAGGTTGCAAAACAAAATACTTGATTACCTGCTAATTCATCAAGAAACAAGCCCAACAATCCCAAGTATAGAGCCGAATCCCCAACCTAGTTAACCAAAATGTAGGGAGGGAAGAACAGAGATTCTTAAAATATAGATTAATGATTAAAAATGGAAGAAAAACTGACAGCAGCAAATAGAAAAGGGTGAGAATAATAACAACATAATGCAAATGTCTTTTAGAAACTTGCAGTCAAGTTATATTATTTGCATTATTTCAGATTGTACATTATTAACCAAAACCAGAAAATGTGAATGTCAAAGCCAAGGAAAAGAATTAAGGCAACCCCACTTATTATGTACAAATGAGGACTTACAGATGGGTACGATTTAAGCATTGATGTGATTGTGATGTAGATGAAAGCCAGGAAGCAGGGCCGGTGATTTAAACGTATAGCCAACGGCAATATCATGAACATAATGTTCATGTGGAAAACTATCAAAAAGAAATCTCGAAAGAAATCGAAAACTTCCGCAAAGAAGTACCTGCAGTGAAAATCAAACAAACAACAATCTAAGTGCTACACAACAGACATGACATGAAACTGCTCCACTTATAGCAACAATGGTGCTAATATTTTGACTCACCATAGAACACCAATGTTTGGTGACAAATCTTCTACCGTGAGAATGAACCCATATGTACTGTAGAAAAGAGTCAACATTCAATTTTAGAGAACTACACGATTATTTCTTAACAAAATCTAAAAAAAGTCAAAAGTGCTGTATATCAACTTGAAAGTGTAAACACATTAACCAATTTCAAGGGAACTCATAGAGCCCATAATTATTGATGGTGTTGGGGGCAGAGGTGAAAATGAAAGACTTGTGTTATGAACTGATGACCTTTTTCTGTTCAGCTACTTTTTGGTAGCAACAACTAATCAAATCTCAGTAACAAAATTTAGTGTAGACAGGATAAACAATATGTATCATCCTGTGAATCAACCATTTTGAACCACCGTTTGAATCCATTTAATTATGAATCCACAATTTTGCAGGCAATACTTTGAGAACATAATGGCATATTCTTATTGATTCAACTCATTGAATATCAATTCAAT
Source organism: Erythroxylum plowmanianum (assembly GCA_025531925.1). Lineage (NCBI taxonomy): Eukaryota > Viridiplantae > Streptophyta > Magnoliopsida > Malpighiales > Erythroxylaceae > Erythroxylum > Erythroxylum plowmanianum. The sequence goes on from JANVCQ010000232.1 coordinate 34,186,791, forward strand.
AATGCCATACATTAATGCATCAATGGATGATCTTCAATAAATTCCAAAGAATTTAAGCATACTCCACACAAGGTTATCCATATGATGTTGGTGATTCAAATCCCAGCCCACTGATGATTGCTGGAGTACAACTACTTATAATGGATAGGTCAACAAAGGAAAAGCACAAAAAAAAAGGATGACTGAAGTGCCATGCAGTAAAAAATGCATGTAACAAATAGAAAAGCATAATATTCTCAAGTTCAACTGATACCTTTGAAGCATCTCCCACAGACTACCATATTGTTTGACAGAAATGGCGCATAGAACAAACACATAGACTGACAACAGAGAAGCCCAGAATAAGAAATGTATCACAGGTCCCCATGAAAAAACAAATTCTGGCTTGTGACAACAAACACCACTAAAACGCATATCTCTGCTTTCCCCACGCCCTTTCTGCAAGAACAACTTTCTAGGGGGGGCATCAGGACCATATCCCAGCAAGAGTATTATCTATAAGAAAACTAAATTAATAACCACCATATCTTGATCACATAAGTAGGAAACAACTTCTCCAATGTTTTCCATGCATGTTGAGGCAAAAATAAAAAATATGAACAAGGAAATAAGCAGAGAAAGAACACCTACCGGAATTATTAGAATCGCAGGATAAAGAGACAAGTGTGTTGCCAAAACCCATCCAAACGCTGCAATAGGAATAATTCCTGGGGTTCCAGCAAGGGAATAACGGTCAATAAATGAAAAAAAAAAATCCATATTCCTTCTTAGAAAAAGCAATTTCAGCCCCTAGACATCACAAGCAACGTAGATCAATAATTAAATTGTATGGGCAGAATCACAGGGGAGAACATCAAACACAGGTCATATAAGAAGTTTTTGAAACTCAAGTTTTCTTCCTAGCAACAAGCTTCATAAGCATCATAACTGACTGGTGGCAAGTACATGCATTCCAAAAACAGAAGGCGCCTAGCCATTTAATAAGTTACATAAAGACAGGATACAAAGTGATTGACAGAAAAAGCAGAAGTGTATTATCAAATTCAAAAGCTGCTAACATTGAAACAAAAAATGAAGTTCACAAAGAAATTTGCTTTTAGTTCCTTATTTCAAGAACACTCCGGATGAGTTTCTGATGAAGGATGCCAAAGGTAAGTTTGTATTCAAGGAAGCAATATAACTCATCCAGTTGTTTGCAGGATATACTTGCTAACATTTAAAAAAATGTTGATCAAATAGTAACAAACACCTGAGAAGTAAAGCTAAAAAATAATTTAAGGAAACCTTTGATTGATCTAACAAAATCCATATGCTTCTCATACATGGGTAAAGACTTAGGGTATCTTACTTTTACAAGCTCCGTAGAGTGACAGGATGATAACTAGATTTTCAATTGGTGAAGTTGACAAGCCCACACTAGCAGCTAATGTGAAAGGATTCCATAAGTACACAAGAGCAGCAATATCTCCTGAAGGAAATGTATCTGGAGGCAACATCAGCATTGGATAGTGTTAGACACTTGTGGTAGCTGGGGCATGGAACTGATACCCTTTTGAACAATCATATAGTAGAAATGAACACATAGATTAGTTTCTCCGGTCAACAGACTTCAGAAATCTCAAGTATAAGGTGCATAACGTGCACATGCAAGTAAATGTTTATTACCGGAACATGCTAGACAACTATATAAATAAGAAAGTTAGTCCCCCAAGTAATCTTCCAATAATCACTTATCATCCTAGAAACACTATTCAGATTCCTCGCAGCAAATCTTGTACCTTATGTTATAACTAATGATGTCTAGAACCTTCCTTTCTGACATGGAAGGTAAAATAAAAAAACCAAACTTCATAAACAAGTTTACAAGTACCTGAAAGTTTTGATTTATCAGCCAGATGAAGCAATTCCAATTGCTGTTTATACGCTAGTTGTAGATACTGACCCATAGAACGAATAAGCAAAGCACTGATGATATCTGCAGCAACAAAAAGCAAACTGTATCCAAGAATGTGTTGGTATCAAAGGTGTCACTGGACATTTGATATAAGTTCAGATAAATGGAGACTATCAAAATTAAAATAAAACTGCAAAAGCTAACCATATGTTATCAACTATTATCAGATCAAAATCAACAGCAACCTTGGATCTCAAACATTGGAGTCTAAAAGCTAATACATAGCAGGGCATTTTAAAAATAAAAATACGGTTCAAGAGAAACTAGTACCTGCATAAAAGATGACTAGGTTGCCCTTCAATTCTGTTAAGTTAAAAAGAGACAGTAGTTAAATTCCAAAAGAATTTCAAAAATCTAACCGAATAATAAACTTGCTGATCATTACTTCATCAAAAATAAAAAATAAAAAACAACAAATAAAGGTGTAACCTTTTAACAGTAAGTGGGCCGAGAAGCGAGAGTAACAAAGGAGAACCATGGTACATAGATCCTGCACGGAAAACACAAATCTAAGTAAGAATGAGTGCGAAGAAGAAGCGTAAAACGAGAGAAGATGGTGGAAACCTGAATAAGGAGACATGGAAGACTGTTTCAACCAGTAACCCTCGGCCACTGCAAAGAACAATCAAAATCGATCAATTAAAAACAAAATATTGAGAATTTGATCGAAAGTGAGAGGTGCGAGTGTGAGCTTGTGTCCATACAGCGACGGAGGCTGGTAAGAGGAGTGGAGACTTCAGGGCGAGAGGAAAAGTGGAGATTCTGAGGCAAGCAGTATATCAGTATCAGACGGAGCACCGTGCCGGAGATCAACCATCGCCAAAATTGTCCGCGGGCGCCGCCGTGTTTCTTCTTTTCTTCCGTCTCCATTTTCCACTCTTCACTCTGCTGGTTCCGTCGTGCGGAGCATGAAAGAGTGGTTAGTGCTTTGACTGCATTTCGATGTCGTTTCTATCAGCAGTCAAAACGGCGCTGTTTGACGTGGATTCCCACAATTTACCAATCTTTTTCTTTTTTTTTGGCCAAAAGTACTTGATGATATTTAGTTAGAACCTTAATATTTAGTTAGGTGATTTCATAATAGTAGAGCCAAGTTAATAGAATGAATAACTTGTGAAGAAGTTGGAATATGAGGAGGAGCAGGTTGAGCTTAAGAAAAATAATGAAGTGATACAAGGAAAAAAGTCTTGTAAACCCAATTAGTTCAAGAAATTGATGAAAATGCTTTGAATCTATCAAAGTAAATGCAACATTTAGAGCCTGAAAATGATTAAAAAAAGTTCATAGACGGAGTCTATAATTTGACGAGGCTGTTAAACTTGTAGATGACTCTTATCAAAAGAAACTTCAGGAGATTGACAGACTTGGGGGAGATTAATATAGATTAGGAATTTGAGAATTTAGTTAATTGATTTTAATTATATTTTATTATAATTAATTTAAATTGATTCAGTTTTACTAAAAATTTTGATAAATGCTTAATAGACCATATTTTTAATCTCATGTTTATTATATTGTGTTTACTTATTTGAGAGTTTTTATTTGTTTGTTAGTACTTAATTCGTTCCTATTATATTTTTAGGACTATCTTTTTGAAATCGTGTTTCTACCTTATTTTCAAATAATTAAAGTGAGATTGAGGAACATAGTTATGCACTTAGTTGTATGCGTGATCGCGTCTTTTCCAAAAATCCTAATTTTTAAGCTATAAAAGTGCAAAATTAAGAGAAAAAGAGGGAGGTTGGAGAGATGCTCATTAAATATAAATTAATGGCCTATGACAATAGAGGGAATGAAAAACAAGAAAGAAAACATATTTAGAGTGGATTACCATCAATCTAAAGTGGATTTTATAAGTATTAAAAAGGGATTTTATCATGTTTCTTTACTAAATGAGCTTTAAATTTTCTTAATTATCTTATAGACAATGAGATTCATTGGTGAATACCTCCATAACTAAATTTTCATAATAAGATGGATTTATGTAAGGAGAAAATTGCAATATGAGATTTTGTATAGTACAATACTTATTTCTTCTATAGCTAAGTGTAGTACAGCAACTTACCTTAGAAAATTCTAATTAAATCAATTAGTAAGATTTTATATTAGATATAATAGGACTTTGAAAATTTTGAAGTTAATGATTTTAGGATGTGATGCTTAGGTGAATCTTATATTATCCATTAAGTTTATAACAAAATCAAATAATAAAAGGTTATGAGATATCTAAAAGGTTGGATATAATCTTACAAACTAATTAAATAAAGCATTTTTTCATTGTGTACTTATAGGATAATGTTTCTCAAGATCTATAGTGGGAATAAGATGAATGTTAAAAAGTTCATTTTCTTTGTTGATGCGTTTGATGTATAATTGAAAGATTATGAGATTTTGAAAGATTTACTTTCATAATGATTTCAAAGTGTTTGTTTTGGAGACTAATGCAGATTTTTCATGTCTACAAGAAAGTTAATGGTAGTGTTGTTGCACTCTCTAGTAGGAGTATATATAGACATATGGTTTATAGAGAAAAAGATCCATGTTTTTAATTGTTAAAGATATAATTGTTTAAAAGCAACTCTTATTAGATATGAAAAATTAACAACTTAATTATAGGAATTAGATCTATACAGATAGATACAAAAGTTATTTAACTATTCTACGTAAGTATAGAAATAATGTATTAAAAGTGTTTGGTATTTAAGATATCTAATACTTCACAAGTATTAGATATGTATATTATTCTATATATGAGTTACTGTTTGAGCTCATGGTCGTATAGACATTAATTTTAGAAGTAAATCTTTATTAAGGTACTTAGAACAATATTATTTTGACATTGAAAAGGTTCCACTTTAACGTCATTGTTAATTAAGACATAATACATTTTTTATTTAGTGGAAATGACTATCTGGATTAATAAGCTCTTTAATAAACTTAATATAGTTCCTTGTATTGTTAAAGAATATTAAAGCATTGTGTATGTGAAGAGAGCTAAGGTTTCATCAAAGAACTAAGTACGTATTTAAAGAGTCTCACTTAATTATAATGGTAATGAGAAGAGAGTTGTAAGATTTAAAAAAGTTCTCACTAGAGATAAGGTTGTAGAATTCTCTCAACAAACCCCTATCCTAGCAATAGCATTATCATGACATGTTGATATAGTCTAAGACACTTAAGTGTTTGGCTTATTGCAAGTGGAAGATTATTAGTTTATGCCTTATATCCAATTGATTGGTTGTAAATTTTGTGGCATAATTAATTATGGCACCAATTATCTATATATATTTTATTAATTATACTTTTTATTTTAATACTAAAAGTAAAATCCTTGGAATTATTACTGTGCAATTGAAATTATGACGAGATTCAATTTACATTTATTTATTATTTCTAAATTGTTCTTAGTTGTGGTTTCATTAAGATGAGACATTGATGAAGCATTAAAACTAGCAAATGTTATATTTTTTTATAAAAAAGTAATTGATCTCGTAAATTAAAGTATGGAGATACTTAAACAAATTCGTAAGTGCTTATTATAAAATAAGTTTACTAAATTAGCCCGATTATAAGGATCCAAAATGGAATATTACTTAATGTCTCTATGGATTTCCTTATTATGATAGTTGTATAATTAATCCGGAGTGCCAATAAGGCGGCTCATTCGCTTGCGAGGGTAGCCTTATTACATGCACAACTTCATCATTGGGACTCTGTCCCTCATAACTTAATTCCTATTTTACGTTCTGAGCAATCTATGTGTGATATTCCTGATAGGGAAAGGCTAGTAGAAGCGGGGTGTACTGGGTAAGCCTGTTGGCTTGGGTTAGTTGTTAGCCTTTCTCTGTAGGGTACCTTTATGTTTTTGATTAAAAAAAAAAAGATCATCGAAGTATCTCATATAGGAATTATTATATTTTGATGTTATTTATGACCTATTCTATTTATAGTTACTTAATCGGTAATATTTAGATATACTATAAACTATATAGAGATAATTGAGTAAATCAATAAAGCATTCGTCACTCTAAAGTAATTAATAAGAATATTTTACTATTCTTGATTAGTAGTGATATAAGGAATTACTAATCAGAAAGAACAAGCATGATTAGATTTAAAAGAGTAGATACTAATTCTATACCCTATGTTTAATTAGATTATTGAATGATGAAAAAAATTAAATTATACATCATAACTATACATGAACATGTTAAATCAAATAATTTTGACATTTATAATATTTACGTGGTCATGACATGTTGATAAACTTCAATTTTAATCTATGATTATAACTTGTTTAATACCAGAATTAAAGATAAATTAAAAGAGTTAAAAATTTTCTAATTTTAATTATGTATAAAATTATAATTTATAATCATTTCTAACATATTAGGAATCTAATAGTCACATAAAAAGGAATAGTTAAAAAAGAGAAAATTCAATTTAAATTAAGTTAGACTTAATTGTGAAGTTTGAGAAACTTTTGAAATCTAATATTAGAGAGTTGACTTTATTAAAATAAAATTTAATTATAATAAAAGTTATAATCTTCACAAATTGGAGGAAGGCATAAGATAGCTAGCACTCTTGCCTTTTCCTCTTAAGTATTGAGTTGTTTTTCTCTACTATATTAGATATTGTTAAAGGTTGGATACGTGGATAACTTGTGGCTGACAATTTGAGAAAAAAAATTTTTACAAGAATCTGAATTAGGTATGTTTCAACCCTTTTATTTATAATTCATATTTTTCATGTTATTCAATTAAAGAGTTCCCATTAGGAAACCGTAAAAATTTAATATTTTCACTATGCATGTGATTGGATCACGATTAATTTCCCAATATCTCTACCATATCTTCAAAAGTTTGATTCACAATCTCATCTGAAATAAAATTGAAGACTTTCCACCAAAAGACATATGAATAATACCAGCTTCTGTCCTTATACAAGATATAATTTACTAGAGACTCTCCATTCTAAGACATAATTTCCCCAAGACTTTATCAGATTTTAGATCTAAGGGGGAAGCAAATCAAATTGCCTTACCACCAGGATAGCTCATTTCCTCCCCCTTGTGCAAATACCACAAATTTTAGCTAAACAAAAGGTTATTAACATTGAGAAGTCTGCTAAACAAATCCTAACAAAAGAAAAAACTACCTTCAAATTTGCCTTTAAAATACATTGTTTTAACACCATATTTCATTATAACATAAACTTTCATCAATAATAAGCTACAATTTAATTTTGATTTTGAAATTCTTCTGATCTAATTATTTGATAAATTTCTTCACTCTTCAATTTATTTTAATTATAAACTTGTTGTCTGATTAAACTTAGAAAGCATCTCCTAGGTTATCCGATAGCTAGAGTTAATTAGCAAACTCTTCTTAATTAACTATGATCTAAGGCAAAATCGAGATTAACAGAGTTTGTTGTTAATTTACAACCAATATTTCAAAGAGAGGTGTGAAGACAACAATTTAATGAAATATGTCTAATTGGGTGTACGTTGAGATTGAACCAAATAACTAGATCCGTAACAAATTCATTATTTTCATCATTTTTGCATGTTTTTTTAATCTGTTTTTATTAGCTTAGTTTCATTTTTATTTTCTTATATCAAACCAAACAAATACCCCATAACCTAAATACCATTTATTTTCATTTCAAAAGCTTTACACAGACTCGCTGTGGGATCGACCTAGACACACCACTGCTATAGTTGTAGATCTAGTTTATTTTGAGTAATGTTACGATGCATTACCAAATTACCTTATATATTACAAGATAAGATATGTATACTTGCGGTGTATTAAAAGTTTTATTAGATATAAAACTTGCTTAACATCTACAGTCATTATCAATCTAATTTTTTTAATATCTTTTTATTTTTTACTTTAATGTACTATTTTGATTTCAACTGTTGAAGTTTAATGTATAATGAGAAGCAATTCCTCTAACTTTATTAAAGAAGATTTAGAAGTAAGTAAGATCTTTCTTCAAATGCTCAAATAAAGGAAAAATTCAACAATGTAATAAAATAAAAGAAGAGTATAAAATGATGTTAGACTATACCAAGCCATAACTTACTTGCAACTTCAACTACAGTATAAGAAAATTTGGTAAAGAAGTTCTTGGCCAATGCATCCCATTAACTGGGATTCTAAAGCTAAGGGGTGAATATGGCAAGATAATGAGGCACTCTATTGGTCATTAAAGGGATTAAAAAAATTTACTTAGAAGGTGCTCACTCTATGATCTACCTAAATGGTTGTAGTTCTAAATGTTTTTATAATGATTTGGACTACGTGACAAAGCAAATTATTGATGTAGCAATGGGGGAACCTTAAACATTAAAACTCCAAAATCCATCCTAGAGTTTGAGATGGAAATGAAAAATTGCTAGTGGTAATTAAGTAGCACAAGGGTACACAATATGGATATCATCACCATATTAGTAATTTAGGCAGAAGCACTTATAAGAAAAATTGATAGTTTGAGTGCAGCAGCAACTTACTCAAGCATTATGTTATGATTTGTATAAGGGAGGAAGGAAAAAGGATTACCAAATTGGTAGTCCCTTTTCCAAGTATACTAAGCATGTTGACTATTTTGGGAACTACCAATAACAATATAACAATCCCTATAGCAACATATATAATTTAAGGTGGCAAAATTACCAAAAATTTGGTTGGAGAAACTGAGAAATTGGGCTAAATTTAAGACCAAGTATGTCATAACTCAGTACCACATTGGGCCCATAACAACCACTGCATAATCGGGCTAAGGGCACTTATGGTATCCTTAATCTGACTATGCAAGGCTAACTGAATATCTACTATTTTTTCTTTTTTTAAAATTTGGGCAGCACAACGACTATGTTTTAAAAACCCCAAAAAGTTGCAAACAATTTCAAACATACTTCTATATTCACATCCAACTACAACTTCAGGACTTTAAAATCCACTCAAGGTAGTCTCAACAATAGTATCAAAAGATTCATACATAAAGTCATTTATAAAACACAAGGAAATCAAAAGTTAACTTACAAAATCATAAAGTGTATCTATATAAACACAGTTCATGAGCTACTAGACAATAAAAGTACAAAATAGGAAACTACTCACATACGGTAATACCTCGAAAATGTTAAAAGCCACACGATCCACTCAAAGCTTCAAACTCAATAGATTAACATGTATGATTGGAAAGCGGAGATTGTGAGTACACTAGGTACTCGGTGAGTAGGAAGATATATATCACAAGTACAATTCGATTCATACCAAGATGGTATAGATAACTTATGAAGTGAATATATATCATATAGAAAACACATAGGCCCAGCCTATGACTGAACGTATACTGGTTAGGAACTATATAGACCTAGCTTATTAACTCACTCATCCGATGAACATAGGTTCCAGTTCCAGTACACAAAAGCATAAAAACATCATATGTATAAATCAAATATCAATAGAAAAACCA
>JANVCQ010000232.1:34204972-34219021 GCA_025531925.1 Erythroxylum plowmanianum
AAAATAAAATATATTAAATAATTAATACTAATATTTTTATATAATTAATAATAAAATAATAAACCTCTTGCAACAACTATTTTAAGATAAAGGGTATAAAAGTCATTTATTATACATCACATTCCATTTCATCCATCTTCCAAACAATGTTTCACTACATTACATTATGAACCCTTTCATCCTTTCCAAACAACTTTTTACTATATTACATTCCATTTCATTATAAACCCTTCCATTCTTTTCCATTCTATTACATTCCATTCTATTAATTAACATCCAACCAAACAGGACCTAAGAGATTAAGTTATAAATAAAAAGTCAACCAATGACTTCAATCAACTTTCATTGTCGACGACTATCTCTATTATTAATAGATTTGATTTTATGCCCAGATAAAGTTAGGTAACAAACCACGAAGATTTTTTACTGCCATTGGCTATTTCTATCAGTAATGAAATTGGCTCCGAACACCCAAAGAAGATATGACATACGGAGAAATCTGTAGTTATGAAGAATGAGAGGGATATGCTTACAAAAGGATTGAAAGAGCGGAAGCTATCAAAAAATAGGAAAAGTAAAATTAATAAATATCAATTACAACTAAATTATGATAAGTTTGGAGTAAGAAATAATTTTTAAAAGTCAAGTTCTGTTTTATATTTTATTTATTTATATATTTATTATAATTTTATTTATATATTGATTTAGCGTTTTAGTCAGGGCCGATTCTCTGTAAGGGCAAGGTGAGTATCTACCTAAGGCTTATCCTTATAAATGATAAAATAAAGTCTATTTTTATCCTTATAAAAATAAAATAAAACAAAATATGGTCTACTTTTGACCCGAACAACAAAAAGACATATTTTGTTTATTTTTATTCTATATGAGTGCTAGAAAATAAACAAAAATAAGAACTTTTTTACTTTGCCCAAAGCATATAAAATATTAAGAACGGCCCTAATTTTAGTTTTATTATTTTATTATCACATCTGTATGTGGGTTTACCGGAAACAACATCTCTATTATGTAGGAATAAGGTTGCATACTATCAGATTTTTCTAAATCCTGCTTTATTGTGAGATTTCGAATTGGATGAGACGAAAATGACGATGATATTTAATCAATCATTTTTTTAAAATATTAAACCATAATTAACTAGGTTAAAAGATAACTTTATTCGTTAAATGGTCGAGGACTCCAAATTATAATTATCGCTTTCTTCTTATTCGAACAATCGTCCCTGAACATAGCCGGATAAGTAAATTGCCGAGATTATCCCTAACTTACTCGCCAAGACAAACCGAGCAAAACAAGCCACGTTATATCGGTAGAATATTGCAGAAGCCCCAGCCCAAACAGGCACTAATCACTTTCCTTTTAATTAAGCTATATAAGGCTCTCCAGATTCCAAACAGATTTTTCTGGTTTTTCTTCTACCAGAAAGAAACAACAAACTGTACGGAGAAGAGGAAAAACAAAGTTTTTGCTATTAGTTGAAGAAGAGGTAGAAGATATATTCCTCTAAAAAATCTGCAGACAATGGCTAGGGTTGATCAAGAAGCGATCGACACGTTTATGAGCATCACAGCCGTCACTGAAGCTGTCGCCATTCAAAAGCTGGAGGTTATTTTCTTTTTATTGGAAGGAATTTATCGGTCCTTTTTCTATTTTCTTCTTTTTCAATCGATGGCGATTATTTTTCTTTTATGGTTAACTGTAGCTGATTTGAGTTTTTTTTTTCTGAATTAATTGATTACGTTGCTAATTTAGGGTATTGAATATTGCTGTTAATGGAAAATTCAGCGTTTTTTGTTTCAAGTTTAATTTTCAGCTTACTTGTTTGGGAATTAGTTGGCGGTGATCGTATAACTACTGTTTTTAGTTGGTTGCCTTTTGGATTTTGAACCCTTCTCTAAGGCTTTGGTTCTTTAGATACAGTATGGTATGTAACGAAGTATTTATTGGTTGTTTTTGTGCCAATGGTGCTACTACATTCTTTGATTTTCCTTTTCATAGTAATACCATGTGAAGTTGGTCTCTCTTATATAAATTTTGAGATGAAGTCATAGCCTTGTGATTGGAAATTTAAATTGATGGCATAACTTCGCAACCTGAAGCCTGATATAATTACTCTTGGTGAGTAAACTTAAACTCATTTGAGGATGCTTACAAGCTTGGTTTTTCAGCTTCAAACTGAGCTTCTTCATGATAACTTCTAAAATCTAATTTTGTTATTGAGCAAGTCTCTATGCATCTAATTGATTTCACTTTTGCTTTCATTTAGGAGCATCGTGGTAATCTCAATGCTGCTGTCAACGCACATTTCACTGAAGGGGATAGAAGCGCGTTAGTGTTTTATATAACATCTTATTTCATGTTGCCTTTTGTCCTCCACTTTTTAACCATGCTGTATTCGTTTGGTAGTATGGTTTTCTCCTCCAAAATTTCTTTGAGATGCTTTTCTGATTAATATATTTTTTTCTTTTTTCTATCAGTGCACCTGAAACTTCTGTTGCAGTTCCACAAGATGATATCATGGAGATAGATGATCCAGTAGAAGTCTCACCTAGGAGAAATCCTTTATCACTTCTTTCCAACGATAGCATCATGAACACATTCTCACTGCTAGACCCACAATTCCGTAGGAGTTTGTTTGATAGGGATTCAGGTTTTTCAAATCGTGCACCTTATGTTTCACAACCAAGAGAGGTGAGGGAGATACCCATAGAAGTGAAAGATGGCAATGGTACATCTAGCCGGTCTGGTCATGCTCCTGTCATTGAAGATGTAACAGGAACTGAACATGCACAGGGCCCAGACATTCATGGGACAGTCATAGTTGATGATGAAGAAGATGATGATGATGCTACTCGGGTTGGTCTAAATGCAAGGGCTGCAGGGCAGAACGAGCAGAAAGTTGATGGATCTGGTGGTAGTTTCCCTCATAGAAGCAGTGAACCAAGTGCTCCTGGATTTGATAATTTCCAAGACTATGGAAATGACATAGAAGAGCAAATGATTCGTGCTGCCATTGAGGCTTCAAAACAGGAAACTCAGGTAAACTAATTCAATTGAATTTTTATGCAACAAAGTTTTGTCAAGACAGTTGGAAATTATATTCTGTCACTTATGGATTTATTTACATGCTGCACAAATTGATGATAATTGTTATAAAGCAGGATGTCAGAGATTCTGGACCTCGGGGAACACAATCTCATATGGAGGATCCTGAACTTGCACATGCCGTTTCATTATCTTTGGAGGTTTGTCTCCTTGAACTTTTGTTTTGCCTGTGGTTTTGGCTTCTTCTAAAATCAATAAGATCCAGACAGCAGAGCAAGAGAAAGCACTTCATCAGCAGAGGGGAGAAGTTGGGGCTTCAGAACTTGGACATATAAAGTCAGCAGAGATGGAGATGGAAAAAATACCGTCGTCTAATGGAAGGTGTGTGTATGACTAGTTTTTGGGAAAATATGCTCTCGAATATGGACATGGCACCATAAATTTAATTTTTGTACAAGGAATGATAAAGCTACTTGTAAGATAAGTTTCCATGTATGGAAATAACAAATCTGATGTTTGCTTGACTTGATCTAGGTTGGAGACAGGAAGTTCATCTATCCAAGACGATGCTGATGATTTAGTGGAGCAGCCTCTTGCTAGGACTAGATCAAGATGCACACTAACTGGCTCTGGACAAGATGTTGGAATTGTTGAGGCTAGGTCAGCATCAAGTCATAGGCAAGATGGTAGTCCTCCACAGCACAATGGCAATGCTTTTCCTTCAGATGAGGTATTTTCCATACTAGATTCCTACTATAATTTTTTCAACTGGAATTTTTGAATTCAAGGAAAAAGATACCATTCTTTGTACATGCTAAATGTGTTTCATCTTCATGAACAAATTGAAGTGGGGAGGAATCTCTTCCGAGGAGCATGATGAGGCAGTCATGCTTGAGGCTGCAATGTTTGGTGGAATTCCTGAAGGGACTGGTTATGGGTTTCCATTTGCACCACAAGAATTCATGCAATCGGAGGTTGCTTTTGCCCATCGTGTACCCCGTCCTCCATCACCTTCTCTGCAAGCTCAACGCTTGATCCGCGAACAACAGGTGTAGCTTTTGGCCTCTGAAAACAAAATGAAAACTGCATTTTCAGTTCTTTGATAAAAATTTGGCCACTGTCTGGTGGATGCAGGATGATGAGTATCTGGCATCATTGGCAGCAGACCGTGAAAAAGAGATAAAAGCATTGGAGGAAGCTGAAGCTCGTCGTTTACAGGAAGAAGCAGCCAAAAGAGCTGCTCTGGAAGAGGAAACACGAAAAGAGGAAGAATTACAAAAGAAATTGGAGGAAGAACAGGTATTCCTTCCTTTCATATATTTGATAAAAGTTTTTTTTTTCCTTATCATAGATGTATATGTTGTACAACTTAGAATGTTATTACCTGGATGTGTTCTCCTCAAGTGCAGTTCCTACACTAGAAAGTTTGGGGACCACATTCTTCAACATTTTTGTTAGAGGTGGATAATCGTCAAATTTGAATTGCAGTTCTGTGCTACAAGACATTTAATTTTGTCTTTTCCTTTAGTACTTTCATTTTTTTTAAGACGTGAAAAAAGAGGGAAATGGGGTGGGGTTTGATGCCTATAAGAAAATGTGTGCATAGTTATTCTTTCACCCTATTCTTGTTGCAAGTGTTGCTCTTGATGACATGAACTGCATTTTTGCTTGCTTCTTCCTGGGGAGAAGGGGAAAACAATAATGAGATGGAATACTTAAACGTTTTCATTTGTATGGCTCTTGTTGTCATTCTTCGTGCAGGAGTGGGAGAGACAATTGGTAGCAAAAGAAGCTTCTCTGCCTCAGGAGCCAGCATCTGATGATGAGAATGCTGTCACCCTGTTGGTGCGGATGCCTGATGGAACTCGGCGTGGTCGACGATTTCTGAAGTCTGACAACTTAAAGGCAAATTCTATTAGATTACATCCTTTTTTTGTGCAATTGTCCCTCTTAGAACTCCCTTGTTTTCTCACTCTTTTTTGTTGGCTTTGCAGTCTCTTTTTGACTTCATAGATATTGGTAGAGTGGTCAAGCCTGGGACTTATAGATTGGTAATTTCTCTGTGTCAAACTTTATTCCTTTTCTCATAATCTTTTTGATTCTTGTTAGTCTGTGCGTCTAAGAATTTAACATGAAAAATTTTTTGGTCATCCTTAACTTTGAAATGATGTTTGAAAAAACTTTCATTGAGGTGAATCTCAACCAAGCTTCACTACTCTGGTTTCTAAACTTTCATGTCCTGAACAGGTGAGACCATACCCAAGGCGTGCTTTCAGTGATGGAGATAGTGCACTGACACTAAATGAACTTGGCCTGACAAGCAAACAAGAAGCCTTGTTTATGGAGTTGATGTAGAAATTAGCAGCTATTGCAAAAATGTACAAGTTATTGGTGTCTATTAAATGTGATCATACAATGAACACGGGTATTTCATTTAAATTGGTACTGTCTCGCCAATTTATTTTACCATACGGATAGATTAAAACAATTGACTCTGACATGACGTGAAGGAACTCAATCGCAATTGTTGGAATTATGTGCATGGTGATGGAAGTTTTTATGTTTACATATCTGGCTATCTATTTATTCTTGATACGAAGATAGACAGTACTTCAATCTCGTCATGTGACATCTTAAAATCTCTATCGATCACTAGTGTCCCTCCCATGGAATGGACCACGTACGAGTGATACAAGTACCAGGTAGGTCGGTCACTTGACCGTCTGACCTATGTCGACTGGAATCCCGAGTCGTCATTCGTGGTGAGGACATTAGTGCGGCTGCAGTTAGGTGAACAGATCTCTTAATCCAAGTTGAGCTTTTGTTGGGTATGAAGTCATTTAACACAAAATGGGAATTTAAGCATGTACACTTCTGCAACAGTATCTGAAATGGGCATATTTTGTACCGTTTCGTTGGTAGGATGAATTTTGGTAACCCAATCCAACTAGTATGGGAATGAGACCCAACTGATTACTCCAGCGGTGGCCCGGAGGCAATGGAGGCCTATTTGCCTTAGCAGAAATGGGCCCCTTCTCTCTCACTTATTCTTTACTGGTGATCTCATCTTATTTTCGAAAGCCACAATGGCTCAAGTTTCCGTCATTAGGGGCATTCTTAATCAGTTCTCCACAGTTTCGGGACAACGTATTAGCCATGCCAAATCCAGATGTTATTTTTTCAAAAATGTCCCTCTAACGATATCGACCTGTTTATCCAGAACTCTGGGTTTTAAAAAGAGGATAGACCTCGGATGGTATTTGGGTGTCCCCTTACTGTACAATAGAGTCAGCAAAAGGACCTACCAATTCATATTAGATAAGGTTCAGCAACGCTTTTCAGGCTGTTCTTCTAATTTTTTGTCTTTGGCAGGACGTCTTACGCTTATTCAATCCGTCATCGCAACTTTTTCCAACTACACCATGCAAACCGTCCGGTTGCCGCGAGGCCTTTGTGATGACTTGAAGAAGCTTATGCGGCAGTTTTTGTGGGGATCATCCGGGGGCACTAAGAAGCTTCCGCTTGTCAAATGGGAGAAGGTTTGCCAACCGAAGGAGATGGGAGGTCTTGGCATTCGGGATCCACGAGCTACCAATGATGTCTTTCTCGCTAAGCTGGGTTGGATGTTGATTGTCAATCTAAATGCCCTTTGGGTGAAAGTTCTTTTTGCGAAATATAACTTCGATGCCCACCACCTCCCCTTATCCTTGGCTGATAAGGGGGGTTCGATGATATGGCGCAGCATCAAGGAGATATGGCATTTGGTGCTACAAGGCATGAATTAAATGATAGGGGATGGTACGAGGACTCGTTTCTGGTTAGATCCGTGGGTGGTGGGCGTGGGGCCCCTACTTACCCAAGTTATAACCCGTACGAGGACTCGTTTCTGGTTAGACCCGTGGGTGGTGGGTGTGGGGCCCCTACTTACCCAAGTTATAACCCCTCTCCCCGACTTTGTAGTTCATCTTCGCGTTCATCATTTTGTGGACTCCGAGGGCAATTGGCACTGGAATGCCTTTCAACAATACCTCCCCGCCTTGATCTACAGGATCATAGCTGGTATGCTTCCCCCAAAAGATTACCTTGGACAGGATAAGTTTAGATGGGGATTGTCCGACAATGGACAATTCACTGTCGCTTCCACTTATTCCCTCATCATGAATTTTGAAGACACTTTACCCCATAGAGTTTCGCAACGGATATGAGACTGGAAGGGTCCTCCCCGAATTCGCACCTTCCTTTGGCCCACAATCGTCTGCTTACTAACCAGCATTGTATTCGAAAGCAACTTATCACAGTCGGCAGTGCTCCCATTGTTAGCTGGAGGAATCATCCATCCATGCAGTGCGTGACTGTATCAAAGCTCAGTAAGTTTGGAATCTTTTCCCGCTGCATATGGTCTCCATCGAGTTTTTCTCTCTGCCCCCTTAGGAATGGCTCTTGTATAATCTCTGGTGTCCCTATCGAGTGCTTGGACAGGATTGGGCCTGTCTATTTGGAATCACTCGCTGGTTCCTATGGAAATGGAGAAATCATACATTATTTGACGTACAGTTTACTTGGTTTTCCTCACCTATCTCTTGCATTTTGTCCTTTGCAGGTCATCTTCAGGGTTTGCGGGGGGGGCCCTCTCGAAGCCTTACCGGATCGCGCTCTCGTCAGGAGTATCGAGTCGGATGAACTACTCCTCCTGAAGGCTGGATAAAGTTAAACACCGATGGCGCTTGCAACTGAACCCTATCCACAGCTACGGCAGGAGACCTCCTTAGGGATAATGCAGGTATTTGGCTTGGAGGATTTGCGCAAAATCTGGGCTGGTGCACTCCGCTGACAGCGGAACTCTGGGACGTCTTTATGGGACTCTAGCTTGCGTGGAAATTGGGATATCGCCGTATCATGCTGAAAGTCGACTCTACTACCGTAATCGCTCTTCTCTCCTCGGCATCCCATCGAGCTACGGTTTTCAACCCCATCGTCAGAGGTATTCATGCTTTGTTTTCTAAAAATTAGACTGTTACTCATCGACATGTTTATCGAGAAAGCAACAGATGTGCGGACTGACTAGCGACCTATGCTGGTCATTTTGATATTGGGGTCACTTATTTTATAAATACACCCATTAGGTGCCACCTTCTCCTCCTGGAGGATACGTCGGGGATCAAGATCCCTCGTCATATTATGTAACTTTTCTTATTTCCATTTAAAAAAAAAAGTGTGCTTGCTATGCTACGATGTTTTAAACTTTCGTTGGGATTGTTTTTATGTACTTTCTCTTAACATGCTCAACAGTCAACACACAGAATCCAGTGAATGCTGTTGAAAATGTGAAGAAAGAACAAGCACTTACGTGACCCTCTTGGGATTATTATATACCAGAACCAACTGGTCACAATCTATCAAGTGAAGGATTGCCCGCCACCTGTCTTAGTTATCCTATCCCAAGTCTGATAGGAAGTTGGTGGTAGTTAATTGACAACCCACTAGAGCCCACTAAAAGAAAAGTGAGGTGGTGTAACCCAACGGTCGGGCGAACGGTTGTCAAGGGGAGAGGCACGTGACACGTCACTCAGAAGAAGTTCAACGGTAATATTTCTCCGACATGTTCCAACGGTAACTTGGACTTGCTTTCTCTACACCTTCTGATCAGCATCCAACGGCAAGGACACCCGCGTCTCCTTACTCTTCTCGAATCTACCTTTCACAGCCATCGATTTTTTTGTTCTTAGTGCCGGTAAAACCAAACGGGTATACAAAAAGTAGGAAAAAGCAGCGACAGAGACAGCTATGAAGTTCATACTAGTAGAGTCTTAGTATAGTAGCAGTACTGGCGGGGAGAGAGAGAGAGAGAGGGAGAGGGAGGGAGTGGGAGATGGGAAAGAACCAAAAGGCTTAATATTAGAAACACGCAATTCTGTTATGGCTGAATGTTTCTTTGGGTTGTGAGTGATGATATTGTTGTGATCACTTTGCATGCATGTTTAGAGACATGCGGGGGTTCTGGATTTGCTTTTCTTCTTTCAATTTTAGCTGTCATGGGCTTTTTGTTGCAAACTTGAAATGCTGATATAGGTGTAAAGATTGCTGATGATTTCAGTCACCAACTTGCGCAAGTATGTTTATGAAATTTCCCTTCATGGAGTAAACTGCATTGTCAATAAAGTTGGCCGTGTTTCGTCAATGATCTTGAGTTGAATGTTTTGGAATCCGATGGTTCTTTTCTTTTAGGTATCAGGTTGATTAGCTCCGAATTCTTTCATTCATTTGGGGGTGGGAAGTTGCAAATTCTTTTATTCTTTAAAGTCCATACTGAGCATTCTTATATGAATGTATACAGTTCACAAATTCCCTGTTCGATATTTATTCTTTTGTCATCACTCATCCGATTCCTGTTGTTTTCATATGGTTCTGGTAAAAGAAAATTTACAAGCTTACATTAGTTTTGTTTTTCTTGTTTTATTTCTAACTTTAAAGTGTTCATGCAGAGGTAGCCATGAATGAACACACAGAACACACACACACACACAATAATAAACCATAATTAGCATAGTTCAAGAGTTAGTTTTATAGAAACAAAGAAAGATTGGAAGACAAACAGAGAATCAAAGGATAGGGTGCGTGAATCGCAGCACAACTTAAAAAAAGGAGAAAAGCAGAATTGGAAGGTTATAGAGGATGTTGGCTGGGTGTTCTAGTTCTACATTGCTGTCACCTAGGCATAGATTGAGGAGTGAGTCACCAGCACAGTTTAAAAGTTGCCATTTCCAGCTACCTTCAATGAGCACGAAGAGATTGGACTTGCCATGTACTTTCTCTCGCAGAGAGTCCTCACTTTCACAGCCTATTAGGCCCGTTTCTGTTGGTGTGTCTGTGGACAGGCCACTGGAATCCAAGGCCAGTAATCGCTCTATTAAGCAGCACATCCGCCTTCCTCCATTAGCGACAAGCGCTCAATTAGTGAAAGATGAGTTCTGGGAGAAAGGTAAGACCTTGAAGAGGTTTGCGGAGCGGGGAATAGTTGATGAATCTTGCACTAATAGGGCTAAAAGAAAAAGGAGCAGCGAACATGATGGGGGTGGTGATAGGTTGAGTCTAGGTCAGTTGGGGAGCGGCAGTTTCTGGTTTCAATCAAGTTTTGGGGTTCCTAGAGGCCCAAACCCTACCCAAGTTCCTTTCTCGTTGACATGTTCAGGAGATGAGGAAAGGGTATGTTTTGTGCCAAGTGAAGTGATCTCACCGCCTTTGCAATGGACAAACAATCCGTGGGTGGGCTCTGTTATAACCGAGATCACTGACCTTGGTGATAAAGGTGGGGAGAGTAGGCAAAGGCCAGTGCAAGAAGCCTCAGGTTCAAGTGCTTCGTCAGAGAGTCATAGTTTAGGCCTACGGCTTAGTGAGAATGTTTTGGAGCAGGAGGTTGCTAATGGCTCAAAAAATCCTCATCAACAAGGCGGTTCTGTGCAGGCTCCACAGGAGGACCATCAAGAAGAATATAAGGGGTTTGAGCTAGTTAGCTTACTCACAGCTTGTGTTGAAGCAATTGGGAACAAGAATTTTGCGGGGATCAACCGTTTTGTAGCTAAATTGGGTGAGCTTGCTTCTCCAAGGGGGGCATCTTCTATTAGCCGTCTTGCAGCTTATTACACTGAGGCTTTAGCTGTCAGAGTTGCAAGGTTTTGGCCTCAAATATTTCACATCACCACTCCTCGAGAGATTAATCGGGTTGAGGATGACTCTGGGACTGCATTAAGGCTTCTGAATCAGGTGAGCCCAATTCCCAAGTTTCTTCATTTCACAGCAAACGAGATCTTGTTGAGAGCCTTCGAAGGGAAAGATAGGGTTCACATTATAGACTTCGATATCAAGCAAGGGCTTCAATGGCCAAGTTTGTTTCAGAGTTTGGCTTCCAGGGTCGATCCACCTAGCCATGTTAGAATCACCGGTATAGGTGAGTCGAAGCAAGAATTGAATGAGATAGGAGATAGGCTTGCAGGATTTGCAGAGGCATTGAACCTGCCTTTCGAGTTTCATCCTGTAGTAGACAGGCTAGAAGATGTGAGGCTGTGGATGCTTCATGTGAAAGAAGGAGTGAGTGTGGCAATAAATTGCATCTTCCAAATGCACAAGAC
Organism: Erythroxylum plowmanianum; assembly: GCA_025531925.1. NCBI lineage: Eukaryota > Viridiplantae > Streptophyta > Magnoliopsida > Malpighiales > Erythroxylaceae > Erythroxylum > Erythroxylum plowmanianum. The sequence continues at coordinate 34,216,162 of JANVCQ010000232.1, forward strand.
ACTTTATGATGGAAGTGGAGGTGTATTGAGGGATTTCTTGGGACTTGTCCGAAGCACAAAACCCGCGATAGTCGTCATGGCGGAGCAAGAGATGGAGCACAATGTTATTGATTTGGAAAGAAGAGTGTGCAATTCCCTTAAGCACTACTCTGCGATATTTGACTCCATTGATTCTAGCATTCCATTGGAAAGCTCGGCTAGGATAAAAATAGAGGAGATGTTTGCAAGGGAAATTAGGAATATAGTGGCTTGTGAAGGGAGTGACAGGGTTGAAAGGCACGAGAATTTTGAGAAATGGAAGCAGTTGATGGAACAAGGTGGATTCCGGTGCATGGGAATTAGAGAGAGGGAATTGATTCAAAGCCAGATGCTGCTGAAGATGTATTCTTGCCAGAACTACATAGTCAATAAACAAGGTCAGAATGAAGGACTTTCTTTAAGCTGGTTAGATCAACCTCTGTACACAGTCTCAGCGTGGGCGCCTACAGATATGGCAGGGAGCTGAAGGGTACAGGGAATTGCTTCTTTTTCTTCAACTCACTCCAAAATCTTTGTGGGCCTCCCATTCATTCTTTCATTCTTTTTGTTGCAGACAAGACTTGTCAGTCCAATAGTACCAAAGTCCTTTAGATCAAGTACAGTTAGTTTCTTGCGGGCTTCGGTCCATAGAATTTGAGTCAACTTATGTTTATTCTTTCATTCTTTATGTAGTGAAGAAATTCTTTTGTAGGTCATTACATTGTCCATTTCAATTCTTCAATGGTTGTCACTTAGAAGTGCTGATGTACCTGGAAATAAAGTCATTACATTGTCCATTTCAATTCTTCAATGGTTGTCACTTAGAAGTGCTGATGTACCTGGAAATAGTCATTATGTATGAAATATGATTCAACTGATATACATGGAGACACATTTACATAAGCTAATTAACTTTTAAAAACTATTTTGATATATAGTATCACTACAACTAAACATCTACATTAAGATAAAGGTGATACGTTCATCATGATAAAAGTTGGAAAAAAAGAGAGAGAATGCCCAGCAAGTACAACTTGCTCGTTTGTCCATGTCCTGTTTCTATCTACAAGGGATTGAAACAAACATTGCTTCTTGTTGGGATATGACTAACCTTACTATCAGATGCGAAAAGTGAAAGTAACAAAGAAGTATCCTTCTCATTACCATCCATAAACCTCGTAATTACTGACATCGATATTACTGCTGCATAAGATTTGCATCATCTTCTTACTCTTCACCATCTATCATTGTCATCCTCAGGATGAAGAAATGGATTTAGGGGCTACAAAACAAGTAATTTAGTTCAAGTGTCAAATTTTTCATATAAAAACTTATACATCTCAGTACAAAATTAAATCGAATGTTCTCTTCTTCATATATTGTTTAAATGGATTGGCATTTTCATCCCGAGTAAAGTAAAAGTGGTCCAGAGGTGACGAATTTATGATCATTTTGTAAGGTGTTGTGTTTCTCAAATTATAGAAACTGAAAGCAACTAAAGCTTGAATTTTTTGTTGCCCACTTTATATCCCTATGGATATAATAGTTCAAGTGAAAAGTAAACAACATATTATACGTGTGGATTAAAACATTGAAATCTAAAAGGTCTCAACTCTCCTAAATCTCGAAAATTAAATGAAATACTTTTTGTGAACTTTTTAATTTTCTAAGTAAGCTATAGGCTTTTCAAATACTTCAATGTAGAGAGAGGCATAATCTTGATGTTGAGAAGTACAGTACTCTGGCGGTGGCTGGGTATGCCATCTTATGATATCATGAAAAAGTGCAGACTCGTAATATGTGAACCTGAAAGATACTATAGCGGAATTTGATTATGAATCTTTTAAGTACAGTTTAATTTCCCCATCAATTTGATTGTATAACAAACATCTAGGTGATAGCACAATAATATATCATTTGGAGTGTCCTGTCCACCTGTTTTACTAGCAGCTACTTATTATATGTGACACTGATAGGTATCAAACTCAAGCCTTGAATAAAGAAAATGGTTAAATTATGCCTATATATATATATATATATATAGTAGAATAAATATTTTATAACATATTGTCATATATACTTTACAAATAATATATAAAATAACTTACAATTATCAAATTACAAATATATTTTTTATCTCAATTCAAAATACATGAAATTAATAAAACGTAAAAATATAATGAGATGTCGTTTTAATTTCCAATTTAGAGTGAGAATCCTTTCCTTCTTTCTAGAATTTTTTTTCAATTATTGGTTCACTAATTTGGGTGGGAATTTTCCAAGCTAAGGTCTCCTCCGGTTTCTGTTAAGTCAAGAAGACTTCACGTCTATTAATTTTGGTGACAATCAAATAATAATAATATTGTAAATAAATGAGTTTTTTTGATAAGTGTGTTAAGCGTGCAGAAAAACACAGAAAAAACAGAAAAACATAGAAGAAACAGAAAAACACAGAAGAAGTGAAAAACGCAAAAGAAGCGGAAAAACACGGAAGAAGTGGAAAACACAAAAGAAGCAGAAAAACACAGACGATACAAAGATAAAGATACTCTAGTATGTCGGATAGTTAGTCAGTTGGAGTTAGTTACAGAACTCAACTGAATAACGGTTTCTACAAGAAGCAAGAAGCAGTTAGAGACTTAGGCTATAAATACTAGTCGTAATCGAAGAATGAACAATCTTTAAGCTTTCAAGTTTTTACTTACAAAGAAAATTCTGTATTCAAAAGTGCGATACAAGAGAGAAAACTCTACTGTAATAAAAAACTCACAATATCTTTCTAGTGAGAGAAAGAAAAAGCTAAGAGCCTGGAGAGGCTAAGATAGCAGAAAGAATACTTTGT
>JANVCQ010000232.1:34244006-34274577 GCA_025531925.1 Erythroxylum plowmanianum
ACATACATACATAATAATTCATTTCAAAATTTTAAAAATATATCCAAACATTAATATAGTTAAAATTAATAAAAATGTTTTTTATTTTTATGTTGTCAAACGGTCTATTGTATGAAGCTCTTTTAAAAAAACTGTTTTTTTAATTGACAGCCAAACAGTCAACTGGCTTTTAAAAAAATCTCTTCTCAGAAAAATTCTACTGACAAAAGCTCTACTGATAAAAGCTCAACCAAACGGGCCTGATCCGCTAAACATCAAACCACCACCTCTCGTTCTAGGGTTAATGCTAAGTATTGCGAAGTTGCTAATAAAGTTGTTGAAACCTGATGGATTCGTAACTTGCTACTGAAGTTGTATTGTCCCTTGCCTCGTGTCAATTTGGTATATTGGTATATTGTGATAATGTTAATCCTGTTTACCTCTCTTCTAATCCTGTCCAATATCAATGCACTATTGAGATTGATATTCATTTTGCGTGGGATAAAGTTGCTTTGGGTCACGTTCGAATGCTTTAGGTACCCTCTTCTTACCAGTATGTTAATATTTTTACTAAGGGACTTCCTTCGCCACCCTTCATTGACTTTTGATCCAGTGTACGCGTTCGGCCTCCTCCTGTTGATTGTTGGGGTACGCCAGAGTACATAGAATTATGTATTTTACATATTTTCTGTAAATCTATAATGTTGTAGGATATTCCCGTGACAGAGAGATATTGTATTGTACTATAAATACTGCGAGGGGTTCAGTTTATTTCTAATACTTACTTTTTATGTAGGATTTGGGTGATGACAGTTCACTCCAGTACATGTCTTGTTATTCATAACAGGCAAATAGGATAACAGGCCATCTTACGACAACTGGTACAAGTATAACCACATTTTCAAGATGGCAAGAGATCGAAATCCTATCCCTGCTCTAATTTTTGGCTCTAGGAATGAGGACTAGAGGCCGTTCCTTGACTAAAGTTAAACCGAACTTTTCAGTCATGTCCAAGTTGGTTGCATCTAGCCCAGAGGGAAGAGACCAATAAAAGAAGTGAAGGAAGGAAGCAATTAGCAAAGTCACCTGCTTTGCAGCCATTGGCAGACCAGGGCAAATTCTCCGTCCAGCACTGAAAGGTATGAACTCAAAATCATTACCCTTGAAATCCACATTTGAGTCTACAAATCGTTCTGGATTGAAGACTGATGGTTTTTCCCAATTGTTGGGGTCCCTTCCTATTGCCCAGACGTTTACCAGTATCTGAGAGTTCTTTGGAATGGTATAGTTCATGACTTGACATGTCTCGATGGCACGGTGAGGAAGGAGAAGTGGGGCGGGAGGATGTAACCTCAGGGTTTCCTTGATGCAAGCCTGAAGATATGTTAGATGAGGTAGATGGGATTCTTTAACCATGCTGTCCTTGCTCACTTCTCTTGCGATTTCTTCTTGAGCTTTCTTCATGTGTCGTGGATTCTTCATTAGTTCCGCCATTGTCCACTCAATTGTTGAACTACTTGTGTCTGTCCCGGCAGCGAACATTTCCTGCAAATCCGTATTACGTCATGGGAACGACAGCAACACAAGCTGTCGTTTGTGTTTGAAATGAAAATTCCCGTTTCTCTGAAAATTTGCATAAATAAAACTTTCTTGCATAATGACTTCAGTAAATTGCAGAATGAGAAAAGTTTCCCAGGAAAAAAGCTGATGTAAGTCAATTTTCTGACCCTTTTCTGGGTTGCTGCCTCAGTGTACAATGTTTTTATAATAGAACTTAGAAGGATTGAACAGCTAGTCTAATATAAGAATGCAAGGATATCTTTCCTAAATATCGTTCCTAAGTCCTGCTAAGCCATAGCTTAAATGCGAATCAGTATGAGAGAGACGGAGAGGAATAGGTGAGAAGGCATACCATAAGCATCACGTTGATTTGATCGTCAACAGAACCATAGTTGATTAGAGCATCAAGAAAGTCCACTTGGTTTGGAGCATCATTGCTTTTTCTGATTCTCCTTTCTTTAATGATGGCTTCCCACTTTTGATAAGATCTCATATTCAATTCCATACTCTTCTTACGCATACCTTGCAGATCAAATCGACCTAATATTGGATAAAGGTCAGAAATATTTGGAACAGAGCCAACTTCAAACATTTCCCTTAGGATTCTACTCATCTCTCCTTCCAAGCTTTCACGCTCCAAGTTGATGAGATCCTTGGACACCAAAATGTTGCTCAACATGTTAATTATAGAAGCAAATGCTACATCTCTTATTTTAATCTCCCGACCTTCCATTTTACCGATAAATTGTATTATCGCCTGTACAATCTTTTCCCGGGCACACTCCTGAGACTCCAGTGCCTTGGCAGAGAAAAGCTCTTTTCTGCACAATGTACGCATTGACTTCCAATTATCATCGCACTCAAGGATCCACCCAAGGGATAACTTGTTGAGTTCTGGGCTCTTGGCTGGTGTTGCATGAGGGACATATCTCCCAGATAGATGGCGATCATGAGTCTTGAGGATTTCAGCTGCAGCAGCCTTTGATGCTCCTACAACCACGATTTGGGTTCCAAGTCTGAGGGAGAAGAGCGGCCCATATAATTGAGCAAGACGGGTTAATTTGATATGAGGGTTGTGTCCCATTTCCAGAATGTTGCCTAAAATTGGCCATGGATATGGACCTGGTGGAAGCGGCGCCAATTCCAATTCTGATGAGCTCCTGACAAGCTTGACAAAGAATAATAGGAGAGGCAGGAGCAAAAGAAGAGGAAACAAAATATTGATGTCTCCAATGTCAATATTTGCCATGAACTTCTTCATCTAGTGAGGAGGTTTGGCCACCGACTTCTTATACTGAATTTTATTAGATTAAATAAATACTGTTGGATACAACTACATCCACTTGATGCTTTTGAATTAAATGTTACACGAGTTCCCACTTATAATATATTATAATAATGATACTTCCATAAAATCTGTCGTGGGATTATTGTGATTCTATGTGGCGTGTTTGACTCTTCAGTTAATTTTACACAAGTTCCCACATAATATTGTAACTGTTTCGCAAAATCAGGAATTGGGTTCTTGTCATGTTTTACTTGGTGGTTGCTATCCAGTTTTATCAGGTCGACTCCCACTTATAATGCGACAAATTATGAATATCCAGTTTTCTGTGTTTCTCTTGGAGCTAGAGAATGAAGAAACAAAATGGGCCTCAGGATTTTATTAGATGAAGTCCAAAGTCCAACTCTTTAAGCTGTTCAACTGGTTCATGAAATGCTCTCTGTAACAATGGAATCTCTGTAAATTAATAACTTTTGAACCATACAATAAAGGGACCTGCAAAGAAAGATCAAGTCCTGGCCCGACCAAAAAGAAAGTACAATTGTACGTTTTGGTCTTCAAAGTTCAATTTGCCCATAATATGAAAATATTTACCACCTTAAATGGGGTGCGTGTTTTTCTTTCACGTACGTTTCGGTCTATGTCTTTAAGACACGAAAGAAACGAATGTCAACATGTGGAGTAACGGTGAAGTACTGACGAAGGCTAGGTTTTGTTTTCTTCTCGTTTATTTTCTTGCAAAATTGATGAGCTATAGTTGACAACTAACAACTTCGGTTAATTAATTAGTTATTATTATTAAAATTAAGATTAAAAAATTAATCTTAACGTCTAACTCGGGCTGTACGCACGCCATATGGTCTAGATATGTTTGGCTCAAACGCCGTGAGCATTTGTACAATCTGTGGGGTCTAGCTTGTGCAGCATATGTGCATGCAATTGTACGCTTAACCTGATGTAAACACACTAAAGGAAAAAAATTTTAAAATTGCATAATGGTACCGAAAGTTATTTGGATCATTTTTAAGGTTAAATTTTTATTTTTGGGTATTATTATATTGGTAATTATTAAGGATTAAATAAAAAAGTTTAAATAAAGATTTTAAAGTCATTATTGATTGAATTTTCATGCAATTAATTTGAAATAAAGGAGATAAATAATTTGTCATCTCATATGTGTATCTTTTGTTGTACATTGCATGATTTATCATTTCTTAGATTTTATTTTGCAAATTCTTGAACAAAGGTTACCAATAATATTTATCAAAATAAAAAATTAAGTTTTTTAGTTACAGAATTAAAATAACATCATTTTTTATATGAAAGAAGTTCAAACTTTGGGCGAAGCTCTAATTGTAAAGTCCAAACTCGAGCCTATCCAAAATATAAAAAAATCTTCAGTCTAAGTTTGGGTTAAAACTGAAATAACGACTCCAGTCAGATTAAATAAAATATTTTGAATTTGACTTAAAACCTTATCAACTTTGGACAAGTCCATTGATTTTGGGTTGGGCTGACCTAATTATGCTCGGAGTTTTGTCATCCCTAAATATCTTTAATTTTGTATTTTGTTATTTTCTCCTTTGGTGTTAACATTATATGAAATTTGAGATATGAATAAATGCATTTGGTGGGGTTAATCATTGCTTGAGTGATCAATACATTCGCAAGCGATCAGAAGAGTTAATAATGCATACTTTGATCACTTTTATATGGAGATCTTATCCTTATGTATTATGTATTATCTATTATGTTCATATATGTTTCATGATATATTTCATAAAATGCTAATTATAAATACCATTTATGGCTTTTAATGTCATTGTTATCCTACATTTGTACTAATTAAATACATTACCTGTTTTTTAGTCACCTTTTATGTAAATGGCAACAATATTACCATCAAAACCATGATTCTTTTCAGTTTCAAGAAGTTGAAACATGATGAGGATTTATTTTAGAGAGGGTAGATATTAACATGCCTACAGTCATGGAAAAGTAATATGTTTGCACACATGTCAAGACTAAACATAAAAACCAACTTATACAACTTAGAAAAGGTGGAATAAAATGTGTTATTTGACCATTAAGAGTTTTATACCTAAACATCCACTAAATAGAATGCCCAAAACAACCATTATAAAGGACTTTCTCGACAATGTTTTTCTAAAGGTTTAGAGTTTCATTAGGATAGTAACTTTAAGCTTACATAGTCATTCCTAATACTTACATTGTGCATTATATTTTGAATACATTTCTCTTAGAGTTTGGTGTCATTGTTACGACTTATAACTCACAAGATGAAGCTCAAGATCTTTCTCAAAGTGACAAAGGTCGGAGTTCCCTTTTAGGTCTTCATTCTTTTCTTTATATATCTTTTCCATATAGAGCAAATATTAGGGCTTACCTGACTCAAAATTTTATAATATCCCTCGAAAAGTCATGTTTTAGAAACCGGTCCGCGTCTGTTGTCGCACGGGCCATGATAGTGGTTAATAGTGGCACAATCATGCCACTCAATTTTTGCTCTCTGTCATGATCATGGCAGATAGGGCCAAGATTGTGGCAGACCACTAGGCTTATGTCACAATCATGGCCCTGGGTCTTGCTCCGGGTTTCCTCTGAATTCTCTCTGTTCTTCAATATTTGATTTGAAACACTAACAAATATATCAAGCACCTCAAATACATAAAATTTAAGTTCAATAGAATGCTCTAACCTATAAAACACTCCAAACACAAATATCTAACTAAATAACATAATCCTAACCTAAACATGTACTAATCATTCAATTTAACAACTAAATACATACTAAAATAGCCACTAAAATATTATGTAACCTACAACTATCAGGTTATAAGGTAATTGAAAACAATTTATTTGATCAACGATTATGTGGGAAAGGCTAAGTCTCTCTTAAATGGATTTAAATAAGATTGTCGTACAAAGAAGTAGGAGTAACTTGTAGTATAAGTTTGGTGCTTAGAAAGCCTTTGTAACAATTGGTATTTGGGCCACATTTTGATATGGTAGGAGGGAACAATTAGATGGAGCATGTCACCAGAGTAGAGGCATTTATTGGGCCAATTCCTCAAGGAGAGGAGAATGTCACCTCCTATTATACTCTGTTCGAGATGTTAGAGGAATAATGATAAATGATTATTTGACTATAATCATATAACCATATTTAATATGTTTTACTCATTGTTTAATATTTTTTAGTATTTTTGGTACTTAATTCGCTTTAATTTTTTTGTTTATGATCTCTTAGACTAAAAGGAAAAGAATTCGGATGAAATCATGGCATAAAACGAAGATTCAAAGCAACTTAGATATATATAGCTATGTATAGTGACCATTTAGGTCTTTATAAACACGTGGAGATTTGAAATTATTGTTTTTGACCGTGTATGTTGTTCATGTTAGTATCTATATCGGTGAAAATTTTTGAATTAAGGTGTTTTTGGAGATATACAGCCTTGCACGTGGTCGTGTATATCCCAAAAATCTAATTTTTACTATAAAAGGATGTTATTAGAGGCAAAGCAAAAGGAGGTGAGTTTTAGAGGATTTTTGAGTCATAAGAAACACAAAGAAGAGGCAATTTTGAAGAGAGGGCAAGGAAAACACAAAGATTATGTCACAAGGTCTAATAGATATCGTCATTCAATCCAAACTTCAAGAAGAGTCATTAAAGATGAAAGAGAGATTTAGAATATGATTTCATTTATTTTTATTTTTCTTCTAAATATTTGTTATTGGTTTAATTTTCTATGAGTAAGAACTAAATTATTTAGTGTGTAAGTGTGTGATGAAGCCTAAAATTATGATAACAATATGATTTGACCTTTTATTCAATGCAATTTTATTGATTGATTTATTATGATTCAATTATATGTTATATTCTTGAACTAATATATCTAGAATATTAGTCCATTATCTGATTTCACATGATTGAGATTGAGAAATCCTTTTATGTGAATAGATCTACCATAATTAGAAGGAGTTGCATGTAAACATAGAGATAGGTCAATATAAATCCTTTGAATTAGGGTCAAACTTAATAGTGAAATTCACAAATAAATAATGCAATCTTATGGATTTTAATTTAAGAGAGATTTTACTTAATCAACTGGGGGGTTAGGTGTTAATAGTTTTGAGAAAGATATTAACATAATATAGGAATTTCCACAGTCTAATAATCAGTAATTTAATTACATGTTAAAGGGCTAATATTTAAGAATTCTTTGAGGATTCATCACCTAGGTACCATTTACTTAATATCAATTTTTCATAGTATTTTCCTTTGTGTGAGTTCATTATTATTTCAATCTTAGTTTAGTTTGCTTAGTTTAAATTTTAATTAAATCTAAAATCTGATTCGACAGTTATATAATAGGAAAAAATGAATACTAGTACTGACAATCCTTATACGATTAACCGTATTTGTTAGTAATAGCTACAGCTACACTATACACTTACGATTAAAACTTGTAAATCTTTATAAGCGTAGAAACAATCAATTAAGTTTTTGACACCGCTATCGGGATTAGTAATAATAGGAAAGCCTAGCTTTTGTTTATCTATCCATTTTTACTTTATTTAATCTTATTTTCATTTCTAATTTTTTGTTTATTTTATAGTCTTTGATTTTTTTATATCTCAAGGATTTTGACTTTTTAGTCAGTTTATGACTCGAAGTCATCCAACAAGCTTAGTAGATGAAGATCCAAAAATTGAGAGAGTAGCTCATAAAATCTTCGCAGAACACATTTTAGAGAGTTTGAGTTAGGTTGACAAATAGAGGTCATATTAATACTGAGAAATTAGGAACCATAATAGATCAACTAAGAATTATATTCAATTACACTTGACTGGACTTGATAGGAGCAGAATCCATCATTTTTAGACTGACTGTGAATGCCAATAATTTCAAAATCAAGTCAAGTATCATTCAAATGGTGCAACAGTCTGTTCAATTTGATGGTAGAGACTAAATGCAACAACTAGGGTACTTTAAATAATAAGACACCAGAAGCAGCTCGCATTCTTATTAAAGACATGGTGATGAATAAATATCAGTGGTGCTCTTCTTAAACAAGACTTAATAAACCAGGGAGAGTATATGAATTGGATGCAATGGCTAAGTTAGCGAACCAAGTGGAAGCTCTAAGTAAAAAAATTGATAGATTAATTACGAATTCATGATGCTAAGTTATGCAGTATGAGGTTAGTGGGTTGGAACATTCAGGTCAAAATTGTCAAGCATTACAACCTGAACATGTGAATTATATAAGAATGTTCCTCAATAACAAAACAATCCATATAATAATACATATAATCCAAGATGAAGGAATCACCCCAATTTCTCTTTAGGGAATTAAGGGCAAGCAAGGGATAACCCTCCATAAAAATTTCAGTAACAACCACCTTAAGCTAAGAAACTGACTTTAGGAGAGTTGATGACAAAAAAAATGTTTAAGATTTTGAAGCTAGACGCTAACAAATAGACATTTCTATATGTAAATTGGAGGTTCATATCAATCAAATCATAAAATTAGCATTTGAAATACCAAAGGGGAGTTTGCCTAGTATTACTGAAACAAATCCTAAAAAACGTGTAATGGTAATCACCCTTAGGAATGGCAAAGAGCATTAAGAAGAAAAGGTACCTCAAATTGAAAAGGAGAAAACTAAGAGTTAGATAAAAGCTGAAGTGAAGGGAACCTTAGAAAAGTCAAGGAATATCGACCTAGCATCCCTTATCTTACTAAAGTGAAGAAAAACCTAATGGATGTACAGTTTGGTAAGTTCATGGAATTGTTTAAGAAATTTCAAATTAGCTTACCCCTTATTGAAGCTTTTCTGCAAATGCCGCATTAGTTGGAAATTTTGATAGAGCTACTATCAAACAAGGAAAATTTAGAGGAGTTGGCAACGATATCGTTGAGTAGAAGGTGATTAGAAATTCTGAAAAGCAAGCTACCAAAGAGCTCATAGATCCAAGGAGTTTTACTATCCCTTATGAAATTGGTAGTTTAAAAATAGATAAGGCTTTACCTAGCCTAGGGGTCAGTATTAACATGATGCCTTACTCATTATTTGATAAACTGGGATTAGGTAAACTAAAAACTACTAAGATAAGTGTGCAGCTAGAAAATAGATCAGTAAATTTTATAATAAGTTTATCTTTCTAACGGATTTTGTGATTCTTGACATAGAGGAAGAGGTAAAGGTACCTCTAGCCCTTAGTCGACATTTTTGGCAACTGCTAAGTCAATTATCTATGTTAGTGAAGGCAAATTAATATTAATGGTGGGGGATGAAGAGGTTGAATTTTCTAAAATCATAAATCCTGACCTTGAGCTTATTGATGATAATAAATCCAGTGAGCTATATAACGATTCATTTTTTTTGATATTGATGTTAATGAATCTAGAGAGTCACATAATGATTCATTTTTGGATATTTGTAGGCTTTAAAGGTCCAATGGAACTTTTACAAGTTGAAGGTAGTCAATCAAAGGAAAAAAAATGCAGCAATAAGCAACAACAGGTAGCTTATATGGAGGTTATGGAACTAACAGTAAGATAAACAAAACTCAATTTTTACAAGCCTCCTTGAGTATGAAATGTGTGTCCAACTAACAACATTAAACAAACGCTACTTGGGAGGAAACCCAAGAATTAAGTTAGGTTTTATTTTTTAATTCTATTCCATTTTGTTTCTATTTTAATGTTAGCATAGGATTTTGTTGAGTTTGATGTGTTTTAGGATATGATATATTGTAAATTCATAACTAGCAATATTTATACTCCATATTTGATGTATTTTTTTCTTGATAATTTATAATTTTATTGTATATTTGGTACTTAATTCATTCCAAGTGTGTTTATAGGTTATAATTGCCTTTATGGACTTAAAGGAGAAGAATTTGGATGAAAACACGACATAAAAAGAAGGTTTGAGGCATAGAAGGGATACAAGGCCATACATCAACCTGTGTAAATCTCCCAAAACCCTAAAATTTACTATAAAAATACATGTTCAGAGTCAAAAGAGAAGAGGAGAATACAAAGGCATTTTGAAATTCTCAAAGGCAATTCAAGAGGTAGAAATGGAAAACACGAAGAATTCATTGAAAGATCCAAGAGAATATAAGATCAAACCTTTATTTGTAAGAATATTTGATAGGAAATAAAAAGGGAGATTTGAAATTATAACCCTTTATTTTTTATTAATTTTCTTATTGTTATTGTTTGATTTTGTTTCCTAACATGTGTAATTAAATTCCTTTAGTGTCAAGATTAGATGAATGCTATCTTTATGCTTTAACATGCTCTGATTCTTTTATTAATGCAATTGGTTTGGTTGATATGTTATGATTTAATTAAGTGTTTAATGTATGTTCTAATAGATTCGAAATATTGGATCATATAATCTGATTTCATAACATAGAGCTTGAAAGATCCTTATTTGAATAGATCCACCATAATTCGAAGGAGTTGATTATAACCTTAGCGATAAGATGACATAAATCCTCTATATTAGGGTCAAACCTAATAACGAGATTCACTAATTGGTAAAGTAATCCTATAAACTTTAACCTAAGTAATTTGATTGAAAATCTTATAATTAGTTATTATTAGACTCGAGTGAGCTATTAACATACCATAGGGATCTCTATGGTCCAATAAATCAATTAAAAAATTGTATAATAAAAGATTAACAAGTCAAGGGTTTTTAGGGGGATTTGAAACCTAGACATTAAGTTGTGATATCGATAGTTTTCTAAGTAATTTCTTATTTCTCTATTCTTTATTTGCTTCCTATTTATTTTATTTGTTTACTTTTTATTTTCTATAAATTAAAAATCATAATCAATTCATAGACTAGACAATAAGATAATAGTAACTACTAGTAATCATTGTCTTTATAGGATCCACCCATACTTACCTATACTAGCTATAGCTACACCTTACACTTGCAGTTATTTCATAATTGACACATTTAAAAATAGTCAATCAACATTAAGCATCCTAAAGAGATTGTACATATTTATCGTGTTACGGTATGCATGTTAAAGTTCCATAAATTTGAGTGAATTTTTTTTTAATTTGTCTAACTATTTTTCATGTTGCACATGTTTATAAAGAGTTACATGCCCACTAGACATGCTAGTGTAGGCTTACATGATCTGATACATGCATGTATAATAGATTGTGTATGTCTGTGATCACATGCCTGTCTTAGATTTAAGATGTCTTTGATTTACACAGTTAGCTATATAGCCAAGTAGTAAACCATGTAAGTCCGCGACAACCTTTAAATTACCCTACCTTTTTCATTCTTTTCATATCCATTTTTTTTTATTTTTGTGCCAATTTGTGATACCCAAGTAAGTATTTTCATCTATTTCACTTATTTATCCATGAATAATTTGGTATTTTGCAATTTCTAGAGATTTTCACTCTCCAAAAATGCTAAGGTTAGGGTTTTGTGATTTTGTATAACTTTGTTTAATTTTGTGGATAATTGTGGTTTAATAGTTGAGTTTAATCCATTCCCATATGATTTATTGATTCAATTTGATGAAGTGCATGCAAATTGGATGAAATTTCAATTGGGATTGCCAATTTATGTGATTGTGCTCACTAATTCTTAAATTGTGACTATTGTTTAATTTTATCTTAATTTTGATTTTTAGATGAATTCAATGTTTAATTTTGCTAATTTGGAGTAATTGTTAGATTAGGTTTATTAATTTCAAATTTAGGATTAATTTTGTAACTGAATAACTAGATTAGCTTTATTAGTTAATTACAATGTTGTTCATTTCAATTTTGTGATTAATTAGGTTATTAGTTAATTTTAATTATTTTATGTATTTATTTATTTATTTATTTATGTTAGATTATTTATTCATGATTTTACTATGTGTTTAATTTTCCTTTTTAAGTTCATTTTCACATTTAAAGTTTATTTGTTATTTTGTTACATTTATTTAAAGTTTTAGGCATAATGACGAGACCATGTTGAGTAAAATAGGCACCAAGGAAGCAACAATGAGGAGAAGGGTCCTCTAGAGACTCGAGGGGAGCTTGCACAATTCATATAGTTCAGCCACTAGAGTGATCTCTAATGTTACTCTTCAATGTTGCAACAAATGAGGAGTAGTATCAACGACTCAAGGAAAAGACTTCATAACAGGTAAATTGATTGGGAGGCACTGGGACAGGTCGATTTGGTCCAGCAGGTTCGGGACCTTATCAATGTTGGGGCATAACCTTGCTTGTTTAAGCTCGTGGAGACCTTATGTTTAGAGTTAACTCTTGAGGTGCTCTCCAGGTTCTTTGTAGAGAAAGGAATTCACAATTGGGATTGACTGAACACTATCTAGTTCCATCTACTAGGGAAAATGGTCCATATAAGCTATTTGGAGTTCTTTGTCACAATGGGGCTGCACAACTAAGAATTTGTGGGGACACTAGCTTACTTAGCCCTATGGACAGACTTCATATATGGGGTGTCTTCTCAACGATTTTGGACTACCATCAGTAAGGACGACGATTGCAACCCGAGTAGATCCAAGGCATCGTCTCTATAATACCCGATGCTTATATATATATATATATATATGGAATTTTAACTCACACGTTGAGCGGTCGGGGTCACATCCATGGCCTCATCAAAAATTTGGACGTGTTCTAGGACACTGATACATTTAGGACATGTATTAGTGCATCATCCTATGTCAAAGTGAGAAGAAGAACCTCAAGAAGATCTGCGTTAGACCTTACATGACAAGGCTTACACAGAATAAGAGTTTTTGATAAACTACCAGTGATGTAATTAGTGGATGCCATGGTAGTGCTAAATATTGATGTGATAAAGCACATGCATAGGGTGAGTAGATGGCGGGGACTTATAGGTGACATCTACCTTCTAATTGTAGTTCCTGATGAGTCGACCATATGAGGAGGAGTCAGGGAGCCATATATAGTTGGGTATCCATCATAATTGTGCTCATCATCATCCCAGATCGAGGGTGCTACACATAAGGAGGATAGTGCACAAGTTCCCCGGATACGTACACCCCACCCAGACCAATTGAAGATTGCTTGGTTGGAGAAATACATGGGGCAAATTTTGGGCACTCAATGTATTATTTGAGTACAATAGGAGGAGATCATGGAGTGGTTAGGGGAGTTTGAAGCTTATAATAGATGGATAGGGAGATACTGATATAGATGGTGAGCCATCAAAGGATGACTTTTCAACCACCACCATCTGGAGTGGCTACATTGTCTTTAGTCGCTTCCCATTTTGAGGCTGTATGACTTGAGGACCCTCCACTGATGGACATGTTGGAATCACAATAGGATTGAGGGATGCTTAAATTTTTTTCTCTTTTCTTTTTCTCATTATTTGTATCCTTTTCTTATTTTCTTCCCTTTGTTACTTTATTTTGTCCAAACATTAATGTAATGTTATTTTCATTTACATCATTTTTATGTCCATATTTCTTAATTATTTTTCTTATTTTTATTTTCTCTTATCTTTTTATCCCCTTTTTGTTTATATTTTACAAGGATGATTTTATCTAATATCGAACAGAACCTTTATCAAATTCAGAACTTTGTAATTCTTATTATTCAGGGTAATACCAATTCTAACCCTTTCTTAATTTTTGTGTTTTATTGATATTTTATTTACTTATGCTTATATTCTGTACATTAGGGAGAATATCAATTTTAAGTATGGGAAGGGATTTTTTAAGCTTATTATAACCTTTTTTATTAAATCTTATTAATTGATTTTTGAATTAGATAAAATTTGTCCAAAATACTTAAGATCATTGTTGATTATTGAATTGAATTAGTTGTAATAGGATAAAAGTTAGAATAAACTTGCTTTTACATGTTATATTTTTAGTAATCATTGAAATAGTTAATTTAAATGAAAATTGCATATTTTTTACACACATAAGACCTTTCTTTGAGCTTTTGAGCCTAAGAACAAATACATCGTTCTTTTAAGCTCCTTTATTCTTTCATGTATGTTATCATACATAGTTTGATGATTTTAGAACTTACTTTTGTTATTCATATTGAGACCATATTTGTTAAATTAGAAGAATTAAAATGTTAAAGTCATTTAAATTAAACCTTTGTTTAGCCTATTTTCTTGATAATTACCTCATCATATTTTATCCCTTAAAAGTAACCAATTTTGAGACTTAGACTTTTCATTGATTATAACCATATTATTACCTTTACCGTTTCTTTCTTGGAAGCCTTCTTAATATTTTAAACCCTGAAGGCTATTTGCATTTACTTGATTGCTTGAAACTAAATTTGAAAAGGTCCAATATTACTTTAATTGTTGGTACGTGATGAATGCTCAAAATAATAATAATAATAAATAGTACATAAATAATATATGTTGCAAGCATGAAAAAAAAGTGTTAAAGTTATGGTACAAATGGCCTTATGGTGGGAAGGTCCTATATTGTGAAGAACTAAGTTTCTTTTAATTTTGTTTTCTTTTGTAAATTTCTTTCAATTTTATTACCTTTTTTATTATTGTTATCATACCTTAACTAAGCGCCATTAAAACCTTGTAACAAAATCTTTTTGTTTCCATTTTAAGTTTTAGTGGAGACATGATTTTATTGCAAAGATTATAGTTAAGAATCCTTCTATGCATTGATAGGAGAGTTCTTACATTTTCACCCTAAACACTTGATTCTATTGAGAGAAGCCTTGGTGAAGGTGTAAAAAAAAATTTCTTTTGATTTCAAAAAGAATATCACCATGATTATTATTGATATTGAATTATGAAGGTTAGTTCTAAGATACTTGAATCTAATTGTATGGTAATTTGATTAATATGATATGATGATTTAGAGTGTGGATGGACAGGGTGAGGTTAATAATGGATGGGTGTTTGTAAGATTAATGATTTGCTTGAGAATAAGCAAGAACTTAAGTATGGGGATGTTTGATAAATGATTATCAAACTATAATTTTATACCCATATTTAATGAGTTTTGCTTGTTGTTTAATAGCTTTTAGTATTTTTGGTACTTAATTGACTTTAAGTGTGTTTATAGGTGATAATTGCCTTCTTGGACCAAAAAGAGAAGAATGTGGATGAAATCGTGACAAAAATCGAAGATTCAAACAAACTTAGAGATACACATCCATGTATAACGATTGTATAGGTCACTGTAAACATGAGGAGATTTGAAATTTTCATTTTTAGTTGTATATGCTGCTAGTGTAAGTCTCTTTGCCTGTGTAAAATCACGAATTTAGGTGTTTTTGGAGATACATGATCTCCTACATAACTGTGTAAGTGGTTGTGTTATCCAAGAACCCTTAGTTTTTCTATCAAAGGACATTATTAGAGGCAAAACAGAAAGAGGCAAGTTTTAGAGAATTTTTGAGTAGTAAGAAACACAGAGAAGATTCGGGCAATATGAAGATTATGTCACAACATCCGATAGATAGCATCATTCAATCCAAATTGTAAGAAGATTTATTAAAGACAAAAAGGAGATTTAGAATATGATTTCTTTTATTTCTATTTGTTCTTCTGAATATTTTTTATTGGTTTTATCTTCTATAGGTAGGAACTAAACTGTTTAGTGCCTAGATGTGTGATGAACCCTAGTTATAGTGACAATATGATTTAACCTTTTATTCAATATGATATATTCTTGAACTAATATATCTGGAATATTAGTCCATTATCGAATTTCATATTATTGAGAATGAGAAATCATTTTGTGTGAATAGATATATCATAATTGGAAAGAGTTGTATACATACATAGAGATAAGTAGACAAAAATTCTCTAGTTAGGGTCAAAACTAATAGTTAAATTCACGAATCAATTATACAATCTTAGGGGTTTTAACTCAACAAAATTTTCAATTAATCAATTAAGGGAGTAAGTGTTAATATTCTTGAAAAAGATATTAACATAAAAATAAGAATTTTGAGTTCAATAATCAAAATTTTAATTGCATGATAAAAGGTTAATATTTAAAAATTCTTAGGGAGATTCATCTCTTCGGTACTATTTACTTGATATCAAAATTTTGTAGTATTTTCCTTTGTCTGAGTTCATTATTGTTTCAATCTTAGTTTATTTTGTTTAGTTTAAATTTTAATTAAATCCATAATCTTATTTGATGGTTAGATAATAAAGAAAAGGTGAATATTAGTACCTAGAATCCTTATGGGATCAACTCAAACTTGTCAGTGCTAGTTACAGCTACACTGTGCACTTGTGGTTAAAAATTATAAACCTTTGTAAGCATAAAAAAATCAATCAAACATATTTAATAGTTGCAGCATCAAATAATATATTTAATGAAAGTATAAGAGGAGACTAGGTTTAAGATGGCGATCTTAAGGCATATTGTTACAACATAAAATGTTGGGAATATTGAGAGCACCTAAATGAAGGTACGTGAACCCTAAGTTTTTGAAGGTGTGCAAAACGTGAAGGAGCTTGAGACTTTTTATGGGGTATGGAATAATACTTTGCGATTGGTAAGGCACTCGATGCTAAATAGGTGAATGTGACAACCTTGTACTTGGATGGATATGCCAAGCTTTGCTAGAGAATGAGGACCTCTGTCGAAAATAGTGCAAATAGAGCACCCATTGGCACATGGAAGAAGATGAAGAAGGAGTTAAAGGATTAGTTCCTTCTGATGAACACTTCTTGACTCACGAGGGATGCCCTGAAAAAGTTGAAGTAAGATGGATCGATAAAAGAGTATGTTGTAAAGTTTAACTCTCTCATGCTAGATATTGATAATATGTCAAATGAGGAAAAACTCTTCAACCTTTTTTGGGGTTATAACCACAAGCGCCAATGGAGTTACGTAGGTAAAATGTGAATGATGAGGTTGGCACAATCATGAATGCTAATACCTTGGTGGATTTTTTAGAGAGAAAAAATTTAGGGTAAAGGCCTATCCTAGTAAGAGAAGAGTGAGGGAAAAAAGAAGAAAGACTTTAAGAAGGGAGATTTTAAAACGAAAAGAGAAAAATGGCAACTTCAAGAGTGGGGAGATGTCCTTCAAGAAGTGCAAACATTTTGTTACCTATATAGTAGTCCACATTTCCTAAGAGAATGACTAAGGAAGGAGAAGATAAATGCCCTAATTATCAAAGAATAGGAAGAAGATTCGGAAGCGGTAATGAATTTGATCTCTTCATTGAATGCAGTTGAGAGCAAATCTAATCCTTTTGACAAGCTAATATATATGGGTGTATAAGTCAATAGGAAAGAGGTAATCATAATGCTGGATATAGGTGCGACACACATTTTCAAGGTAGAAAAGATGGTGCACAAGTTGGGGCTTGAGGTGTCAAAGACCTGACAAAGATGAAGACCCCTACAGGTAAGGCATAACTGGTGTTAGGAGATACTTACAATGTCCTAATGAGTATAAAGAGTTAGCGTGCCAAGTTCAACTGTATGATCATGCCAATTGAAGATTTTGAGTTGATACTAGGAATTGATTTTCAAAGGCAATGTTGTCTGCAAGTTTAAAAGGTATGATGATGATGCATCAACAAAAATCTTGTCGTATTAACTGTTGTAGACTTGCTGGTGGAACAATAAATAATATAACTATAGTAGCACATATGTTCTCTATGAGCATCGAAAAAGGGTTGAAGAAAGATACAAAGACCTATTTCACTACCATGTGATAGGTTAATGAGGACTACATAGTGGAAATCCTAGATGTAATTGCAAGTTTATTGAGGGAGTTTGAGCATGTGATGCCAAAAGAGTTACCTAATACTCTTCCCACTCATCAAGAGATTAATCATAGGATCAAGTTAGTTTCTAGAGACGTCCCACCTACATATTCCCCATATATAAATGACTCCATTGGAATTAATAGAGCTTCGAGAAAAACTTGATAATTATTAGAGATAGGGTTTGTCCAACCTTCTAAAGCCTCATATGGTGCCTCGCTATTATTATTAAAGCATCACGATAGAACACTTTGCATATATGTGGCCTATCAAGCTTTGAATAAGATAACAATCTAAAATAAGAATCATATTCCTTTGGCTCAATATTTAATGGACAGATTGTAGAAGGCTACTGCTTTCACAAAGTTTGATCTTTATCGTGGGTATTGGAAAATGCAGATAGCTGAGGGTGATAAGCAAAACACAACCTATGTGACTCGAGATGAGTCATACAAGTTCTTCCCTTCTAATGCCCCTGCGACATTTACAACCTAATGAATGATGTGTTCTATGGCTTCCTTGACGAGTTTGTTATTTTATATCTCAACGATATCATGGCAGAATATGTGGAGCACTTAAGGAAAGTGTTTGAATGAATGAGGCAATACAAGCTCTACATGTTGGATCCTATTTCTAGAGTCTAACTCCGAAATCATATAACGTGAGCGTATTACCTTATAGGGTTATTTCAAAGACATTAGCTAACATCGGCTCATCTTCATGCTCTGATACCATAAATGTTAGGCACTGGGCGGGTTCACTAAAGAGTCTTCCCTAGGTTTCTCCATCTATTCTAACCTTACTTTCACTCTAAATTGTCCCATATTCACTTCCTCTAATGCAACATCATTTCATAACAATTCAACTACCAACATTATTTCATAAAACTTTCTAATCTCCACTCATTTGATTCCTTACTTACCACTAATTCTTATCCTTCACAAATTCCTATTTTTCTTTTCCATGACACATCTCACTTATATGTAACAATAATTCATATTTAAAGTTTATCACCTCAAATCGATAACTTCCTTAAGTATACGTAATTTCAACTCAACCTCATCCATACACAAACTCATATTTCATTAACCTCAAAAGGAAAGAGTTTTACAAAGCTTTAATGATCATTTCAAGCCACAATACATCAATGTCTCAAAATCCCAAAATACAAAAGATACTTGAACTAATAATGCTTACAAAATCTAGCTTAAAATACAAAAATATGCATAATCGGAGTGATGTCTTGACTCTCTTTCACTCGATCTCTTTCTCATCACCTGGAGATGGGAAAGAATGGGGGTGAGCTTAAAAGCTCATGGATAACAAGTTTATAATTGGAAACAAGCAAAACCATTAAAAATGCTCAATGTCATAATCACTTTGCATCACAATCCATAAAAAACATAGTTTCAAAATTCTCACATTATCAAACAATTCATAAGCAACATAAGTCATGCATTCATCAAATTTGTCAACACATTCTAAACACATAATCACATCATAAATAGTTTGGGTAGGTTCATAAATCGAATGTACTAACACATTTTCACATAATGATCTTATGTAGTCGTAAATAGAACGTACGATCGCAATTCTACATAATGATTTTGCATAGTTGTAAACATGAGGAAGTCTCAGAAGGAGTTTCGTGTCACTAGTGGGCAGGCGGGAGAAGCTTTTAATAAAGTCAAAGTACATTTGACATAACAGAATGGACTACCACAAACTCACATAACCATGTATTTCACATCTTGTAAACGTGTTGCCCGTAATGGCATATTTCTGAAACATGATATCATAAACCTAACATCTTTTCGAAAACCATTTTCACTTTTTTTCCATAAATTATAAACACAATTCATATACCAAACATATAGCAATTTCTCAAAGCATTTAAAGAACAATAAATTCACATTTCTAAAGTAGTTGAAAACATTATATTCCATTTATTTGAAAGAAACATTAATGGCTTATTTACTCAATTATAAATATGAAACTCACCTTGATTTTTTGCTTAAAACTTGCTTATAGGTGCCTCTCCTCTTGCTCATCTTTCTTTTCTTGATTCCCTTTAACATTGGCAAAAATTCCATTCAATAGGATTACACATTGAGAACCCAAACATAACATAGTTACTAAGATAAAATCTAAAAAACTCAAACTCTTCCAAAAATCTAGACCTTCAAGTCAATTTTTCATGATCATTATGATCATGTAAATGAAGAAATTTGCTAACACTTTCTTCTAGAAAAATGTTCCCCATTTTCTTAAGTTTCTAATGACATTAAAAACATTCAATTTGGTTTAGTAATCTGAAAGTTATTTCCCAAACATTTTCAAACTGTTCTTATGTTGAAATAGTATTTTGTGCTCAACTTCCATCTAGAAATTGAAATTATTAGAGACTGAACTAAAACTTGATTTCATCATAAAATTTTTATCATATGTCTCTAGTTTACTCCAAATAAAAAATCATTCCATTTGAATAACTATAGAACAAGATATCGTCAAAATACCGAAGCATGTTCGAGGTACAGACAAGTTGGCCACGACAAAGCTAAAAGTTGGCTGTGATGAACTCCTCCCAAGAGGAATTTTCGCAAAATATCACAAGTTCGTCATGGAAAAGCCAAGACTTGGCCGCAGAGAACTTTTCAATAGAGGAATCCTAACCAAATCTCACAAGTTCACCATGGTGAAGATAAGAGTTGGCCACGATAAACTTTTACAGAAGGATACCCAATTTTTCAACTTCATATCAGATTTTGAGACTCTTAAAAATAGAATTTAAATTCGATGTCTTCATTAAAAATATATCCATATGTCTCTAGTTTAATACAAAGGAATCATATCATTTGGATGACTAGAGAAAAAGTTATGGCTAAAAGACTTAAGCATACTCAATGAACATACTACTGCTACATTTTCTAGATCATCTTCCAATTTTGATTCCAGATTTCACCTTAACATATCTTATACTAAGATCACCTTTTCTACTTCATGTAGTCCCCATTCTCAACTCTATTTCAACTCAATATCATCCATAAAAAAAGTATAGTCCATGATTGATTATGAATACTAATAATAGAACATACACATATATACACATTCCTCATAAACTTCCTACACATATTCAACTTCATTTTTACTTTCATTTCACTTCTAACTATCACCTTAATTCTTCCATTTCAAGATACCACATTACTCCCTTTCTTTAGCTTTAGACTCCTTTTATTTCATCATAAGAACACCAAAAAAGATTCACATTAATTCCTTAAGAAAACAGAACAAAAACTCATTTTGTATCCAATTTTTTTGTAATTTTCCCTATATCCATCAACACAAAAATAAGACATGAATCTAAACACATTTCTCATCTATGGTTTTTTTGCATATACCCTTCCTCAATTTATGAACATTTAACCTCTAAATATTATCAAACATGCTTTATTCATCAAAGCCATGAAGAATAATAGGTTACTTACTTGATTAAGCTCCAAGATTCTTCAAACTCTTCAAAATCTCTCTCAATCCTAGCTTCCTTCTCTTACACTTGCATCACCATTTAAAAGTGGAATAGTTAGGTCTTTTGTGATAAATGAAGAAGACAACATAATTTTGGAGTAGAAAATGAAGGGTTAAAGCAAAGCTCACATTGAAATGGTGAGAAGAGAGTGTCATAGATGGTGGAGAAGAAGAATGAAGAAAAATGAAGGACAGAGCATTTAGCCACAAGTGCAAAAAAATGAACATTAGTCTTGCAAGGGTAAGTTACAATCATGAGGTGTGTAGCATGGCAAGTGGCACTTGTCACTTGCCACATGTCACTACTTTGTGGTTTATAATGGGTCCTCTTTAATAACCAGTCCGTTTATCTCAAATTTCTAATCCAATTGACTCTCAATTTTCAATGATGTATGTCATTAAATTCCAATGTCATATATAAAAATTTTCATTGTCATTCAACTCTTATTTCTACTACTATTCATCAATTGTTCTACCACTTGTCATTTTTTCTAGTCCAAAAATACCTTAAATTTCAGAAAATTATCATATTTCACCGAAAATTCTAAATTAATGCTTATACTCTCAAAAATCAATTTTCAGTACAAATAATTCACAATTCCTATTATAATCACATTTATAAATAAATTATACCCGGACTGTCAATGAATGCATATACTGTCATTTTAATGTGTGCAATAATCAAATTCACGTGTATGTATGCTAACATTATGCATGAGCATGAGATGCATTTTCTTAATCTCTCATTGCTGTTTTCTCAATTTTAGAAATCTAGGGTTCTAACCCATAGTGTGGGAATGGGATGTTGCACTACATGAAGATAGAGAAGTGTGAGTTTGCATATTCAAAGGTTAGAATTTTAGTTCACTTGGTAGGCTAAGGTTAGGTCACAATGGATATAAAAAAAATGAAGGTAATAGTTGAATGGAAGATTCCCATGATGATATAACAGTTGCAAAGTTTTCTCAAACTGGGTAATTGTTATAGGATGTTTATATTAGGTTACTCAATGAAAGCCATGAACTTGCTGAAGGAAAAACAAGAATGGTGTTAGTTAAATGCGTGTTAGGAGGCATTTGAGAACCTTAGAGTCATTATCTCAACGAAACCTGCATTTGAAGTTACCTGAGTTTAGTCTTCCATTTAAGGTACATATAGATTCATTAGATAAAGGCATTGGTGAAGTCCTAGTATAGTAGGGTCATCCCATAGAATTTGAGAGCAAAAAGTTCAATAATACGAAGCAGTCATACTCAATGCATAAGAAGGAGATGCTTATAATGGTGCATTATCCTGAGATAAAGCAAGTATTTTTTTTTGGAAACTAGGTTCATTGTTCGTATTGACAATATTGCCAACACATTTTTTAGGCTCTGAAGAAGTTATCCATGAAGCAAGATTGAGGCAGGAGTTTATTACTAAATATAACTTCATGTGGGAGCATAAATCGGGGAGTTATAACAAGGTGGCAGATACCTTAAGTCAAAATAAAGTGTTCATAACCCTATATGTTGTTATTAGGGTAAAGTCTAACCTATTAGAGCAAATAAAAGTCGCAACTCCATTGAATAATGCATACTATAAGTTAATCTCATAAGTTAAGAATAGTGTAGTATGTAGGTTTTGGCTCGATGATGATGGCTTTTTGATGACTAAGAATATTCAAGTGTATGTGCAGAGTTTTGATGGCTTATGAAAACAATTATTGAAGGAGACACATAACTCACAATGGATTAGTCACCCTAAAGTTTAAAGGATGATGACACTCTTAGCTTGTTTCCTACTATTGATCAAAGATCGAGAATGACATCGAGTTATATGTCAAGACTTGTATTTTGTGTCAGTTGGATAAATTGAAAAGGAAGAAGACAACCAATTTATTACAACCATATCCATCCCTAAAAGACAATAGATGTCAGTTTCGATGGATTTCATTAGTAGGTTTTCATAAGTGGACAAGATGATAACAATCAAGATGATTATAGATCAATTCTATAAATATGCAATCTTTGTGCTAGCACTAGCACCTTATCCACCATATATTATGACAAAGTTGTTCTAGAAGAATATGGTGAAATATTTCATAGTTCCTTTAAACTTTGTGAGTGACTGAGATGCCAAATTTATTAGCCAATTCTAGATGTCCTTTTTAACTTAATAGGTTATGGTTTGAACTTTTTAATGGTAAATCACGTACAGACAAATGTCCAAACTGAGAGGATCAATAGTTTATTGGAGGAGTATGGAAGGCATTATGTAAATGCAAGTCAGTGTAATTGGTTGAGTTTACTTGGTGTTACATAATTTTGCTATAATTTGCATATATCTTCTACTATGGAGACAAATACCTTCAAGATAGTATATGGCAAGTGTCTTATAAAGTACAAGTTCATAATAGAGAAGCAAATGTTATTGGATGAGGTAAGGGATAGTCGTCAAAAAGTTTCTTAATGGATGAAGAAGCAAGTGGACTTATAAAGGAGATCTTAAGTTCGACGTGAGAGACAAGGTACTATTAAAACATACCCTACAGGTTTAGAAGAAGTCTTGATTAAGCAAGTACATTAAGGATTGGTGCCTAGGTGCCTAAGTATGATGACAGTTTGAAGTGCTAAGTAAAGTGGAGAATGTGGCATAAAGATAAAAGTTGATCAAGAGATTAAACGTACACCTAACTTTTCATGTTAGTTTTCTCATAAGAATATATAAAATCTAAACAAGAGTCAGGTGAAGAGGGCTCCACTAGTTATGACAAAACATTTTAAGGATCAAGTGGAGAAGATCTTGGATCATCAATAATGGGATAATATACGAAGAATCAGAGGACCGAATTCTTGATCCAATGGAAGGGAAAGATGATCTTGGAAGCTACTTGGGAAAAAGATACTACCTTAGGATAGTTCAAGGATCAAGTAAATGCATACCTTCATACTAATTTGACGAGAGCATCGAATTCATCTGCTAGGGATGGTTTGCTAGCCCTTTAGCATATGAAGGAACTTCACAACTACCTCGAAATGAGCCCTAGGTTAAAGGTTAGTAGGGTCACATGCATGACAGTGGAATATAAGATCTACAAGGTGGCCTAACAAGTTAGATCAAACATGGTGTGAATTTTGGACTCAATACAAACTAACTTGGCTAAAAACTAAGTTTTTAATAGACTAAGGACTTAGTGTATGCTCAAATGAATGGAACATAACTAATAGATTTAACATGGGTAAACATTGGACTAGACCACTGAGCTATGAAAGACTTTAGGCTTGAATGACTCATCATTAATAGATAGAGATCATATGGAGATCTTTTGATGATATTGCAAATAAGATCATATAATATAGACATCAACTCTACAAGATAAAGATCATATAGGACGATCATCTGAATATAGTGAAGATCTTCATGGACATGGATATATTATTCCTAAATAGATGTAATCTATTATCTTATTAGTAAAGATGTAGCTAAATCCTATCAAATATAGTCCTATTTGGATGGGGTTGTCATACTATTGATTAGTGTGAAATAATTTGATAAGGATAATATATGATCTAGTTAAATCAGTTCAGTTGGGATTCTGAATTATAACCTGGCCATTAAGCCAGAGGTACCTATAAATAACTCGTTTGATCTTTGTTTCTTATACAGATTAAGAGAGAGCATTCCTTTGTATACTTTGAGGGAAGTAACAAAGATTAGCATCTGACTATCTCTCTTTCGTACCTCTATTGCTGCTTTGATAGTTTAGTGCTTTCTCAATAATCTTGTAAGAGTATGTGATGTAAATATTGCAAGGGTCGTAAGGCAATCGAGAACAAGTAAGTTGGTTAATGATCACATCGTAAAGAATGAGTCTTGCTGAAACAGACCTAAGTGAGATTGTTGTATAAAGGAGTAGGCGCAACTTGTGGTATATATTTGGTGCTTAGAAAACCCATAATCACACACCAATAGTCCATTGTGATAATATTAATGCTACCTATGTTTGTGCAAATCTAGTGTTTCACTCCAAAATGAAACACATAGCTATAGATTATCAATTTGTTGGACATAGAGTTGCTGAAGGATAAGTTGTGATCTAAGATGGTTCATCTTAAGATTAGTTGCCATATTTATTAATCAAGCGTCTACCTAATCCTTAATTTTCTACTCTTCATTCTAAGATAGATGTGCCATCAAGAACACATCTTGCGGAGGCATATCAAAGATAATTCTATAGCAACATCAGCTTCTAAATCAAAGCTTATCAGAACAAATCATTCTCCATCTGTAGTCAACACATACGATGCTAAAATTACTGATCAATAAATTAAAACGTAACCGAATTCAATTGTACATATTGCTATAACTTAGGACATTAATAGCTTTCTGTATTTGTTTTCAAAATATGTATATTTAAACCAGAATTATAATTTAACCAAACCGAGGCGGCAGTGAAATACGATTCTTGCATTACATCAATTTTTTTTTTAATAATATGTAACCTCTGTTTAGCATCCTATATTATCATATGAGAGAACAAACTTGTGCTGCAGAAGGGATCCTCTTGCAGTGGATTCTTGTTATCCTGATTGCTCTGTATCTGTGTTCCATAATGCTTCTAATCATAACTGAAGTTATCTTCACTTGCCAATTAAGTCTTATGATTTTCTATTGGCAATATTCCTGCAATTCGGAGAGACCTACCTGACAACACCAGTTACTTAGGTTTCCAGCTATAGTTAAACTCTTCCCCTACGATGGACCATTTCTGATATGGACAAACAATATAAATTGCTAGACGTTCTGTACAGCAGGCACCTTCTTGTAGCATCAACACAGCAGGCACCTTCTTGTAGCATAAACATGCAAAGAAGAAATCTTTGCAAACCCCTTTTGTTGATCAAAGTATATTAAGAATTGAAATGGGTAATAAGTGTTACTAAGACGGCTTGTGTGACGCATGATGCAGGATCAAAGTCTGATTCCTACAGTTTATCTCTAGAACTAAAACTAGAGGTCACACTTTTTATTGAGATAGAAAGTGTACAGTATGAAGCTAGGAGATCAGAATCGAATATGTGCTCCTAGGGCATGTGCTCCTGGTTTGGCCCTAGGAATGAGAAGCAAAGATTGTTCCTTCATCATAGTTATTCCATACTGTTCATTCATGTCTAGGCTTGTTGGATGGTTTCCACTTGGAAGAGACCAACCAAAGAAATAAATGAAAGAAGCAATTACCAAAGGAACGTGTTTTGCAGCCATGGGAAGACCAGGGCAAATCCTCCTTCCTGCACCAAAAGGTATGTAATTAAAGTCATTTCCCTTAAAATCCATGTTTGAGTCCAGGAACCGTTCTGGTTTGAAGATGTGTGGTTCTTCCCAGTTACCGGGGTCTCTTCCAATTGCCCAGGCGTTGACTAATACTTGAGAGTTCTTTGGTATGGTATAGCCCATAACTTCACATGTATTGACAGCACGGTGGGGAAGGAGAAATGGTGCTGGAGGATGCAACCTCAAAGTTTCGTTGACACAAGCTTGAAGGTATGTTAGGTGTGGCAGGTGAGACTCTTTTACCCCGTTTTCTCTTGCAATTTCTTCTTCAACTTTCTTCATGTGATCTGGATTTTTCATTAGCTCTGCCATTGTCCACTCTATGGTTGAACTACTTGTGTCAGAGCCAGCAACCAGAAACTCCTGCAAAATTACAGACGGATTCATTGGTTGTATTGTATCAGGCTTTTGGATTTCCTACATCACAATTCTTTGCCAAGAGAGAAAAAGAGAGAGAGGTCAAACCCCGAGCAGCTGATGGATTTGACATTCATTGCAGCAGTTACTGATAAGAGCATCAAGAAAGTCCCGATGGTCACGTACTTGCTCATGTCTTCTTTCCTTGATAATTGTTTCCAACAAATTTGAAAACTTAGTGTTTATCTCCATGCACTTCCTACGTATCCCTTGAATGTCCAACCGACTTAAGATCGGAAAAAGATCGGAGATGTTCGGAGTGGAAGCAACCTCCATTATTTCTCTTAGGAGTTTGCTCGTTTCCCCTTGGAGACTCTCATTCTCAAACGTTATTAGATCCTTTGACACTAGAATCTTTCCCAGCATGTTGAACACAACCGCAAAAGCCATATCTCTAATTTTGACTTCCTTACCTTCCATTTTGTTAACAAATTCAATCATCTTCTTCACAGTATTTTCCCTGGCAAGTGCTTGAGACTCCAATGCCTTAGGAGAGAAAAGCTCTCTTCGGCACAGCGTACGTATAGATTTCCAACTTTCACCGCACTCCAATGCCCATCCAAGTGATAAGTTGTTAAGTTCTGGGCTCTTAGCCGGCACTGCATGAGGAACATATCTCCCTGACAGGACACGGTCGTGAGTCTTAAGGATTTCGGCTGCAGCAATCTGTGATGATCCCACAACTACAAGTTGGGTTCCAAGTCTAAGGGAGAAGAGTGGACCGTATTTTTGAGCAAGATTGGTCAAATTGACATGGGGCTTCTTTCCCATCTCTTGTATGTTTCCTAAGATTGGCCATCCACATGGACCCGGTGGAAGTGGTGCAGATTTGAATTCAGATTGTTTCTTCAGATGCTTGATAAAGAAGAAAAGTAAAGGTATAAAGAACAGAATTGGAAAGAACAGATTGGTTCCCTCTATAAAATCAACCGGAGACATGCTATTGGTGAACCACCTACCTGTATCGTTTTTGTAAAATGCAGGAAACGGTTTCTGCAATGGTGTTTTATGAGGTTGTAGGTTCTACGCAACCTGTTCTCTTGAACAATTCTGGTTTGTGCTTCAACTAGGTGTTAAGTGAATAACTTGGTCTCCTTACATCAGTTGTGCCCAAGTTTAGAATATCAAATATTGACTTGTGGGATTGTTCACTATTGGTGGGTTTACAAATTAAAAACAGAATGCACCGTAGGCAGGTGAAAAGCAAGCATGGTGGTTGACAATCGTAGTTTAAATGAAATGAGGTCACCAGATAGATTTATTTTTTTTGAAA
Source organism: Erythroxylum plowmanianum (assembly GCA_025531925.1). Classification (NCBI taxonomy): domain Eukaryota; kingdom Viridiplantae; phylum Streptophyta; class Magnoliopsida; order Malpighiales; family Erythroxylaceae; genus Erythroxylum; species Erythroxylum plowmanianum. The sequence goes on from JANVCQ010000232.1 coordinate 34,272,148, forward strand.
CGTTGTCATCAACGCTCAACGCATAGTATTCATGTTCAAAGATCAAATGTCATGCAGAAATTGTGGAGGGCATACCCCCCATTCAAAACCAGACATAGAATTGGCCGCCCTAACGATCTTATGAGCAACCTGATTCGTTGATCTCGTAATAAAAACAGTGGAAATAAACTGATGCTCGTGAAGAAGAGTTTTACAATCTTCAATAATCATCGAAAAATAAGAAGGAAAATTATGTATGGATGTCAAGAATTGAGTAATTATTTGACAAGCCGTTTCTACGCAAATAGGAACGCAAGAGAGGCTTTTGATACAGCTTAGGGCTTCCCGAAAACATAATGCTTTACCGATTTGAGGATCCCTCCATCCCGGTACAATCATTAACTTGTCCGCACAGTTTAACCCTTTGTAGTCCCGAATCACCATTCCTAAGCCATAAAAACCAGAAGATAAAAGCGTCACGTCTACATTGCACTTAAATTGATTCGATTGTGGAGCTTGCCAATTAGATGGATTTATGGATTGAAGCTTTGCTGATATGCTGTTTCTCTTGTGTTGAGCAATCTTCCATTCTAATAATGTTATGATGGCTCTACGAAAAATTGAGGATGGGTCCTAAATTTTCTGCCGCCAGACAACTTCATTTCGATAAGTCCATAAGCTCCATAGAATCATGCAAGTCTCCTCCTTCTGTGTCTTCGTACCACCCAACATAATAGAAGCAAACCAATGGTGTAGCGTTACAGTTTGTGATAAAAACCAATCCACAGAGAAAAGACACCAAACAGAAATAGCAAAATCACAATGAAGAAATAAATGGTGTTCATTTTCTGATGCCCTGGCGCATATGGGGCAAGTGTCAAGTATGTCAATGTTTCTTCTTTTTAAATTGGCTCTACACGGAAGTGCATTTCACAAAAACCTCCAGACCAATAATTTGACTTTACGTGAAATATGTAGCTGCCAAATCTTCTCCTATGGAAAGCCTGTTTTTCGGAAGTCAGGTCACCAGATAGATTGTTTTGCCTATTTTAAATAATGATGCTTAAACTGCAACTGCTGTTGATGTTTGCAACGGCTTAATCTGAATGTTGTGACTACCGACAATTCAAGTTCATTTAACTCTGCATGCGGACGTATATTATACAAGAATATATGAAGATAAGTAGAAAAGGGAGTGCACTCAAACTATATTTTGTAAATTCAATTTACTTTAATTTCTTGACTTTCCGTCGAACACTTGGCGGACGTCGCAACATTGAGCGAGCTGATCGCTCCCCTGTCCTGTGCGGTGCCTAACATGATTAACACTCCAACAGAAAGCGCACAACCAGTTATGATTTTCACAGCTCAACAACAAATTACTCCCTCACATCCAAAAGAAACCCTCACCTCTAACTCTTATGATGGTCATGCCGCTAAAAAAGTGCAGCTTCGAGAACGGGAGGAAGACCCTCCTCCCCCCTCGCCCCACCCACCGACTCTCCATGCTAGTTATAGCGCAGCGGTCACTGGACATACAACACCGAACAATGAGTTAGCTTGGCCAGATGAAGAAACAATAGCAATTGAAGAAGGGGACATTACGCACGTACAAGGCAAATTTGGGATGGGACTAGAGCTATCTAGTAAACTCCGAGGCAACCTGGACAAGAAATGGGAGAAGGTGGTAGTGGTGAAACTTTTAGGCTGAAAACTAGGATTCACATTACTTCACAACCACATCAAATCCATGTGGAATCCTCGAGGCCCCATGAAAATAATGGATCTTGAAAACGATTTTTACCTTATTAACTTCGTGGAAGTCAACGATTACTTAAAAACGCTTACCCAAGGCCCCTGGATTACAGCTGGTCATGTTCTATCGGTTCAGCCTTAGACCCCAGCCTTCCATCCCTCGACCGATACAATTTCTCATGTTGTCACCTAGGTCCGGTGTCCTGAGCTATCCGTAGCTCGGTACCATCCTGCAATTCTCACAGCGTTAGGGAATTTAATTGGATGAACAGTAAAATTGATGAAAATACCCAACAATCCCAACGAGGAAAGTTCGCAAGGGTCACCGTCGAGATTAACATTAGCTCCCCCCTTCGGCCCCTCGTTGAACTGGATGGTGAAATAATAAAGGTAGCGTATGAAGGCTTACCTCCTATCTGTCTCACCTGTGGTCAAGCTGGCCATGGAGCCACCACCTATCCCACCGCCTGTCCAGAACAGGGTGCTTCAAGGGACCCTCCCACCCACGCACAGGAGTCACCTTCCTCGTTACCAACTCAGTTGACGACCGACCCCAAAGACGAAGTGTTAGACCCCACACCTGGGCTAGCATTTCCCACCCAGCATGTGTTTGCGGGTTATACCGCGGCATCCAACCTATCAGGTATTGTCCTCTTTGGTCAAGGGTGAGGCCACGACTCGAACCCAAGACCTCAA
>JANVCQ010000232.1:34274677-34292885 GCA_025531925.1 Erythroxylum plowmanianum
GGATTTGGATTCCGGACGGGTGGTCCGAGGATTCTGAGTTTTGATTGGGAATATAAGTGTTTTTAAACCATTTGCAGATTTTGGGGTTGTTAAAATACAGCCGTCATGCTGCCCAATTTTTGATAAAATTGGTTGCAAGGCAAAGATAGAATAAGAATAAGATTTTTGGTAAATTGATGTTTATGAGTTGAATATGTCAATTTGAGTGGATTGAGATTTTTGACTGAGGATTGGAAATTGATAATTTCCAAAGTGAAAAAGTGTATCACTTTGTAAGAGATTGAATGAAAAGGAAAAGAAAGAAAGAAAGAAAAAAAAATTTATACCGTTTTTGGATTGGTTAGTCTTAGGGTTTCCAACGCGATAGTCTGATCAGATTTTGTTCTCGAATGTCGGAAAAGTGTTCGGTTCGAACAAGCGATTTGCTTTACCTTCCGATTCGATTTGTTCTCGATTCGCTTTCGAAACTTTCGCTTTATGTTTCCGTTTCTATCCGATTTGTTATTCATATTCGATTGTGCTTCGCATTTCTGAACTCATTCGTATTCGATTTCGATTTGCTTTCGCTTTGTTATTTGATTATTCGTTTCGCTTTCGTTCTTTCGTTTTATGATTGGAATTCCTTCTTTGTTTTCGCCATCGTTTTCCATTTCGTTTTGCGTTCTCCGATTGGAGTCTGGTTTCGAAATCGAATCCCAACAGAAATAGATTGAAAAAAACTTAAACACCAAGGAACCAACTTTGTGTGAGTACGTAGAACATATTGATTTCTTGACCTTGTACGTGAATCAAGTGGAATAAAATGAATACCAAAAAATGGTACCACTTCTATTAATAAAAAAATGAGGAACAATAATGGTATCTCTAGCAGTTGAGTTTAAAAGGAAAACTAGCAAGAGCTCTCAATAAGTAAGTAAATAAATCGATATCAAAAGATCAATTATTAAACCAAAAAAGGGAAAAAAGGTAATCATTGGTGATATATAAAAATAGGTATGCACTTTATTTAATATTAATAACATTGAGCACATTAACTTGGTATACATATTTAGAGGGATAAAGCGTTACTACATATAACTAGAGGAACAAAGATATGTTGATCTTTGAATTGGTAAATTAACTTTTCTTCAAAACATTATCCATTAACTTGATATGTACTTTGTATTTATTCTTTGCCTAAATCATAAAGTTTTTGAAAACGAGGAGATGGAAGTTATTTTTTTCTTTTGAAGCTTATCAATCATATACTCTTTTTAATGTTGACAAAAAGGGACACGATATAGTGATATTGAAACTTGCTTATTCATAAAGTATGAATTTAGTGGAGGCATGCATTATAGGGGTTTATTTAATATCATTAATTTTTTCCAATATCACCAAATACTTTATCATTATCATAAAGGAGGAAATTGTTGGCATGTTTATTATAATGAAATCAAGCAACATGTGAAAAAAATTCAATCTAACAGTAAAGTTAGAAATGAGTTAGATAAATAAGATAACTAATCAAAAGATAAAGAAAATAAGTAAAGTAGAGCACAAACAAAACTTAAGAGAACTTTAAGCAAATTTAATTGAATAACTAAGAATGAAGAGGAATCAAGCACATCAAGATTTTAAAAATTATTATAATTCTTCTTGTAATCTTATTTTGATCATTTTAATGTATTAAGGGCTCAATTATTGTACGATCATTTTCATATAAGGCATAATAAATAAATCCTTTTATAATCAAGAGAAATTTTTGTTTTGTTTCTTTAAAGAAAACCTCTTGATCTTCAAATAAACTTTAAGAAAACTTTTAAAATAATTTTGAATCATATTTTTACTAAAGGAGAGTTTTATATTTGAAAAGACTTCAGAGTTGAAGTTTTCAACTTGATTTCTATAAGGGTTTTGATTTGTTGTTCATATAAAGGAGCAAAAAGTTATAGAATAGGTGTTATCTATGAAGCTAAAGGATAGGCTAGCTGAGCCTCTAATTGAATAGATATAGGCTACACAAATGATGTGTTCACCTAGTTGAATATGAGAAAATAATCATTGTAAAATCTAGTTTGTGTGTTTAGTGACTGTTTAAGGTAGTTTTGGGTATACATATACATAGACTGCTGTTGAGTTCTAAGAATAACCTTTGACATGTTAAAGAGTGACTCAAAGCCTTTAGAGAATAAAGACTACATGTGTGCATAATAACATATATTGAACCTTTGTTTAATAATATGAATAAACAAAGTAAGACATTTGTAAGGTTCCTCTTCATTAGTGGCAAAGAAGATATTGTATGGAGTATTTTTCTTCGCTCATTAAAAGAAGAAAAAGTGAATTCATAAGTGGAGCTTAAGGATGTAAGCCAATAATTATCTATAAAGAATTCATCTTCACTCGTTAAAAAAAAAAAGAAGAAGATGTTTGTAATGGTTTTTCTTCTTCGTGACAAAGAAGATATTATATGAAGGGTTTCTTTTCAACCATTAAAGAACAAGATAATAAATTCCTAAACAGAACTTGGAGGCTAGATTTAGGCTAAAGGTTCTTTAACTAAATCATTATAAATCAGTTTTATCTCTCTTCTACTATTATTATATTTGGTACAATTTTGTTTTTATAAGAATTTTCTATAACCGTTCATTAGAATATATAATTCATTCATTAGTTTACAAACAGGGTAAAAATGAATAAACACTATTTACCTCCCTCTTGTATGTCTTCTAGAGACTAATGTATTGTAAATATGTAAATTTCATTTATGCTATAACGCACTTAACTTGTTCATAACTTATTAAACATGTTTATAACTTATTAAACTGCTAAAATATGTTATAAATTAAATTCCAAAAAAAATGTTATAAATTGAATAACATAATATTATATTATTTAGTGTTCCCATTTCCTTTACAAGAATTAATGGGCTATAAAAGCAATACACTATGGGAATAGATTTTGCAATTGTTAAATGGTAAATATTCTTTTTCATCTTCTTTACTTATAAACTTAAACCTATTTATTAAGTTCGCGTTGAATTAACAGTTTCTTTATATTTAGGCAAAAAGGTCATTTTCAAAGTGTACAAATAAAAGATTACATTTAAATGTAACCCTAAAATAACAAAAAAGATGACGACTATATGACGCTTCGCTGACTTGGCAATTGTTAATATTAATTGATTTCTTTTGCAAGTCGTGGTAATATGAGGTCAATTTTTTTAAAATAAAAATATAAAATATAATTAATTTTATGTAGGACCCACCCAATTTAATTGACCATTCCGCTCCTCTCTTGTCTATCTCCTCTCTCTTCTGCAATTTTTTCCAGCCTGCTCTCGAGTCATAAAATGAAGAACTTTATATTCTTCCAACTGATAGTGCAGGTGCAGGGTTGGATATGTCTTCAAGGAAGAAATCTTCTGTTCATTCCACTCAGATAAGGGTTAGATCCAGCCAAAGTGAAAGTGCTTCATTAAATGTGAAAAACATGTCAGAGCGCAATGACTCAAATATACGACCTCGACAGGATTCTTCTTCTACCAGTCAGTTGTCTCCCTCCAAGGTAAGCGTATAGGTAAAGCTGAGACTTGTCAGAGAAATAGCAAGAGAGTGGCTGAACTCGTAAGGATCGTTCGAGCCTTAGGCAACTCGATCTGACCCGGGCTCAAAATAGTTTGTTTTCAAAACGCAAAACGACGTCCTTTTATCGAGCCTTTTTCTCATCCCTATAAACGCGTTCTCCATTGCCTAAAGAAAATACACAAGAAGATGGCAGGTTCTGATTTTAATTCTGTTGCCATTGCCTGAAGAAAATGAAGACACTACATCTCATAATAAAGGGCAATCTTTCTAGGAGGAAAGAATTTTGACGAGGCTTACAACTTAAAGTGGGTGGCAGTTTATAATGGGACGCATAGCGAGATGATTGTAGATCCACCTTCCATAGCAAGTGGCGATGGTTTGAAGAAAAATGAGTTTTTGGATGAAAGTATGTGTAAAAGGGGATTAATTGAGGATAGATCTTGGAAGGCCATTCAGAAAAGCCTATTTAAGAAAGGCATTGAGATTTTTCGATGAACTATATTAGTTGTCCGTCGGTTAATTAAATAGGTAAAAAATTAATTTTTTTATTTTTTATTTTTTTTATGGACCCCACATGATCAGATGGAGTTAAAAAAGAAAGAAATTAATATTAAAAACTGTCAACTCAACACTGACCTAACAGAAAATTAATGACATCATATAATCGTCAACTTTTCTATTATTTTGGGGTTATATTTAAATATTTTCTAAATGTTATTTATTTGTACATTTTGAAACTGTAAGTTAAATTTGTTGATTGGTGTAAAACTTATACTCAAAATTAACCCTTTTGTCTTATATTTATAATGAAGGTCTTAATAAAACAAAGAGAAGAAAATTAAATTCACCTTAACTAGTATATTTACTTGCGTAGCCCATCGTACCACTACTTAGGATAACTATACCTACAACTATAGTATTAGTGAGTCTAGGTCAATTCTATAGAGAGTGTTCGATTAACTTTTGTTATGATACAAGTCGATGTTTAGGTTATAGGGGGTTTTGGTTTTGGTTTGGGTTTAAATATAATAAAATGAAACTAAATTAACGAAAGAAAATTAAAAAAAACATTGAAAAATGATGAAAGTGATGAATTCGTTGGGGACTCAATCATTAATTCAATCTTGACCTACACCCAATTAAATATATTTCATTGAATTGTTGTTTTCTTACCTCTCCTAACAACTACTAATCGTAGGTTAACAATAAGCTTTGTTAATCTCAGTTTTCCCTTAGATTGTGTTTAATTAAGAATCGCTCGTTAATTAAACCTAGCTATCGAACAACCTAGATAAGCTCTCTAGATTTACTTGGATAGCCACATTACGAGTTAGGAAAATAGATTAATAAAGGCAACAACTATATAAACTAGGGTCATTTGACCTAGGTTATGTTATCCCTAATGATTAAAAACTATTAGTTGCCACAAATGAATCTTAACATAACAATTACAGATTATATTGAAGATATTAGCAATAGGTTCTTATATAAAAAATCAAACAGAGCATTCAATCATTGTTACACAACACCCAAACATTAAACATAGGATAACATAATCAATCCTTAAGAGAAAGAACAACAAATAATGAGAGAAATGTTTAACTGGGTTCTTCAGCGTCGATGTCATCTTTGAACTGGTATCCGAAAACTAGCCCTCTATGGGTCTCCAAAGAAAGGGAGCTTTGCCCTTTCTCTTCTTCAAAACTGAAAGCTCACACCTTTAAAACTAAAAACCCAAATGAAACATAACTGTTTTGACAGTAAAACGTTAATTTTATACCAAAAAGTAGGGTTTTCGGGTGAGTTGTCATGCTTTCATGGGTATGCCTATGTTGTTCACAGTCGTGAGTGAGTCATGGGACTCACAGTCGTTAGCCACCTTGCATGGGCATGATATAGGCTATAATGCCCATGCAACTAGTGTCACGAGTGTGGGGTGACACACCTTTGTACGTGACACAGATGGTAATTAATTTGCAGCACTCTTTTTTCATATATACTCTTCTTCTTCAGGCATTTTCTTATCTCCTCTTGCTTTAATTCTTCTTCTTCTTATTCCATAAAGACAAGTGAGTGTGAATCTTCTAAAAATGACTCAAATATAATGCTTTTCACTCACTTTAGCTCATTTGCTTTCAAATTGTACCTAAAACTAAATATGAACTAAAGTGAGTATCTTAAGTATTTTCATACCATTAATCACTAAGTGTTATAGATTAAATGTATAATCAATTAAGCATATATCAATTTTCCCCATACTTACCTTTTGACCATCCTCTAGCAAAACATCTAAATTAAAGTCACAGACCTAAAACATTTACTTATTTTTTATATTTCCCATCAATATATAGTTATAGATAAAGAGAAACAACTTTCAAAAACATAGTAATAACTTAGCATTCAATGCTTCTACTCATGACTAATCAACATTCATCACCTTTATAAATTAAGCAATCTAGAGGTAGACGTGGAAAAAATATGTTTAAATAAGATAGATTCACTGGTATACTTAAACACCATTTATGATCATGACATGCCACAACTTTACAAATCATTTCATTTCTTTACCGCTAAGGTTCACATGCATAATCATGAATCAAAAGACTTTTCAAGATTGTAATATGGGCAAGGGTAAGGTGAGATGTATTTGAATAGTGTAGTGCAAAAGCCATCAAAGCTAATGAAACAAGAAAACACTCAATATACCATCAAGTGCAAAAACTAACATTCACTCATAATTGTGTACATAAACTATGATGAATGCAAAAACTATGTTTCCTAGCTCAAATTCAAACTTTCATACCACAAACCACATAAAGCATAACCAACTAGAAGGAATCACTCATACAGTTGATGGCAATACATTGAAACTACAAGGAGTGATGCTTCAAAGCCACATCTACCTCATATGCATCATATTCAAATTACCCATTCCAAAAACTTTAGGAGGAGACATTAATTATAAATAACTTTGCAAAACAATTGCCTTTCCTCCTAGATACTTTTAGGGCTAATTACCAAAAGAAGCTCAAACTTTCATCAATTTTTCAATTATAGTGCGAACTTTAAAAATTAGTAATAAAATGCCCAAACTTTCAATTTTTTGAAATTCTAGCCCAATTTTCAAAAAATGGTAATAAAATGCTCAAACTTTGAATTTTCTTCAATTTTAGCTCGACTTTATCTGTTATTCTCCTTACGTCTTCAGCCTTTTGTTTTTTGTTTGTTCTTTAATCGCCCCAAACTACCATCGCATTACAACGTACTGGAATAATAAACTCTTTGCTTTTAATTAGTTCTTTTGATGCCCTTAGTGTGAGGGTGTCAGGGATACATAATCTAAAAATCAAGGGTGAGAGTGTCGAGAGAACAAACTAAAAATGAATGAAAAAGCTTAAATCAAATGTAAAGTCGTTAGGGCTGTGTAATCTGATTTAGGTCAATATAATGACATCATTTTAATTACATGATTAAACAACGTTGTTTCATTAATCTTTATTTATTATATTAATTTTAGTTGACATGTATTAATAGTTAAGGTTCATAAAACATATAATAATCACGTTAACAAACTTAATGGAAACATTAACATCGGGCTAGAATTGAAAAAAATTGAAAGTTTGAGCATTTTATTGCTACTTTTAAAATTTTAGGCTAGAATTGAAGAAAAATTAAAAGTTTGGTCATTTTATTGCTATTTTTTTAAACTTCAGACTATAATGAAAATTGGAAAAAGTTTGGGATTTTTTTGATAATTAACCCATAGTTTTATTTAAACATTTTTTTCTTTTTTCTTTTTATTTTTCTTTTTTCTTTTTTTCTTTCTTTTCTTTTTTATATAAAAATAAAAGAAACTACATCAACATGGAAATTTCATTGATAAGACATAAAATAGTATCCTAAAAATTATAACCATCCCACATATATAAACACCTCCACACTTATACTTTTGTACATCCACAATCATCAACAATCAACCAATTTTTCACTAGCTTTAAGGCTTAGGTAGGATATTTGGTTAGGTCTAAAGCATGTAATGTGCTTAGCACAAAAAGAATAAGTAAATAAAGCTCAAGGGGGCTTATCAAAAGGAAAAAATCATAACAATGGGTAGGCTATTTGACTAATATAGCTTATGAAACAAAGAATGCCTATATCATTTTCATTTTAATACATGTGATAAAAATGTGATCTTGAATAGAAAATCAAAGCAAAGTCAGGATGTACATGTCATGAAGATCACACATAAATAAAAGACAATGAGGCTGATATAAATATGTTAATCTATATAGGCTCAAAATCTCTCTGACTTGTGTCTACCATTATTCATTACTCTTCTAAAGACAATGCACATTGACCAATCATAAGAGTAAAAGTACATGCTAAAGTTGTCATGAATTCTTCTAGTCAATTCATAATCTAATAATGACTATATAATCTTATAAGTAATAGAAAAAGAGAAAATGTTTATGTGTTTGTTTAGTTCTCTCTCTTTTATTAAAAACTTAAAAATGAGTAAGAGCAAACAAACTTAAAAAATATATGCATATAAAAATATGAAAATGTAAAAAAAATTAACTTCCCTTGGGTTACCTTCTAAAAAGCACCTTTGTTTATTATCACTAGCTTAACTCTTTTTTCTTCTCATCACATGACAAAATTATGATCTTCGGGTGTCACATGTAGGTCCTCCACTGGAGGTTCTTCATAATAGGCCTTAAGTTGATGATCATTCACCTCTAGCATCTTACGTTTCTTCAAATTCTTAATCTCTACTAAATCTATGCACTCTGGAAGATCTTGAATGTCTCTTCACCTTTTTTTTCTTCGTTCAATTGGTCTAACCTACTAAGTAAAGGTAAAGAGTTAGTTTCAACAATAATTATGAACTCAATATTTACCTTTAAGTTAAATGATATGTCTTTTTCTCCTTCGAGCTCCTCCTCCACTTCTTCTTCATAAGCAATTCCTTGAGTAGTGTCCTTAAGATTCTCAAGCTCCTCTTCACTTTGTAAGGTCTCTTCACTAACATCCTTTGGGTACTCCTTAGGTTGAGATGGTTGCATTTTTTCACATTATGATTCTAGGTGGTTAAGAGTTTCCATCATCTGACCCTTCTAGCTTACCAAGTTCTGGATTCTAGCTCTTGTTTCCTCCTAAAATTACAAAGAATTAATGGCAAGAGATCTAACTAAATCTTCAAGGGATGTATCTGAGTTACAATAAGAAGCTTATGGTCTATACGAGAATTGTTGTGTATCCTGCAAATTATCAAAGAAGTAATTTTGTTGATTATCCCATCCATAACTAAAGTTTGTATGATCGCTCCAAACATGGTTATATGATTGGGAACATGAGTTATGGAAAAAATTCCTTCTTTCCATAATTTTTTTTTCACAAATACTAAACAAAAAGTGAAAAGAATAAGAAACAATTGAAAAGAAACTTATTACAAATAAATATAGACAAAACACCATTTAAAATCAATAACAAAAACTAAAACATCACACACCCTGACAACAGTGCCAAAGTTGACTTAGTGTGTCATAACACTACTCAAAATAATTAGACCTACAACTATAGCAATGGTGAGTCTAGGTCGATCTCACAAAAAGTGTTCGGTTAGCTTTTATTATTAAACAAATCGGTGTTTAGGTTATGAGGGTTTGGGTTAAAAAATAAAATGAAACTAAACTAATGAAAGCAAATTAAAGAAAACATTAAAAAATGATGAAAGTGATGAATTATTTGGGGACCCGATCATTGGTTCAATATCGACTTACACCCAATTAGATATATTTCATTGAATTATTGTTCTCTTACCTCTCCTAGCAATGATTAATTGTAGGTTAACAATAAGTTTTGTTAATCCCAATTTATCCTTAAGTCGTGTTTAATTAAGAAGAGTTCGATAGCTAGGTTTAATTAAGAAGAGTTCGTTAATTAAACCTAGCTATCGAATAACTTAGAACAATCTCTCTAGATTTAATTGGACAACTGCACTACGAGTTAGGAAATAGATTAATCAAGGCATCAATCACACAAGCTCAGGTCATTTAATATTATCCTTAATGATTAAAAACCATTAGTTGCCACAAATGAAACTTAACATAACAATTACAAATTATATTAAAGATTCTAACAATGGGTTCTTACATAAAACAATCAAATAGAGCATTCAATCATTCTTACACAATACTCAAACATTAAACATAGGATAACATAATCTATCCCTAAGAGAAAGAACAACAAACAATGAGAGAAATGCTTAATCAGGTTCTTCGGCATCGATGTCACCTCTAAATCGGAGTCAGGAAGTTAGCCCTCCATAGGTCTCCAAAGGAATGAGCTTTGCCCCTTCTTTTCTTCAAAACTTAGGACTTACATCCTTAAAATGAAAACCTCAAATGAAACATATTTGTTTTGATGACAAAATGTTATTTTATACTAAAAGGTAAGGTTTTCAAGTGAGTTGTCATGCTTTCACAGGTGTGCATATGTTGTTCACGGCCGTGAGTGTGAATCATAGGACTCACAGCCGTTAGTCACCTTACATGGGCATGACATAGGCTATCACAGCCATGCAACTAGAGTCACAGGTGTGAGTGGTGTGTCACCTCCGTGACACACCTTGACATAGGTTGTGACTAATGTGTCACCCCCGTGACATAGGTGATGACTAATTTCCAGCACTCTTTTTTCACATGTACTCTTCTTTTTCATGCATTTTCTTGTCTCCTCTTGCTCTAATTCTTCTTCTTCTTATTCTATGAAGGCAAGTGAGTGAATATTTGAAAAATAGCTTAAATACAGTGCTTTTGACTCACTTTAGCTCCTTCACTTTCGAATTGTACCTAGAACCAAATATCAACTAAAGTTAGTATCTTAAGCATTTTTATATCATTATTCATTGAGTGTTATGGCTTAAATGTATAATAAATTAAGCATATATCATTCACAAAATAAGAGAGTTATAACTTAAACAAGTTCAAGAAATTATGGAACAATTATTACGTCATCATCTTTTATTGGTAGACTATTAACAAGAAACTGCTCAAGATAAAATCAAACCAAGTCCACAATTATTATTATGACAAGTCCTCTATAAATTAAGCAAATGATGTAAAGAAAAGATTGAATTAAATGGTAAGGAGGAAATCAAGTCATATTAATGCAATTATTGATACGCCAAGAATCCAGATGGGAGAATGAGAGAACGAACAGTAGAGATTCCATAACTTCTGAGATCGCTAGCGATTAACTCCCTCCTTCCTTCATGGCTTTTCCTTCATCTTCTTCTCCATCTTGACTACCTCTCACCCCGATTTCTATCTTTATCTAGACCTACCTTTCCCAATCGACCCCTTTACCTAACCCCATCCCTCGTAACTAAAACACAGACCCAAACATTTGTCTTCCTTCTTTAACCAAAAATATGATAGTTATAGGCGTATCTACACATAAGCAATCATCGAATTCTACGAAACCAGAACCTTCTCAAAACCCTACTATATAATTTTCGGAGAAACCTAGATCCTGGAAGTCAATGGTTGCTGATTTAGAGGAGGACTCATCGGATAGGAAGGTTTTGACATACTACCCACCGGAGTTCAAGGATGATAAAATCCTAGTTATTCCACCACCAGAGTTAGCAAAGAAAGGAGCAGCTCAATACTAGCATGCTCTAATAGGATTTTTCATAGGTAACTGCCTTACATATCCTGTGGTTCAGAGAGCCCTGTCTAAATCCTGGTTAGCTTTTGGACAAACTGAAATCTTATTATGAGTTCGAACAATTTCTTTTTTAAATTCGATTCAGAGGGTGGTATGAATCCAGTTATGGAGAAAGGCCCTTGACATATCCAAGGAAAACCCTTATTCTTACGAAAATGGTACTTGAGTGCAAGGAACCAGGAAGTGGTTAGATTTGCCCTGGTTTGGACTAGGTTTCATAACATACCATTTGAATACTGGAATAATGAGGGGTCAGGAAGAATAGCTAGTTTAGTAGGAAACTCGCTTCTCATGGATATTCAGACAGCTAAGATGTTTAGGATTGTGTATGCCAGAATGTGTGTGGAGTTAGATCTGCAGAGGAGTTGGCCTTCATCTTTCCAATTGGCCACTTATAATGAAGAAGGGAAAATAACTTCTAACGAAATACAGAATGAGTATGAATGGAAGCCTGAGCATCATTTACAGTCCTACTAGGTGACTGTTTGAGACAGGATTACAACAAGAGTTGGATAAGGGGAAGGAATCCATACCAAATAGTATAAACCATCAAAAGAAGAATGGAAAGGTGCTAGTCTCTGAAAAGGCACAACAAATTCATAAAGAGAGTATAGCTTCTGAAATCCCAGTTGAACAAAGTAAGGGTAAAGGAATCCAACATAATGATCAAGGTCCTGAGATGGCAATACAAAGTGATAAGGAAAGCAATCCTTTTGGAAACTTAATTGAACAAAGCAAGGCTCAACAGAAGCTAGATGATCCAAATGGATACCTCAAGGATTCTGACATCCTTGTTGTGAGTTAAGTAGGTAACCACCTTTCCCCTACTAAATCTGAATTGGCTCCAGTTATTGATTCTCATAGTATGAGTCTTTTGGAAGGGGCGAAGAGGGATTTTACTATTAGAAAGAGTAGGAAATCTATGAGGAAATAAAAGTAATAGGTTTGTTATTCCTTTTGTGTTATGGGTTTAGTTTTTTGGAATGTTAGGGGTCTTAATAATTTAAAAAAAAAAAAAGCTATGAATGCATTTATTAAGAGGTTATCGGTTTCTTTTGTTTGTTTGATTGAATCTAGAATTAAGTCAATTCCCTTTTTAAATAATGTGTGTTCTTCTTTGTTTCCTAGATGGATTTCTTACAGTAATTTAGAGCAAGCTTGTAATGCTAGGTTAGAGATAGCTTGGAATCTGGATTGTTCCCTATGTTCTCCTCAATTCACTAGTGATCAACTGATCCAATTGGAGGTAACTCCTATAAACAATTCTTCAAGTTTTTTTGTGACATGTGTTTATTTCGAATAATTATAATTACAGGAAGAATCTCTGGTCTGCTTTAACTAAATAAAACACATAGTTGGAAATCAACCTTAGATTATAGTGAGGGACTTTAATGCTATTATGTTTTCTCATGAGGCTTAGCCTATAAGTACCTCAGCTATTAATGGTATGAGTGACTTTAGGTATTGTGTTGAGGAATGTACATTGTATGATCTAAATTCTAATGGTCCTAGTTTTACATGAACCAACAAGCAATATGGTGGCCTCTTTATTGTAAGGAAGTTAGATAGAGCCCTTGTTAATTCTACTTGGAGTTCTAGGTTTCCTAGATCTTATAGGGTTATTCATAATCCTAAAATTTCAGACCATTCCCCAATAGTGATTAGACCCTTAGCAAACATGCCAAAGATACCTTCTCCATTTAGGTTTTCCAGCTTTCTAGTCTCGCAACCTAATTTCCTTTAGACAGTAGAAGATGCTTGGACTACTCAGGTTTAAGGAACTCCAATGTTTTTTATAGTGTCCAAGCTTAAACTGGTTAGAAAAGCACTCAAATTACTTAACGCTGGTCAAATAGGTGATGTGAAGGTTAAAGTTGAGAATTGTCAAATAGTTCTTAACAATATCCAAGATCAAAGGAGACATTTTCCTAATAGACCTCACTTGGTTGCCAAGGAAACTAAAGCCATTAATAACTTGATTAGAGCTTTAGATGACCAAGAGTCTTTCTATAAACAATCTTCCCATATCAAATAACTCAAATAGGGGGATAGGAACACCAATTCTTTCACAATTTGATATTATCAAATAGGAACAGAAACAATATTCACTCTCTAATAAGGGGGAAAAGGCAATAGGATTGTTGGTTTTGAAGAGATTCAAGAACAGTTCCTAGGTTTCTTTCAGAGTAGTAGGGGGAATAAAAAAGACCTTCTTCCCTTAAAAGAGCATGTGGAAAATCTGTTGCCTAATCCAATTTTTTTAAATCTTACAAATAACCTCATTACTGAAGTCTCATCATAAGATATTAGGGATGTTTTCAACTCTTTTAATCCGAATAAGGCCTCGGGGTTGGCTGGGTTTAATAGGGTTTCTTTAAGCATACATAGTGTATTACAGGGCAAGGCAATTACTCAAGCCATCTAAGATTTTTTCCATCATGGGAGACTACTCAAAGAACTTAACTCTACTTTCATTTCTCTTATTCCTAAAAAAGAACATCTTTCCACAATGGTTGATTATAGGTCAATCTCATGCTGTAACATAATTTATAAAGTGATTACAAAAATCATGGCAAATAAGCTTAAAGAGTTACTCCCACATATTATCAACCCAAACCAAAGGGCTTTCATTAAGAACAGTAGAATAGGGGATAATTTCTTATTGGCTCAAGAGATTTTCAAGAATTACTATCTTGCTAATAACCATAGGAAATGTGCTTTTAAATTAGATTTAAAAAAAGCCTATGACTCGATCCATTGAGATTTCCTCCTGAATGTGCTAGTAGCTGTAGGTTGTCCTCTTAAGTTCATTGAAAGGATCGAAAAGTGTATAATCTCACCTTCATATTCTATCTTGATCAATGGGTCCCCATCAAAAATTTTTCCGGGAAAGTTAGGCTTAAGGCAAAGGGATCCTTTATCTCCTTTTCTCTTTATTATCTGTATGGAGGTATTGTCAAGGAGCCTGAATTATAGATAGCAGTACTTCCTTTAAATACCACTGGAGGTGTAAAGCCCTTAAACTCACCTATCTCTTGTTTGTTGATGATCTTTTACTTTTTTGTCATGCTGATTTGTCTTCGGCCCATACTTTACTTAATTGCTTGCGCACCTTTTCTATTTTATCCAGCATGGAAATGAACCTTCCCAAGAGTCAATTCTTTTTACCTCTTGATATAGACCAGATGACCCATCAAATGGAAATTATTTCAGGTCTTAAAAGAGGTCACCTTCTCATTCGATACCTAGGATTACCTTTTTTAACAGGTCGGTTGTCTAGAAGGGATTGTTTATCTTTGTTAGATAAAATTGATGCTAGAGTTAACAAATGGACCCATAAAAATCTCTCTTCTGTTGGTAGACTTCAATTAGTTATTTCGGTTCTCTCTACTTTTCAGGTGTATTGGTCTAGTCACTTCATTCTCCCTTCCTCCATTATTAAAGAAATAGAGACAAAATTTGGGAATTTCCTATGGTTGGGAAGGTGATGACAAAAGCTTACGATAAGGTTAAATGGAATGACCTTTGTAGACCCAAAAGAGAGGGTGGTTTGGGTATTAAGCATTTGTCTACTTGAAATAATGCGATGATAGGGAAAAGAATTTAGATTATGTTTAATAATAGGGAAGCTTTGTGGGTTAGGTGGGTACACACTATAAATCTGAAAAGGAAAAATTTCTGGAGCGCTCATCCTAACAACTGTAGTTCTTGGAGTTGGAGAAAGATTTTATACAATAGGGATCGAGTTGGGAACCAATTCAGATTTAAAATAGGAAATGAAAATTCTACTTTATTATAACAGGATCCTTGGTATCCAAGAGGTATCTTGATGGATCTCTATACTGCTAGAGTGATCAAAGAGTCAGAGCTACCTATGACTGCAAGATGTCCAAAGTAATCAGGAATAATGAGTGGTGCTAGCAAGAGGCAATAGTCGGGACCATAAGTAATCTAGAACCTCTACAATATCAATCAAATTATTCACGAGCTGATAGTTTGGAATGGCTAGCATGCTCATAAAAAAAGTATACAAATGCTTCTGCCTACATTTTTTAACTTCAATAGTACTAGTGTTCTCAATTTGTTTTTTTAAGAGGTAGAAGAAAAGTACCAAATTTGTTAACAATACAAAAACTAATCATGTCATGGTTTCCTTCATTTAAGAGTTTTATTCTTCAAACATTATGCCTTTCTTTAGAGAAATTTACATAAACAAGTTGAGAAATCCAACCATCTAAAGAATTTACATTCTTTAATGTTTCTCTTGAGATTGAGTAGCTCACAAGTTGTAAACTTTCTCTTAGATTTAGATCTATCTTTGAAACTGCACAATAACATCAATATTGTGCTTGCATAATTTTGTTATCTTTATATTTTTACCAATCGGACCTAAACTTATACTTGACAATAAGAAAATAAAAATGATGTTTTAGAAAGAGAAAGATAAAAAGAATAAAAGTTGATGTTTGTTTATTCCACAATTTGAAATCTAAAAATCATAAGAGTTGGAGGACTTTTTTAGATTCACGTGAATAGAATTTTCATGTGGCAAAGTAAGTATGATTAAAGCTATATCAGTCTACAAAATATTTCATGTGTAGGTGTAAGTTAGTACAATGATTGCCATAGCACATGTTTAATGATGTGTGTATCAAATATGGCGTACCACATATGCAGAAAGGAGTGAATATACACAAAAGTGTGAAATATAAAAAATGTTGACATTGAAGAGAAAAAATTTAAAAAAATAGATAAATAGAAATAGAACATTTCCTATATGTGATAAGTGAACTAAAGTATCGTTATCTTTATTACTTTTAGATAATTTGCGATAAAATACTTTTTTCTAAAGAAGTTAATTAAGTTATAACTATGACGAGACATAAGTTAAAAACCAACTGATATTTGTTATCTATGTGTATTAATACTTACAGAAGGATATAAAATAATTCCAAATTATCTTACTTTAAATTGTTATTGTTGACAATCGATTTGTATTCCTATAATTACTCTCCTCCCCCATAAATATTCATAAACAGCAAGAACGCAATTTTCTATTTTAAAATATTAAATAAAAAGGAAGAGCTGCTTTACAATTTCAAAGGTTTGAAGAACGAAGCAGAATAAGCCGCAAAAAGATAAAGCATATATAAATTGAACTGGCTTGATGAATATTTAGGGTAACAGAAGAACAATATCTTTCGAGTAATGTCCCATTTGATGGTGAATTTTCTAAGTACATAATGAAGTGTACAAACTTCGATTTAATTATAGGTTCTTGAGCATCACAAACACGAGATCTCAGAACGAGCAGTCATCCTCGTATTGTGTGCACGTAATCATACTCTTGGAAGATTATGAAATAGTAATTATGAACCTGTTTAGTTTCTTTTCTTGACCTTTCAGAACCTGCGTTCTAAGACCGGTAAACCTAATGCGGCTAAAGAGTGTGAACGTGATAGAAGCAAGCAATCGTTTAGAAGTATTCCTTTATCTGATGATATTAAACTAAGCAATTCTAGTAAGATCGGTTTTTGTTGACTAAAGATTTTGTTGTCGATGTTGAAACAATCAATGGCATTAGTCATTTGTGTCATCTTGCGCTTAAGAAACCCATATAAGATTGGTCCGAATTACCGGGACCAGGTCGAATTAATGGTTGTGGCCCCCAAGTTTGGGACAGGTTGCCTGAGAAACTATGTTAATCAATTCAATGATGTGTTGGCTTTTGATAAAGCTTGCAATATTATGACTTTGATAACTCCGTGGGATTTTTATTTTCGGTAATGCAACCAGTGGCTTTAGGAAACTAAATAACTATGTGACAAGCTATTCTCACTTCGGGTTTAGAACTTTTTACCTAAACAGTCGTATAAAAAGAAAATTTTATTAACTAGGACCTTGAATTTTTGTGCTGAATGATAACTCTGAATAGAATCTTTTCCATGACTTGTGGGACTGACACCGTAGAATTTACATGGATCGTAAATTATAAGATGATGATAACTATAATTCTACATCTATAAAGTATGAATGTTAATCAAATTAATGAATTATATAAAGGTAATGATATAAATGGACAATATGAAACTAATTATAATCTATTAATTTGTTAATTATATAATCACCATCAGGTATAATCCCTTTTGCTATATCAAATTGTTTATTTATTTATGTAGTGCAAGTGGCCGCCCTGTTAGAAGTGTCTAACTCATCTCCAAAAACTAGCTCAAGAGGGGAAGGTTTGCACATTATTATAAATTCTTAAATACTTTTATAGCCGTCCGATGTGGGATTCCTGACACACCCCCCTCAGTTCAGAGCAGGACTGGACATCTGATGGACATATTGAGCAAAGGGACATAACCGGCATCGCCCCAAACCATCGAGACAAAATGGCTCTGA
The DNA here is from genome assembly GCA_025531925.1 of Erythroxylum plowmanianum. Lineage (NCBI taxonomy): Eukaryota > Viridiplantae > Streptophyta > Magnoliopsida > Malpighiales > Erythroxylaceae > Erythroxylum > Erythroxylum plowmanianum. The sequence continues at coordinate 34,292,386 of JANVCQ010000232.1, forward strand.
TACTATGTTAAAAAGGTCTAACTCATCCTCAAAAGCTAGCTCAAGAGGGGGAAGTTTGCACATTATTATAAATTTTTAAATACTCTTATAGCTGTCCGACGTGAGATTCCTGACAGACGTTGTGATGATCAGCCAACTAAAATAGCGTTTAAGCTTAAAATTGCTTATTAATTTGGTATTGCCTTATCCGTTCGAAGATGCAACACGTCGATCAATATACAGGTGTCAAGTGTTCTGTAGCCACGAGATGTGGTCGACTATCGTTCTGAGTCAGACACACGTCGAGCTGGCTGTACTTTTTGCTTATTTGGCAAGTTTTAGTTGGTTCATTATCTGTTTATTTTACTTGGGACTCTTAGAAAAGTTTGTAGCAACTTGTCTTAACTGAGGGGGCGGTTGGTTTGTATGGAGGAATGGTAATAGGAATAGGAATGAATATAGTGAGGAATGGGAATGGATATTATCATTATAATTATGATGGTTGGTTAAGAGGAAGGAAT
>JANVCQ010000232.1:34292985-34304884 GCA_025531925.1 Erythroxylum plowmanianum
ATAATTAATTAATTATATTATTTTAATTAATTACATTTTAATTGATTAATTAAGTAATTACTATATTTAATTAATGATTGAATTATATTTTAATTAATTATAATGTACTTAATTAATTAATAATAATATTTTAATTAATTATATTGTAATTAGTTATATTTTAATTAATTAATTATATTTAATTAATTAGTAAATATTTTTTAAAAATGTTTCTACTAAGGAATGAATTTCATTCCTCTACTAAATGGGGGTATGGAGGATTCCCCCAAAGTGGGATATCAATCCATTACCCCTATAATCATAATCAACAACCAACCACTCATTTTTCATTCCATACCCATTAACGCCTTCCCAAACCCATCAACCAAGCACCCCCTGAATAAAATGTGGAAGTACTCTTTTAATATTAGTAAACTTTTTCTTTTACGTCAACAAGTGTGAATATCCTATTTCATATTGTCGAGAAAGGTTGCCACTGCCAACCCCACTTGCTACCCAAACCACTTTAATCTGTTTGTTTAACTTTAGATGATACCAGGGAAAGCAAAGAGAAATAAAACAGTGAAAAAATGAAAAATATTTGTAATAATTGGATTCACTATTTTAGTTGTATTGTATCCACCATCCAATATTCTTTAAGTTGCATCCATTTCTTGCTCAGATAATATGACTGTAAGATACGCTCCCTATCTCACGTTTTGGCGCATGATCTTGACAAATCGCTAACTGCATGCCTTTCCATACACACATTTCTTGCGTGTTTCTCATTCTTTTCCAAGTTTTTTTTTTTAATTTGCGTAGAGAATGTTAATAAAAGTATTAATAGATGGATGAACTTCTTCACCGAACTTATATACCATGACTCTTCCCTCGTACGTCATGAAGCCTTAAGAGCCTTTCCTGATGTTTGCTCCCTAGCTGAGGGGAGTAGAGATTATTCAATTAGTTACTTTGGGAACATGTTATGAGATTTGCGGCTGTAAATTATGATAATGCCAATGAGATTCGTTACTGTCCCAAATTTTAAATTCGTTACTTTGGGAACATGTCATTCTTGTGAGTTATGGCTTACCTTGACCTCCTCCTTTTTTCTTTAAATACAATGTGAGTTACTTGAAGAGTTTTGTCATATTGTCATACTACATTGCATATGGGTACGTTAAAAACAGTGTCTCTATTATAAAGGGGTAAGAATATGTATTATTAAACTTCTCAAAATTTCACAACTTAGCAAAATTACAACTGCGTCAACTTAAAGAATTTAATAAATGAAATGGCTTTTACTTATTTGATACAAAGTAACCTTATATTATATTACTTTTATACTATAAATAACGTTAGGTTTAAGATATTAACTATTGTAAAAATAAAAAATAAAATGAGATTAATGTTCTAGTGATTATGTAGACATATAGGAATATGACGAACATACCTATGTGTATTTTTTGGAACTTTATAAATATTTTAATGTTCTTGCATTATTATTTTAATTAAGGATAAGGATGAGAACAATAATTTATTTTGGTGCTTAAAACATTCTCATATAAAAGTTTTTAAATTATAATTAATAATATAAAAGTTACAGCATAATAAAGCTTTGTTATGTTAAATACTTTAAATATTATAAAAACTTCACATATACAATTATCTAATAACAGAAAAAAAACATAATATAAACTAAGAAGTCACACGCATAATATTGCTGTCCGAGACAGATGAAAAAATAACGTACAACTTCTAGATCGAGAATGGTAAGAAAATGAGCCGCAAGTTCAGAGTCCACATTCAAGAGTTTCACTTAGAAAAACCCTAATCCACTTTCAATGATAAACAAGTCATTAAGTGTTCCTTAATCTTGTTTAGAGAAGAGTATCCGTATTCTGTATACTACGCACACAGTGTAGTCATAATTTGTTTTTTGGGATATAATTTAACCAATAAAATATCAAATACCTAGTCAGAACTCAAAACCCCCTCCTGTCCTGTCCTGTCCGTCAAAATCAGGACAACTTTCTGTGCTTCTCTCTCCTCCTCTATATTTTCTCATCGAACAAACGCGCAAACAAAACCTGCAAATCGCTGAAATGGGTACACGGGTCTCTCCGCGAATACCCCGTAACCCTTCTCTTTGACACCCTCTCTCTACTGCTATTTCTTTCCGCTTCGCTCTGAGCTTGGCTTTCTAGTCAATATAGTTTTAACTCTAAATTTCTCTGTTTCTCCCTTGTTTTTCTCTGTTTTATTCTCTTCATGGGTGCGAATTTTTCCTCAGTTTTCACAGACCCCAATACTTGTTCACTGTATGGCCCTTTTGCTTTAGAGTCACCAACCCAGAAAACGAGTCTTGATGACTTGCCAGAGAGCTGTGTGGCTTCAATTATCGGTTATCTAGACCCAGTTGAGATCTGCAAACTGTCGAGGTTGAACAGAGCTTTTCGTGGGGCTTCGTGGGCCGACTTTATTTGGGAGTCTAAGTTGCCCGAAAATTATGAAAATATCATGGCAAAGCTTTCTGGGGATTGGTCGCTCAAGAAATTGAGTAAAAGGGAGATATATACCAAGCTATGTAAAGCTAATTCTTTGGATGACGGGACCAAGGTATAAAATTTGCTTTGGTCACTGTGATCTCTGTTTGTTTGGGGTATTAGAAAATAAGGGATTAGTGTTGAAATTGAATTCTGGGTATTTGCTCTTTTCTTTGTTCATGCACTGTGCGTTATTATCGTACCAAGATTTGGGTTTTCTTGTTGCTTAAATTTTTTCGGGGATCAGTCATGGATTTTACCGTAAGGATAGATGGTAATTGAGCTTCTATATGAAATTTTCCTGTCTTGAGCTTGCGTTAACACTCGAACAAGATAATGTTAGAAAGAATAGAAATTGAACTTGTACAATCGTTGGCTTCATAGAAATTGAAAGATATAAAGTTTTAATTTTGTCCATAAATATGGGTTTCAATCACCTATGAAGCAACATATACGGAATACAGTAAAATACTGGTCCTTTTATAACTCCGTTATGGATTTGGATTCTCCAATATGTGTATTTTGTTCATTGGTCTTTTCCCTGATGACTTTGACGTTTTGGTTTTGCACAGAAAGTGTGGCTAGACAAGCGTACGGGTGGTGTCTGCTTATCCATCTCTTTTAAGGGATTATCAATAACTGGGATTGATGATCGAAGATATTGGAATCATATTCCAACCGAGGAATCTAGGTGAGTTCATGGAATCCCTTACCTCCATTCATTTATTTGTATATTTCAGGAGGAATGTTGGGATTTTGTTATGTATTTGTTAGATTGGCTGATCAAGTCCAAGTTCATCCAGACATTTTGCTGATAATTCTTCAAGGTTGAAGTTCTTTGTTATCTTTCTTTTCTTGTATATCTAGGAATCATGTATTTTAGTGTACAGGTACAAGGAATTACAGATGGGGATGTGGTCTTACATCTTTATCTTTTGTTATGCCCTTAGATGCAGTATGACTCAGCGTGGAAATTGAGATGGTGAATGTTTCTGATTGAAAGTCAGGAATGTAATGTTCCTGTAACGTTAAGTCTGGATTACTTTTCGTAGTGAGGACTAAAGAAACTATAAATGTGATTAAAGTTTGAAAAGGAATGAGAATTATGGGCCCCTGGTTAATATGGAGGAAGATTGATCACATATTATTTTGGAGTTATATGTAAATACTTACGGCGAACAAGTTTCATACTTCACAATATTGTCCCAATACAATTCTCTTCATATCGTCCCCTTTCTTCCTATGCAGATTCAACCGTGTTGCATATCTTCAGCAAATATGGTGGTTTGAGGTTGATGGAGAGCTCGAGTTCCCATTTCCTGCAGGAAGTTATAGCCTATTCTTCAGGCTGCAGTTGGGACGGGCTGCAAAGAGGTTCGGTCGCCGGATTTGCAACACTGAACATGTCCATGGCTGGGACATAAAACCTGTTCACTTTCAGCTATGGACTTCTGATGGCCAGCATGCCTCGTCCAAATGTTTCTTGGAGGATCCTGGAATTTGGAATCTCTACCATGTAGGGGATTTTATTGTTCGCAATCCCAATTCACCAACAAAGCTGAAATTTTCTTTGACACAGATTGATTGCACTCACACCAAAGGAGGCCTTTGTTTGGACGGTGTAATAGTATATCCATTCAAGTATAGGGAAAGGTTGAAGCAATTTTGAACTGCGCATAACCTATCCTAGTTTGCGGGGAGTAGGACATCTTCAAGAAAGCTGTAGTTGGTTAGTGTTGTGTATTTGCATACAAGCAATGTATATAATATACGGCCAGTTTTCTTAGCTTAAGTAAACTGTTAGTCTTCTTTTCTCTTCTCCTTCGTGTAAAAAAGTTTGATGGAAATCCTTGCTGGATCCTTTTTCTCCCTGTTTTTTTTTTAAACAGGCAGCTTTGAACTGCGAAGATGAATTCATTTTTTTCATTTTTCTTTTCTTTCCCCTGAACTGTATATGGTGTTTCAAGCATTTTCATTAATTTCTTGGGTTTTGGGGGATAAGTGAAATAGCTATGAATTGTTGGAGACCAAGAGCGGGCAAAGACAAAGAGCTACAAAATGCCAGCATCACCCTGTAACTGAAACATTCATGTTTACCATTAAGCATATTTTGTCTGAAACTGAAACTTTCATGTTTGCTACTAAACAGAATTTGACTGAATGATTTTCTGCGAACCGAAACAAAAGCATCAAATTGGGATTGAACCAATGATGTAAAATTCTAATCCAACAGACGATTGTTTTGCTGGATTACGTATATAATGAAAGAAAACCAAAGAACTTTTAAGAGGATCTCAATTGCCCTTTTTTAGGGGTATACTAAAAAATCAAATTGCGTTCATTCAATTCATTTACTAATCTTGAAATTCAATCAATTGTTGTCGATTAATTAAATTAAACCAAGCAAGTTGATTTTATATTCGCTGTGTAGATCAATTTTTACATGTCCCAAAAACGTTATTACTACTACGCTATGAGAAGCACTTCCCGATTATTTTCAAAAACAATTTGTTGCAAATTATTAGGATATATTTACAAAAAAAATCAATTAAATGTATATAAGTTGACTGATACCAAATAATAGGTTTAGAAGTTTAAGAGCCAAGATACGTTCCTAGGTCGTGTCTTGTCTTCAGCGTACGTCGTTGACCCCATCACAGCCGAGCCAACAAATAGTATATAATAATAACGTTATCTCCTCCTTGGGATTCGATTACATCTGAAAGAGGTAACAAGATGTACAAATAAACACAAGCGTCCACGGGCGGCAACTTATGCCTGACAACACATTCATAGGAGTGTCTTCTAGTACGGGGCCAGATCCTCTGGCCCCTTCCTCTGGCCCTATTCTGGCCCCCTCTCATCTGAGCCATCTACTCAAGTGGGACCTACCTGAGTGGATGGTTCAGATAAAAGGGAGCCAGAATAGGGCCAGGAGAAGGGGGACAGAGGATCCCCTTCCCTTCTAGTACTATTGTTGCTAATAAAATATGTTTCCTTGAATCCTAATGCCGACCAAAACTATATATGACTGTTTCAACAATAATACCTTAGTCAAAGGTTTATCTTCATTATAAATTTGCCCATACAAACCACGTAATCTTCGGAATGAATTGTCACGGACACTACCAAAGTTCACCGGTGAGAAACTTTGCACTGATCCAATTCATACTCATTTTCTGAAAGTAATGTTCTGCTTACTATCCATCATATAAAAAAAAAGTTAGAGCAAGTGTAAGGGGTAACACGAGCCTTTATTACATGCCCAGGATCAAATGTAAGTATGAATAGACGAAAAAAAAACCTATAAATTTTCTATTTTGCTTTCCATGACTTTGAACGAGTTTTTCGAATCCAAAATGATCTCGTTTTTTTAACAACCTTTACGAAAGTCGATCACCGGGATATCGTTAACATCTTTCTGTAACTTTCTTAATATGTGAACCTCTTAACAGGTTAGAGAATCCGAACGTTCACGATTTTCTTAAACAGATGCAGAAGACGATATGAAATTTATATATATAACTTTCATATCGAGTTTTCCTATCACAAGTTGAGCTCATATTGATTAGGAGTCATTTTGTTCATTGGACTTTAGCAATTAGACCAGATTCTTTATCGAGCTACTTTATTATCTTTGGTTGGATCAAATTTGATTCACTTAACTGTAAATTTATTAAAACCGAAAAAATTATACTTAATTATTGTCAATAATATTATAAAATTTCTAGCAATCTCCCCCTTAGACAATAATTAATTATGCTAGTCGCAACAGTAAGAAAACCAGTAAAACCATGGTTAAGCAAAATCAGCATATAGTTGGCCAATTTTTAAAAACAAATTTGATCCAAAGATAATGAAAGTCAATCATTTTGTCCCGTAATGCGTTCAATACCTGAAAATATCAAATGCATGTGTCATGTGTGACATAGATTCAATACAATCATGCATATTTAATACCTCACTAACAAAAATGAGAAAATAGAATATGATAAACTAAGATGATACTTGTATGATTTGAAATATATCACCTTTCTGTTTGTAGGTTTCAATGTCTCTACACTTGATGTCAAAATGTATTAGAGAAATTTGTCTTCTCTCACTAAATACTAAACTATGTTAGAGAAAACTTTTATGAGATTAAACACTTATATCCTCCCTATGTCACGTCAAATCTATGAATTCAGATATGAAACTGTATGTGTCATAAAGATATAGGCTCAAATCAATCAGTATGTATATGCCTAATGACTTGTTACAAATGCTTAAGATTGACACAAATCTTAAGACTTCCACTTTATTATGACAATGTGCAACCCTGTATGACTAAGAAAAATATGATGATCATCAATACGTATAAAAGAGAATGTCATAATACATGAAATTAGTATGCATATATTTAGAGCAAGTACAATGATTCCTAACTAACAGTGTTTAAGGAATTTAACACACTCATATTATATATAAGTCGCTCAAATATAAGTGGGCGAAGTCTTTTAGTCAAAAGATCAACAAGCATATCCTTAGTCTGCAAATGTTCTACCTTAATGTCACATTTCTGTATGAGTTCCTTGGAGCTCAACAATACAATCTATCATCTTCCACAATACTGCACCATCTACTAGTTTAAAGATATATTATGATGTGGACTTTCTGTCATTTGAACACATAGCAAAGTCAAAAACTATATAGCTAATGAGATCCAGATTGTTGACTTTTCTAATTGTCAAGACATAATCCTTAGTGCCCTTTAGATATCTCAATACCCATTTACTACATACCAGTGATTCATTCCTGGATTAGCTAGATAACTACCCAACAGTCCAATAGCAAATGTAATGTTCGGTGCCCACTTAGGCATACAACAAGCTACTATCAACACTAGAATATTGGATATTTCTAATAGTCTCTTTCTCTCTAGCTCATTCTTTAGACATTGTGGTAATGATAATCTCTCACCATGAGAGATTTGTTGCAATAGGTTTAAAATCATCCGTATTAATCCTTTGTAACACTCACTCAATGTAAGCTCTATGTGAGAGGCCTAATGAGTTTCGAGATCTATCCTGGTGAATTTGAATACTTAGGACAAAAGATACTCCACCAAGATCCTTCATGTCAAAATGCTTGGCCAAAAGCTGCTTAACCTTATGCAACAAGATCAAGTCATTTAATGTGAGTAAGATATTATCCACATACAAGAGTGAAAAGATAACTTTGCTCCCCCTGACCTTGTAATATAAACATCTTTCAACTTTATTCTCCATAAAGTTAAAGAGGTAATGACCTCATCAAATTTAAGGTACCACTGTTAGGAGGCTTGTTTTAAACCATATATCAATTTACTCAGCTTATAAACCATGTCAATTCTATCTCGATCCTAAAATCCTTCAGGTTGCTCCATATAGACCTTTTCACAAAGTTCTCTTTCTAGGAAAGCAATTTTGACATTCATCTGATGTAACTTCGTATTATAATGAGCTATTATTGTCATAATCACTCAAAATGCATCCTTAGAGGATACAGGAGAGAAGGTAACATTATAGTCAATCCCTTCTCTCTAAGTGAATCCCCTGATAACCAATTAAGCCTTAAACCGCTTAACTTTACCCTGAAAGTCCTTTTTGGTCTTGAAAATCCATTTACAACTACTGGGTTTGCAATTATGAGACAACTCAACAAGCTCTCATACCATATTATGCTTCATAGATTGCTTCATCCTTTATAACATCCCACCACAAATCTGAATGTGGTCTAGAAATAGTTTCTAAAAAAGTGATTAGATCTACAACATGCCTGATATCATAGTCTAGTTTACCCAAATAGACTATGTAATTAGATGAAATAGCGTGTCGCATCACTCTAGTGGATCTTCTTAATTGATTTAATTCTTGTACCTCAGGAACCTCAATATGTACAAGTATGGGTTCATGTTTCTATACTGGTATGATATTCAAACCTTGATATATCAATTTGGACTATATGGGTGATGGATACGAAATGACTGTAATATCCACTTTACTATCATCTGAAGGGTAAGAAGGCCCACCCTCGTCACAAACATCATACTCCAAAATTTTAGCTATTTATGATTTCACTATTTTAGCCCCTCCTTATTTACAGTAGAATATGTATCCTTTAGAGTGGTCGGGATATCCTACGAAATAATAATGAGTAGAACTAGCATGCAACTTATTTTTGTAAGGATTATACAAACGTACCTCAGCATGACAACCTCATACGCAACTGACTTGCTTAGACCTCTTCAAAGAATATATAAGGCAATCTTTATGGCTTCATGCCAACGGTAGTCAAATAAGTTAGTCTTGCTCTATATTGACCTCATCATATCCTTTAAAATGTGATTCTACTTTTCAGCCACATCATTTTGTTTAGGACTATCTAGCATAGTAAACTGAGTCACTATTCCACATAATTGGCAAATAAAACTTTTTCTTGTCCTAAAACCCCATATTTGTCATAATATTATTCTCCTCTACGATCAGATTTGACAATCTTGATAAGTTTTCTTAATTGGTTCTCAACTTTAGCCTTAAAAATCTTGAATTTCTCAAGAACTTCAAACTTTCCTTGAGCAATAACACATATCCATAACAGGAATAGTCATCAATAAATTTTAGGAAGTATTTGGAATTACATAAGGGAACTTAATAAAATCCGCATACATTTGTATATACTAGGTAGCTAGAGGTACGAGTTAACTCCTTTTTCTTTATTTTAGTCAACTTACCCCTTGAGGAGTCAACACATGTTTCTAGATCATCATAATCTAGAGTTGGGAGAATGCTCTCCTTAATCAATCTCTCAACCTTATTTCTAGAAATGTGATCTAACCTTTTATGCCACAATATATATGACTTATATTTTATCAAAGCTCTCTTTTTCGTGACCTATTTGGCAAGATATAAAGAAGCATATATTTCATTCAGGGCAAGATACATTTTATAGAAACCATATAACAAGAAGGCAATACCAATATGTTTTGCATTAAATGACAACTGTACAATAAAAACATCAACAACAAAACTATAATCTTCTTTGTCCAAAATTAATACAGAGATTAAACTCTGCCTAAAAGATGATATATAAAATATGTCATGTAAAACAATAACAAACCCTATATCAAGGTTCAAACACACATCCCCTACAAATATTACATTAACTTCTTTATTATTACAAACCATTAGTCTTTTTTCCTTTTTATTTGACTTTCTTGTGTGTATGAACCCCTGCATTGTATAGAGGCAACATGATTAGAAGCTCCACTATCTAGCCACTAGGAATTTGATGTAGGTATAGCAAGATTATATTCATAGATCATACAAGCCATGGAATTACATAACAGTTCTTACCTTTCCTTCCAGGTCTTATACCTCTAGCAATCCTGCATTTTATATCCCCTCTTTTTACAGAAAAATGCCTCACATTCTTTATGTCCACAGGACCTTTACCAGCACTTAATTGACCAATATCAATACTTGGGAAAAATTTAGACCTTTGATCTTTGAATTTAGTGAGTTTCATCTTTTTCTTTCCTTTGGTTAATATGAGGGTTGTTGGAGCCACATTCTTGAGCTTCTCTTCCTTATCAATTCATCGAGTAATTAGAGCATTGATGTCCCAAGACTCATATAATGAGTTGTATGTTCTCACCAGAATATCAAATTCTGAACAAAGAGTTTCAGGGCCTAGTGAACTATACATGTCTCAGGAATGATGATGTTTGATGCTTTAGCTTACTTTGCAGGTGACCATCCTGATAATGCATTCCCTTACTCCCTTTGCTCCCGTATATCTCATAGAGAACAGTTCCTTCATCAAGGTATCTATTTCTGCATTATAAGAGATCTTGTATCTTTGGGAGACATTATTCAGGAAGTCTTGTGCTATAGTAATCTCTTAAAGTCCACTGAGCAGATGGTTTGGTATAGATCTCTTGATGGTCAAGTAACATATCTTGCTAGACCGATCCTAAGCTACATATGCTGCTCCATCACCTTCTGAGCTGATAGATATAGGTGGAGATGGCCTATCATTAATCAAGGCCGTATTGATGCCCGTCATCTCTAATGCAAATTCTACATCCTATTTCCACTTCTTAAAATTGAAATCAGTCAAGCTTTCAATTGTGACACTGATGTTGTTTGCTAACAGGTTGACTACAGAATTAATAATACAAGGGAGCACAAATGTAAGATAATAGCGATATTCAAAACTATGAATAGTATTTATACTGAGAATCTTGTCACACATATCCTAAAATACCTGTAGGTTGAATATATAATATATTCAGATAAGACCTCCACACAAAGGTGATTAAAGTACACACATTATATCATAAAATACCTGTGGACCGAATGATTGTGTTTAAAGTTAAATTTATTTCATGAAGTTGAAGTCATTGTTTCATTATTACATTGTGTGCTTTTGTGATTTTGTGTGTTTGTTATTTTGTTTGCTTTAGGACAAGTAAACATTTAAGTATGGAGATACTGATAAGTGTAAATTGCATTATATTTTAGGGCTTAATTTGATATGTATTTAATTGTTAATTTAATCATTTAGTATGTGTTTAGGTTAAAATTGTATTAGTTTGTTAGTTATTTGTGTTTTAAGTGTTTTATGGGTTAGTACAAGTTTTTGAGCTTAAATATTATATTTTTGAGATACCTTAACATACTTGTTAGTGTTTTAGGGTCAACATCAAAGAACAGAGAAGTTTCGAAGACATTCGAGCTGAAATAATGACCCACAATTGTAGGCCAACTTTGGCATATAGCCCACGATGACAGAAGGCTCGGATGTGGCCCATGATTGCGGTTTACGTTTGGCAAATGCGCAAACACTCAAAAATATCAAGTTTCGAGAGATTTTTTGAACCTTTCGGACCCCGAAAAAATCCTAGAGTTGCTCAAAATACAAAGGATATTTAAAGAACAAGACAAAGAGGCATAAATGAGCTTTTGCATCAGCCACTTTTGAGAAAACCTAGAGAGAATTCATTGAGAGATTGAGAAAGAGAAGAAGGAAGAGAGAAGAGGAAAAGAAGTTGACTCCATGTACTTCCTTGATCAGGAGTTTCCTAACATTACTGCCTCCCATTTATAGAATCGTATAGAATTGGAATAACGATTTGTATAGAATTGGAATAACGATTTGATGATAGGATTTTTGAATATTTATTTTCAATTTTATTATTGTATAGAATTGGAATAACGATTTTGTTGGATCGCGTATGGTTCGAGTATTCACAATACACTGCGGAAAAGACCATAGAACAACATGACGTATAATCGAAAACACCAAGGATGTACGAAAATACCTTATTGTCGTGGATAGATTGCTTCTTTTTC
>JANVCQ010000232.1:34314183-34328458 GCA_025531925.1 Erythroxylum plowmanianum
TTTTATATATAAATCACATAGAATAAAATAAAATAAAATATATTAAATAATTAATAATAATATTTTTATATAATTAACAATAAATTGTATATAATTAATAATAAAATAAAAATTTAATAAAATTTTTATTAATGAAAATAGAAAAGATATAAAAATTATTCTTTAATTGTTTGTATATATTTTTATGTACATAAAAATATAAATAAATTATTTTTAAATATAAATCACATAAAATAAAGTAAAATATATTAAATAATTAATACTACTATTTTTATATAATTAATAATAAAATAATAAACCTTCTGTAACTACTATTTTAATATAAAGGGTATAAAAATCATTTATTATACATTATATTCCATTCCATTTATCTTCCAAACAGCATTTCATTACATTACATTATAAACCCTTCCATCCATTCCAAACAACTTTTCACTATATTACATTCCATTCTATTATAAACCGTTCCGTTCCGTTTTATTCCGCTCCATTAATTAACATCCAACCAAACAGGACCTTAGACTCGGGGGGATTTGGTGGTCAAAGTTGGCGTTTTTGGTTCAGGTTCAGCCCGATTCACAAGGTCTATCTTTCTCGTAGATCTCGCGAATAAGGTCTAAATTAGGTAAAGGCTTCTTTCGAATATGTTTCACCTTTTCGTTAACTTATCAATCAAAATAAAAGAAACTATGTCAACAAATTTTATGCATAAAAAATAATGCAAATATAAAAAAAATTAACGATATAAGTATTAAATAAAATACATGTACTAAACTTTGTCACACCTCTGGAACAGCTTCAAATGTCTTGGTAATATCATTCCATCCAATTCCACTTTTGCCATCAATAAATATTGCCAAATGCATTTCTTCCACTGTCTTTATTTTTGGCAATTCCTCCAAAGACATTATCATCCTCATGATCACTATCTAATAGCTCTTTATTAACTCTTGAAACAATTTCTTCGTCCGGATCTTATTGTATCAAAAAGTTATGTAAAAACAACAAGTTAACATAATTTCAGATAATGTGTTCACATCGTATCTTGACATTTAAGATAAAATGGAAAATTTGCACTTCAAAACACCAAATCTCCTTTCAATTGCATTACGTAATGAAGTATGTCTCAAGTTGAATAACTCTTTTGCATTAATTGGAGCCTGCCGAGAACACTCTTTTGAATGATATCGAGTGCTTCTATAAGGAGCAATAAATCTGGACCTCAACATATATTCAGCATCAACTAAATAGAATTTAACTATAAATAAAAATAAAACCATTTACTAAATGTTGATTAACAATAACACTTTTTGTATATAATATAAAATTTAATAATCTTCAACTAAAAGATACCTTGAAGAACAATGAGTTTATCTGCTCTAACTAATGCATTATCTAAAATTTTTGAATCTGAGACTGAATCTTCCCATCCAGGTAGGATGTATGTAAATTTCAAGTCAAAAGTGCATGCAACCAAGACATTTACTGTAGGATAACTCTTCCTTCCTATGTACTTTGATGTATTTTCCTTTGAAACTTTTACTTTGATATGTGTTTCATCAAGAGTACCAATACAATTCTAAAAAGTCCATAAAATGTATTAGAATTTTTTTATGAATATAAAAAAGTATGTTTTTGTATATAAATTGTTAAAAAAAACCTGAAAATATCGATAAAATCTTCCTCTGCTATTGATTATTTCAGAAGGGACAACCAAACCATTTGGTTGCACCAAAGATTGATCATCGAGGGTAATTATTGCTCCGAGTACTTAGTGGAAATGACGACTAATTGTTTCAGTAGATCGTCGGAAAAAGAAACTTTGTGAACGAGTGCTAGCTCTACTACTTAAAATATGTAAAAATGTTCCAACTTGTTCCTCAATCAAACTATATTGGTTATCTCTTAACAGTCCCCTCCCACGAAAAATTGAACATAAGCGAATAAATGCATCATAACTCATATGTAAAATGCTACGTGCATTATAATGTATCTTTATCGCGGTTAGTAATTCTTGACGTCCAATTTCTCTATGACCTCTTTTTGGATGCATTAGTTGTCTATTAGCTTGAGACATATATTGATATATATGTCTTAAGCAAATCAAATAACCCGCATAAGCTATTATAGCAAGTAGAGCATTTCTTTCAAATCCTCTCATATCGTCTGTATTTAAATTTTATTTATTGTCACAAAACAAGTAAAAAAATATTGGCATTGGCTAAAATTATTTTATTAAAAAATAATATAATATATAATAGTCTAGAAGTAAGATAAGCTGCAAAAAACATAAAACAAAAAGAAAATCCACGATAACTTTTACTATTTCATCTAGAAACCATGGATATAATTGCACAAACCTTGCTAGTGAAGATCGAAAAATGGAAGCAAATATGTACAAACGAGAAGTGTAACAGCTCACAAAGCTCTTTGTTATACGTAAAACAAAAAAGGATGAATTGGTCCAACCAAACCACAAAAAAGAAAAAGTTGATTGCCAGAATGAATGATGAAATGAAGTTGTTTCGTTGCTCAACAAAGTCCTAAAAAACAAATATGGAGCCTTAATAGAAAAACTTGGCATTTTAAAAAACAAAAAAAAACACATCAAAGAGAGTGTTAGAATCGATGCTTTCTTTTAAAATATCAAGTCAAGGATCTGTCAAGTGCAATTTAACTTTGTGTACAATACTTTCCAAAATAGAATACGAGTACATGAACAATTATGTTTTAGGCTGTGCTCGAGGAACATGAGCAAAGAGAGAACTAGAACACAATAATAATTGGTTCAATTGTTACCGTGACATGGATATATTGAAATGAACCATGACATGTTAAATTCGAATAAGTCAAACTCTCCTTATATACGTATAACAGAGAGCTGTAGTTCTTTCTCTGCTGTTTTTGTTTTATTCAATTGTGTTTCCAAACTTTGAACTCAAATTTCACAGCAGCAAATTACCGCAATTCAATCTAGCATCAAGCACAAAAGAATACCATATTTATATTCTAACCAATACAGAACCAAACGGAACTAGAATAAAGAACACTAAAAGACCTAACCTTTTGTACTGAATTGCGCAATGAACACGAAACCAACCATATCAACTAGAGTAAAGCACAACTCAGACTACATGTCATCATAATAGCCTCGATAAACAGTGCAATCATATAGAACACTAACCACTCCCTTCAAAAACGAAGTACCCGCAACCTAATTTCTCCCAAAAACCCAATCCACAAAATATGAAATTAACACAAACCTATGGGAGGTGAAGGTGTTGTTCTTTTTCTTGGTGAGAGGGGCTCCTCAATGCTGTGTTAGTTGAAGAGTAGTGAGATGAGAGGGGCTGTGTTAAGAAACAAAGTAGTTGCGTTGAAAAGTAGTGAGATGAGAATTGAAGAGTGGCTGCAGTTGAAGAAATAATAGGGTATTGCGTGGGTATTATTGGAAGTCATTTTCAACGTTTATAAACAAGAGTTGCAGGCCATTTGTAATTCAATTCAACTACAATTATTGTTATTTTGTAGTTGAATTGAATTTATAAATAATGGTAGGTTTCAATTACATATGTGAATTAAATTCATCTTTGTTTTTCTATTCCGAACAGTTGAATTGAATTCATTGTTGTAATTGAATTCAATTTATATGATTCCAAACAGGGTGTAACTTCTAAGCAATATTTCACCTTGTAAAAGAACTTTCAAGTTATGAGAACTCTTCACAAGACAAGAATCGAAGCTCTGGAAATATTCCTCAAATAACCCAAAATTTTTTACATAGAAAAGTAAAGACTTCTACAAAATACAACCTCGTATTCAACAAGAGCCAAACGATAACAATCAAAGAGAACATAACCCTCGAGCTTGGTTTGGTATGAATTTTGATAAACACTAATAATTACCACTTGTAAACAACTAAAATGTGACCCATCAAACAAAAAAACCCTAGCCCCACATTGGAGTCCAACTCCCTTAAGACGAAGGAAAAATCCAAATATTGGAGCACGTGGAAATGAAAGAAGATTAAAAAAAGATCGAAATGATCTATTTTTAATAAAATATATTTCTTTACGAATAAAAACCCCCGTTTAGGTTTGAGAGAACGAGGGAGTGAGATTAAGAGTGAGAGTGAGAGGGAGTAAGAAAAAAACGGTATCGTCATTTCTGTTAATTATATTAACATGTCTAATTAATAAGAGTCTTTTGACATGTGACAATATATGTCAGCAAAAATAAGGATAACATTAATAATTAAAAAAATTAAAAATATAGATATTTTATTACTAATTTTAAAATTCAAGCTGAAAAAATTTTGAGTTATAATTAACTCTAATTTTTATTACTAAAATCAGGACATATTTGCGGGAATCATATTTATTTGTTTTGCTTAATTACAAGAAGCGGTCTTGTCATAAGCAGACGAAATAATTAGGAAAGCAAACAGATGACAACTGGCTTTGCAGACTTTATATGTTAGCAGTTGGAGATCAGATATTCCCACATTTCCTACAACTTGGTTGCTGCCTTCCACTTTCGAGAAACATAATTTATTTTTTAGTTACGAGCCACCAAAGAACATTATACTAAGAAACATATCTTTTTTTTCTTATGATTTACTCTGAATTAGACAAGTAGCACAAATAACTTGGTTCACAAAAACAATTCTCTACATAACATTATACGTTCGTGATGGAGACATAAATCACGAAAACTGTGTGTACAGTATTCCTACCTTCAAATCCAGGAAGAATGTAAAACCACTCCTCGACGTAAATTTGTTTTGTTTTTTGTCTTTCTTCCCTTTATTCTTCCCCATACATAGAATCTTCTCTTCACGCTCTTCTCTCGCTAGCCATTCCTTTTCTTTCTCTTTCCTTCCCTCTCTGTTCTTGTTTGCTTCATCGCCGTAGTTCCCCTTTTTTTTCTGTGCCAATGCCTATACACCCTATACACTAAACTACTTGCAATTGTATTTGTATTGGTTTCTCATGTCCAATCATTCTCTTTGGTAAATGTCAATATTAATCGCTCAGAATTCTGTGATGCCAGTGGACATTTTCAATGAAAACAATTCTTGGGAGATCTAAGGTGCTTTTTCCCAATGACTTCAAAAGTTAAAGGGATGTTCGAGCTAGCAACTAGGAGCTCTTTTAAAGGAGGAAGAACTAAGAATATTGACAACTTGGAGGTTAGACCAGGAGGGATGTTAGTGCAAAGACGGAGCTCCGAGGCTGATCAGATTAGTCCTGTTTCGATTCCCACCATTAAAGTTAGAGTCAAATATGATTCTTTATATCACGACATCCATATCAGTTCTCAAGCAAGCTTTGGTAATTGACCTCTTCCTTGTTTAATGTGATCTAGGATTTGTATATGCAGCTTAAATGTTAGTTTTTTGTGTTGCAGGGGAGCTGAAGAAAATGATAGCTACACATACAGGAGTTCACCATTTGGATCAGAAGCTGATATATAAGAAAATGGAGAGAGATTCAAAACAGTTCTTGGATGTCGCAGGCGTGAAAGATGGATCCAAACTAGTGTTAATTGAGGATATTACAAACCGTGAAAGACGGCGTCTTGATATGCTTAAATCTGCTAAGATTGATAGAGCTGTGAAGTCCTTGCAAGAAGTCATCTTGGAAGTTGACAAACTACACAGAGAGGTAAAATAGTGAATTGAAAACAAGACGATTTCATGATTCTCTCCTAT
Organism: Erythroxylum plowmanianum; assembly: GCA_025531925.1. Taxonomy (NCBI): domain Eukaryota; kingdom Viridiplantae; phylum Streptophyta; class Magnoliopsida; order Malpighiales; family Erythroxylaceae; genus Erythroxylum; species Erythroxylum plowmanianum. The sequence goes on from JANVCQ010000232.1 coordinate 34,319,897, forward strand.
AGGAACTGGGCTTAATTCTTTTTGCAGGTGAAAAACTTGGAGTATGCATCTTTAAGAGGCAAGGAAGTTTCGGGGAAAGATGTTGAAAATTTGACAGAAATTTTGATGACAAAGTTAGTGGCGTTGGACGGACTTGTTATACACGGAGAGTTGAAGTTGCAAAAGAGAAAGCAGGTATATTTTGGAAGTTAGTATTGGTCAATTACGATGGTTGTAAAGCATTTGTTGCTGTTATTGAATTACTTCTTTTGATGCTTCTTTTTTCTCCCATTTCCATCTTGCAGGAATGTAGAATTAAAATGGCCATCGAGACTCTCGATACGTTGAAATTGAAGAATTCCTATGGCAATGGCAAGGGAGGGGAGGTCTCACTGCATAAAAATGACGACTTAACTGAGAAAGTGAAGATACCAATGCAAAAGCAGCCCTTTCAACCCAAAAACAGGAATGTTACAGTAGAAATGCCAGTACAGGCACAGGCATTAAGGCACTCTGAGTCGGTTGTGATCACTACAAAATGGGAAACTTTTGATTAGAATGGGACCCTTAAAGTGCAGTGCCAGTGCCAAAATGGTGTGGTGTCTTCAAAATAAGCAACTTATAATTTATCTACAATTATATGAGCATGTTATTTGTTTTGATGGAACAATTTCTGTCGTGTGCAGTGCCACAGTCCAAGATTTGAACCATAGCAACCGTTTACTTCCTTAAATCTTTTACTTCTCTTTCAACAGTTAAACCTGAAACTTATATGTAGTAGGTGTAAATTGGTCTTCTGGAATTGTATTCAAGAGTTTGTGGCAGGTAGATTCTATAGTAATAGCACTGACTCTGCCTCGACGTGGTTTGGGACCACAGGCCAACCAAATTTTAGATTTATTAGCACATATTGAGTCGTAACTAATGGTGGAACAAATAATACATTCTGGCTTTGGGACGGGACCTTCACGCATATCAAATCAGCTCTTTTCAATCATTTATTGTCTGTAAGATATCATATGCAGGAGTGGGTTTTTGAACCAAGCGAAAATAAGAAGAATAAAAGCAGCGTGAGAACAACACAGAAAGGTAGGTTTGACTTTGGAGGGAGGAAATAGCATATAATTGACAGAGTGGATAATCATTTGATCACATAAAACCTAATTTAATTCCCATCGAACAGCAGCACACGCCACTCTTTAACTTTATAGCGTAAGGACATAAAACAACTGGAGATCTTATCCATTTCACCAAGACAGGAAGCCTGAGAGATTATACGCCTCTTATGGAGTTAGTTGCCAAAACATAATGATAACGCTATGCAATAATGTTCAGTGTTAATCATGCAACCGACAATAATCTGCTTCTGATGCCATATGCCTTTTTGTTATTGTGCGACGAGAAACATAAATATCATTCTTAGATAGTTAAGCAAGGAGGAAATTGTGACTAATTGAAAGTAGCAAAATTTTGCAACAAAATTATTATGGGTAAGGTCTCATTTTAATGACATGTGTTTAATTAATATCATTAAATATGGGCGCTGGGGGATTAAAAAGAATGAAGATTGGGCTAATTATAGCAACTATTGGAGCTATTTCTGAAAGACATGTTTATTTCTAAAAGTCTAAATCATAATTGATGAAAGATAAAGACTAAGAAAAGACAAAGTGAAAAACTTTAAAAACTATTAGACGATGGATTGAAATCAACATATTCAACTACATATCTTAAGAGATTGATTTTTTTGTGTAAGAAATTAAAGGGTCTATATGAGAGGAAGACTGCTCACATCAAGGCTTCATAGATCAAAAGACTTGTAAACCTAAAGTTAAAGGGTGGAAAATTAGTGTCTAAGTATCTCAATGGTTTTCATAATATCATCAACAAGCTAACCAATATGAAGATCATCTTTGATAATAAACTACAAGGTTTGCTCTTGCTGTGTTCCTTGCTAAATAGTTGGAAAACTTTGGTACTGATCATCAGTAACTCTACTCTAGATGGTGTGTTTTCTTCTTTTGTAATCAAAAAGAGCATCCTCAATAAAGAGATTATGAGGAAGAAGATTGGTGTTGACAACGTACAAGCTTTTATAGTAGAGAATAGAGCAAGAAGTAGAGGTCTCAAAGACCTTGGCAAGAACAAAAATAAGTCTAAGTCTAGAGATGGCAAGGAGACCAGGACATGCCATCACTATACTAAACTTGGTCATATGAAGAAGTTTTGTTACAAATGAAAGAGATATTAAAAGAAGCAAGATAACCAGAAAGATGGAGACAACAATAACACTGTAGTAATAGTCTCAAGTATAAATGAAGAGGTGTCAGTGATTTGTACAATCAATGAGTGCCTTTATATTAGTCACTCAAATTCTAAATGGCTTAATGATCATAAGCTTCCTACTAAAGAGGGCATACCTCATCAATTATAAGATTAGTGATTTTGGAAGTATGAAGATGGGTAATCAAAGCTCTATTAGCATCCTCAGCATGAGTGACATCACCGATGTTAGGTGCATATTGACATTTAAAGGTGTTCGACACATTCCAAACTTACGCCTCAATTTGTTGTCTGTAGATGTGCTTGACTATGAAGGATACTGACACATCTTTGGGGATGGCAAACGGAAGCTATCTAAAGGAGCAACAACAGTTGCTTGTGGGGGATTATACTGCACACTATACAAGACACACTTAAATGTGTGCACTAGAGAACTACATGGCATTGAAGAAAACACTTCTTTAGATTTGTAGCAGCACAGATTGGGAAATGTTAGTGAGAAAGGGAAAAATTGTTAGTCGAAAAATATCTTATCACTATAAAAACTATTGTTTCTCCCAAATCCCTGTGATTATTACTTAGCTAAAAAGTAACATTGAGTGTCTATCTATAAAAGGTCTACCAGAAGGAAGGCTAAGTTGGAGCTAGTGTACTTTGATGTGTATAGTCTTATTGAGGTAAAGTCCTTGAGAGGTAATAAATAGTTTATTACTTTTGTTAATGATGCTACAAGTAAGACTTGAGTCTATATGCTAAGAAAAAAGGCCAAACGTTTGAGATCTTTCAAAAATTTCATGCTATAGTGGAAGGGGAAATAGAGAGAAAATTGAAGTGTCTCTGAACTAACAATAGAAGCGAGAAAACCTTTAATGAGTTTGAGAACTATTGTGCAAGTTATATTTGAGAACTATTGTGCAAGTTATAACATGATACATGAGAAGATAAAACATGGTACCTCAAAACACAATGATGTTGCCCAGTGGATGAATAGAACCATTATAGAGAAGGTTCATTACCCTATGAATTTCTAAACTATCTAAGTCTTTTTGGTGAAGCGATTAGAACTACTGTATATTTGATCAATATAACTCCTTTAATCCCTTTGGATCTTGATATTCATGAGAGGTATGGAAAGGGATTGATATGACTTATTTGCATATAAGGGTAATTAGATATAAAGCTTTTAAGCATATACCAAAGGAGTAGAGATTAAAGTTTGATTCAAAAACTACTCATTGTATATTTGTTGGATATAATGAGGAGGAATTTAAGTATAGGCTCTATGACCTATAAAAGCAGAAGGTTGTCAAAAGCAGGGACATAGCCTTCTATGAGCATAAAATGGGTGCAGAAGTCATCAAAGAAAGAAAGAATGCTTATAGTAGTTTATCTTTTGGTATTGTAGATATTTCCTCTATTCTTAATTTCGTTGATCAGCCTATAGGTAAAGAAGGCAAAGGATATGAGCTAACACAAGATGATTATGATCAGGTGCAACTTGATGGTTATAAGTCACTTGAGTCACATCCTGTGGAAGATGTAGAAGAGGTTCATGAGTATTATAAATAAGGGAAACAACATACTTAAATGTTTGAAGATATTTAACTTTGAAGGACAACTAGAGATAACATACTCACACGATCGTGTATCTCCCAAGTTTTGTTGAATTGTTGTTTTTCTTGTGATTTCTTGTCCAATCCTTTACACGATCATGTATTCAATTAGAAGACACATTTTGGGCTTACAAGGTTGGATAAAAGATCGGATATCCAACCGTGTATCTTCATCATGTATCCAACCATGTATCTTCATCATGTATCCAGCCTTGTATCTTCACCACTTTCAGTTTTTTTATGTTGGACCCTATATCCAATTATGTATCTTAACGATTTTCAGTTTTTTAGGTTGCACAGTTGGATGCATGAAATTGACATTTTTGACGATAAAGGAGGAAGGGATCGTGATGGTGTAACCAATAGTGTAGCCAACTGTATATCTTCATCATTTTCAGTTTTTTTATGTTGGACCGTGTATCCAACTATGTATCTTCACGATTTTCAATTTTTTAGGTTGCACGGTTGGATGCACGACCATGGACACAATCGTACATATGCCCAAAAACCTAGTTTTTGTTATAAATTGACATTTTTGATGATAAAAGAGGGAGGAATTGTTTTGGGGCTTTTTGAAGGGGCAGAGCACTTACTCTTTGGAGATTCATGGAGGGCTAAGCTTCCCTATTCCAGTTTGGAGGTGAAATCGATGCTGAGAATCTCATTTAAGCATATCATCATTGTGTATCATTGTTTTATCTCTCTTTAGGGATTGTTTACATTATTATATTTCCATTTATATAGGTATTCATGTATTCATGTATGGATAATTAGTACTCTCGTTATCATTGAATTGTTTATGTATGAACCCAATGCTAGAATCTTAAATACAATACATAATCATTATGTTATAGATTCATTTGTGGCAACTAATGATGTTAAATCATTAGGGATATTGTAACATAGGCTAAATCATATGAGCTTATGTGGTTACTGCCTAGATTGATCTGTTTTTCTCATTCATAATACAACTACCTGATTAAATCTAGAGAGCTTGTTGTATGTTGTTCGATGGTTAGGTTTAGTTAAAAAGCTTGCTTTAATTAAACACACACGTTCTAAAAAAAAACTGGGATTAACAGAGCTTATTGTTAATTTATGATCAAAAGTTCTAAGAGAGACGTGAAAACAATAGGATAATGACAAATGTTTAATTATGTGTAGGCTGAGATTAAACTGAGAACCAGATCCTAATTGCATTCGTCACTTTCATCATTTTTAACCTTTTACTTTAATTTGCTTTTGTTAGTTTAATTTCACTTTATTTTGTTATTTATATCCATCAAAACCAAGCCCCTTAACCTAAATACCAATTTCTTTCATTGAAAAAGCTCTACACGAACACTCCCTAGGGATATGATCCCTAGTCACCACTTCTATAAATTTTAGTTGTGCAAAGTTAGGTGTATTTTATAGTGTATTCGATATACATCAACAATTTTGGCACTATTGCTAGGGAGTTTGGTTCTTTAGTTTTTGCTTTCGGTTTCAATTGGTGTTTTGTATATATATTTGTTTATAATTATTTCTTTTTGTATTTCTTAGTCTTTACATGTTTGTTAGTTTTAGTGTATGGTAGTAACAAGATCTCCGCATAGAGAACCTTTACAATTTGATTTGAAGATCGAAAGGACATTGCGGAGGTTAAGTAGTGAAACCAGAAAAACTCAGGGAATATAGCAAGGAATCGAACTTAAGGAAGCTATGACCAATCCATGAACTTTAAAAGAGTTGGCTGCTCTAGATTTAACTCAAAGTCCTTTATACATCACTTTTCAAAATTTTGTTGAAAATGTTGCTTTTGAGCTTAAATTTGGCCTAATACATCTTTTGCCCAACTTTCACAATTTTGCAGGTGAGGGTGTTTATAAGCATCTTAAGGAACTCTATGTGGTCTATCTTAGTATGAGACTATTAAAGGTGACAGAAGAGCAGATTATGTTAAGAGCTTTCTCATTCTCATCAAAGGATGCGACAAAAGAATGATTTTTTTATCTACCACTTGTGAGCATTAGTACATGGATTAAGATGAAGACACTATTTTTGGAAAAATATTTTTTAGCTTCAAAGACAACTAGTATACGAAAAGAAATATATAGCATAAAGTAACACAATGGAGAATCCCTTTATGAGTATTGGGAGCACTTTAAAAAGCTTTGTGCCAATGTTCTCCATCAATTGAAACAACTCCTTATCCAGTATTTCTATGATAGATTGTTACCAATGGAAAAGAGTTTGGTAGATGCTATGAGCAGTGGGGCATTATGTGAGAAGACTCCTAAAAAGGCTAGGAATCTAATTGAGCGTATGGTCTCAAACACCTAATAATTTGGCATTCATAACGATGTTCATCGTGTCAATGAGGTAAATACTTCATTTGTTGAACATCGTTTGGACGAGCTAACGTCTTTTATTAGAATACTTACAATCGGATAGGCATAAGTAAAGGTGTATGGAATATACACAAATATAAGTCATCCGATTGATAAGTGCCTAACCTTACAAGAAGGAAACATGGAATAAGTTAATCCTGCGAGAGCGAATTTTACTAACCAGTATAACCCGTATTCCCATACATATAACCTAGGTTGCAGAGATCATCCCAACCTGAGTCATAGGAGAAATAAGTAGTAGAATTACCTCCCGATTAGGCAACAAGGATCACAGTCATTAGAATCAAGGCCATAGGCCTCCTCTACTATAGTTACATCTTTAGAAGATATGGTTAAGTCTATTGAAACTAATAGTTTGCAATTACAATAAGGTATGTAGCAGTTTTAATAGAAGACCATATCTAAATTTCAAGCGGTGAATTCTAGCATTCATAATTTGGAGAACCATGTGAGCCAGATGACAGTGGCGATAAACCATCTAAAAGCCCAAAGAGGAGTAAAACTACCATCACAACGTGAGACAAATATGAAGAATGTTAGTGCAATCATCTTGAGGAGTAATAGGAAGCTTAAGGACCCTGAAAGAATTACTCAAAGGCATGCTAACAAAAAAAAATATTAAGAAGGAGCTTGAAGAAGAAAGGAATATACCATCAAACTCAAAGGTCAATGTTGAATTCCTAATTGTTGAAAAGAATAATCCTCCAACTTTTCATAGCAAGTTAGCAAAGTCAAATAAGGAAGATAAGGATAAAGAGATTTGGGATACATTTTAGAAGGTTGAGGTGAATATCCCACTATTATAAGTGATCAAGCAAGTGCTATGCAAAATTCCTCAAGAAATTGTGTACGAACAAGCGAAAGTTAAGAGGCAATGAAATGATTAGGATGAGTGAAACTAGTTTGCAGTTTTTAAAAAGAAAATACCTCCTGAGTGTAAGGACCCAGGCATTTTTTATTATTCCTTGCAAAATTGGTAACACTAAGATTAAACAGGCTATGTTAGATTTAGGAGTATCGATTATTGTTATGCCTTGTTTCATGTATGCTTCTTTGAATCTAGGTCCATTAAAAGAAATTAGTGTTACCATACAATTGGTTGATCTCTAATGTTTACCCAGTTGGGGTGATTGAGGATATGCTTGTGTAGGTAAATGAACTAATAATTCCTGCTTACTTTTATGTGATTGACATTAATGATGAAACTTCTTATAATCCAGTACCTATCTTAGTAGGGAAGCCTTTTCTCAACATGACCCAAACTAAAATAGATGTTCGTGAGGGTAATCTCATGATAGAATTTGATAGGGAAGTTACTCATTTCAATATTTTTATGTTAGTAAGCACTCCCAAAATGGCCACTCTACTTTTGCAATTAATGTGATTGACCTTTCAATATATGAAGATTGTAAGTAGAAGCATATAAATAAACAAAAAGCAGAGGACCAAAGCTTTTAATGTCTCATCAAAAAGCTTTATCATTAATCAAAAAATGCTTCTTTATTGCCCTAAATATAAATTGTTTCTACATAAATGTCATCCTTATTGGGTCAATCCTTTTATGATAATTAATATATTTTCTTATGGTGTAGTAGAGATTAAAAGTTTAAAAATATGGAAGACATTGCATGTAAGCGGTCATCAACTCAAGCTTTATCTTGATGAAGGTCATATGGAAAATGCAAAGTTGTGATTGGAGGAGATCAAAACTTTGTAACTTGATGAGGACAGCATGGAGTTGAGCTAACGATAATAAATAAGGGTGCTGCTTGGGAGGCAACTCAAGGGAAGTTTATTTCTTGTTATTTACATTCTTACAATTGTGGTTTCCATGAAATACTCCATCTCTTACATTTGATGTTACATTGGGGATGATGTAAGTTTTAAGTTTGGGGTGGGGATCTTAGTTTTCGTGCACATTTTAAGCTTGTTTGTTAGTTATATGTGTTTTTTTTTACGTGTTTTCAAAATAAAAAAATAAATAAACATTTTCTCTTTTTTATTTCTTTTAAGACTATATAGTCATAATTAAAGAGTGAATTGACTAGAGAAATTCATAGTAACTTAAGTATGTACTTCTACTCTTATGATTGGTCAATATATATTATCTTTAGAAGAATGGTGACTAGTGATAAACATAAGTTAGTGAGATTTTGAGCCTTTATAGATCAATACATTCATATCAGTCTCATTGTCTTTTGTTTGTGTGTGACCTTTATTGTAGGGCCCCGGGCCCCTACCGCCCAGCACTCCACAGGTATTGTCCTCTTTGGTCTTGAGGGGTGGGAGAGCCC
>JANVCQ010000232.1:34330924-34341020 GCA_025531925.1 Erythroxylum plowmanianum
TAAAAACAAAATGAACAATTAACGTCAACATGAAGGAGGAAATTAAAAATGGACAAGAAATGAGGAAAAAGGAACTCTGATTCTGTCTTAGATCTTGATCTCTCAATCTCTAATTGTCTTTGTCGATCTCTGTTTTTTCCTCTCTCCCTCCTGATCTTCTTTTCTTTTCTCCCGTCTCTCCCCCCCGTTCCCTTCGTGGTCTTCTCCCCTTTTTTCCATTTAAAAATCCTGGAACCGTCAAAACTAACTGCTTTACACAGACTGTGTAAAATTTCACAAAGCCTGTGCAACTTTCTGGTATATTCGGGTTGCTGTTCTCAATTTACACAGACTGTGTAAATATTCACACAGTCTGTGTAACCTTCGGATAAAACTGGCGCATCTGTCTTCAATTTACACAGACTGTGTGAATTTTCACACAGTCTGTGTAACCTTCGGTGACTTTGAGCATCTGTCTCCAATTTACACAGATTGTGTCAAATTTCACACGGTCTGTGTAACCTTCGGTGACAAACCTGCAAAATCAAGGAAAATACCCAGAGCAGTACAATTTCACCAAAAACTAAAGAAAGTTCACAACAATTAATGTAAAAACAATGACAAAATAGATCTAGAAAAATAACAAAAATAACAAATTATCATATGGGGAATGATAATAGGAATGAGAATAAATATAATGAGGAATGATAATAGATATTATCATTATAATTAAGATGGTTGGTTAAGAGAAAGGAATGATTATCATTATCATTGATAGTGGTTAGTTTGTAAAAAATATTATAATTAATTGAATACAATATTATAATTAATTAATGAATTATATTTTAACTAATTAATTATATTGCAATTAATTAATTAATAACAATATTTTAATTAATTATATTTTAATTAATTAATTAATAACATTATTTTAATTAATTAATAATGATATTTTAATTAATTAAATAATAATGATATTTTAATTAATTAAAATATAATTAATTAATTAGTATTAAAAATATTTTAAACAAAGAGTAACTAATAAAGAATGAATTTCGTTTCTATATTAAATAGAGGGTATGGAGGATTTCTGAAAAGTGATATATCAAACTATTACTTCTATAATGATAATCAATAACTAACCACTAACTTTTCATTTCTTAACTATTGTCCCCTTTTCAAACTCATCAATCAAGCACCCTCTGAGTGTATATTATCAAAATCTCAACTTAATTCCACCCAATTTTGAGCATCTCACTCACAAGGATTAATCATCACTTGCAATTCAATTTCATTTTAGAAACCCGTTTACCATACAATTAAGAGCTTCACTATTCAGATAACATAAAGACTGCATCCCAACAAGAGGACGATACCCACCTTTTGAAATCTCCCCTTGTTTTTTCCTTTTCCTTTTCCTCTAATTTTCTTCAACACGTTGACATCTGACTCCACACGATTCACGTTTATATGTGTAGATTTTGTAAAGAAAGAGAGTCCAAGTATGCAATTGCCTTTTAAATTTCTATCTATGCAAGTGTCTCCTTAATCTGCAAAACTGGACAAATTGAGGTGGGTAAGCCGCAGATAACACCACCATGTCTGTTAAGAGAAGGCAAACATTCGCCTTGGCACCACCGACCACCACGTATACGGTAGTAGGTTTCTCTTGTTTTCGTTTTGATTCTTATTTTCACTACTGATGAACCGCACGAGAACATGAAATGCTTTTGGAATTAATCGCCAATCAATTAGCTAGCTGCCATTGTAAGGTTATTAGCTGTGTTTTATTAATTAGGGTGATGACAATGATATCTTTGAATATACTGACGTGGTGAAAGTGTGTCGCTCTCCATAGTTACTCCTACAAATTATATCTTCAAAAGATAAAGAGTTTACTGGGTGCCAAATGGGTGGAATTAAACCTCATAAAAGATGGGGAAAAGGAGCAATTGCGGTGGGAAGTAGATTGATTGTGGTTTCCAAGTTGAGGTAGAGGCTGAAATAGATGAGCAAAGACTCTAAGAAGAGTTCTGATGATGATTCCGATATAGATGCCAAATTCAGGTATAAATGCTTAAGCCCATGCGTTAGTTACTTGGATGTTTGAGTACTGCAAGACAGTGAGACTATGGAACTAAAAACTAAAAAGTGCAATCCCGTATTAGAAATTCAACCTCATAATGTACACGACAAGGCCAACTAATTAGTGTGACGGAATCAATGTAGCACAATCATTTAGTTTATATAATCTCATAATTTTGATTACAATAAAAAAACCTTATATACATAAGGTCCCTAATTAAATAGCACAGTATTATTCAGCAAAATTCATATATTTTCCAACCATATTATGCAAACAATACATTTGAATTTCTTTTTGAGTAGGAAAATTCAACATAGCAGAAATATAAATGGATCATAAAAATTTTCTTAAAACTTTCTCTATTACTATTCATTAAATAGTTATTTCTTTGTAAAAATGTATATAATAACAATTTTGCGGGCTTAAATCTATCCCAATGAATCAAAATTTAGGTGCTAACTAGTTCTTTTTTTTTTGCTACACGTTTCTTTGTTCTGTAATAATTGTTATACAAATTCACTTTATGAGTGGAAGCATGTACTATTTACTAATTTTTTTGGGATCACAGCCAGCCGGAGGCCTAACGAAGCCCGAGGCAGAAGGCCTGAGTTTTGGCCCGATTAGATCCGAGCCCGATTTGGTTAGGCTCAAATTATTTTTAAATTAAAAATTCAAAATAAAATTTTTTTGTTATTACTTATCGAGCCTCAGGTTGGACTAGGTTTAAAAAGCCTAAGAGAGATCCAAAAAATTTTAAAAATAGGTTATGAATTTTTGTTTGAGGCTCGGTCAACTAAGGCCTAGCCCGTTGAACTTAGACTGGGCTGAGCTGATTCAACTATCTCTTTTTTTTTTTTTAGTGATCGGATCTTATACCAACAGTTATTCTTAAACTTTAAGATTCCAAATTGATGCCTAATTGACCGAATTAACGCATTGATTCTTGCATCCGATAACTTTGTTGTTTCTGATTCGGTGATTTGGCTTAATTTACTTTTTTGAATCAGTGATTGGGTTGCTTTCGTTAAATTCAGCGCTAGGGGATTAACCAATGACGAGGTCCAAAGCTAAGAATAGGAAGGGCGAGTCTTTTACGTAGTCGGCAGTTGCAAAGGTTGACTAGGCAATTTCCACGCGCCGTCATATCAATTAATAACGCACTTCTGCTTGTGTGTAACAATGCAGGACAGTTCCACAAACACGGACAGCAGCCTTAACCTTTCTCCAATTGGATCGTTCGGACACCTTTCCTCAAACGGACAGCCAACCAAAGAATAAGACAATACCAAGTAAACTACTTCCAACGCAAAATGTTGTCTTTTAAGAAAATCAACGTTTTCATATAAGTTTTTATAATATCAATTTTCGGTCCTTCCAACTCCTGTACAGAATCAATAAATTATATAATCCAATTTGAGATGTCACCTTCTTGCCCTTCTAATTAAATCAACATTCAAACTAATAAACTATACTCGGATGAAACTTTAGTACTGTCAATGACATGGTGATCAGGAGTTGCGGCATTTCCCGTGAGTTCCTTGGCCCTGAGGGCTTGCAGTTCCCAATCGGTTCGCAACAAGACGAACAACATGGTCACAACACATGATCCTTGGGCGGCTAGTAGACCAAGCCAAAGTCCTTTGAAGTCATAGCCGGCATAAAAACATAACCAAATGGCCACAGGCATGCCAACAATGTAAAAGCAAGCCAAGTTGATGTTTGCACCCAATTTAGGCCTAGCAGTCCCTCTCAAAACCCCACAACCTGTTGTTTGGGGGCAATTCCCCAGTTCACAGAGGCCAATTATAGGCAGAACCATTGATGTCAATTCAATAATCTCTGCGTCTTGCGTGAACATGCTAGCCCATGTTTTCCTCATCATCACTGCAAATAACAATGCAGAGAATCCTAGGACAAAACTTGAAGACAGACCGATCATAGCACCAAGTTTTGCTCTTTTTGGATTGTTGGCACCTAGTTCGTTTCCAACTCTGGTAGATACACCAAAGCTTAATGAAGATGGGAAAATGTATATCAAAGCCGTTGTTTGAATTAATATCCCCATTGAAGCAACAGTAGCTCTTGGATTTATCAACAAACCACATAGTAAAATCATCAACTCATACCACCACCATTCTAAACAAACCGAAATGCAGCTTGGAATAGCCAAGTTCAGTAACGATTTCCACCCTTTCAAGCACTCCAAGGAAATCCCAACCCAAGTTTCCTTGTATACACCAGAGAGCATAACATAAATGATCAATGATCCCACCAGATTGAAATTAGTCCAGACAGCGCTTAATGCAACACCTTTGATTCCTAGATTGAGTACAGAAACAAGAAGGTAGTTTATAGGTATATGGAGAAGAATAGAAAGAATTGCACAATATGTAAGAGGCAGAGTTATTGATTGGCTTCTAAGGTATATCCTCAAAGGGTGCAAAATGGATTGGGCAACAAGGTCAGGGAGAGAATAGAGAATATAGGATTGTGCTTCTGTGGCTATATCATGTTCTTGGCCACAATAAAGAAGAATGTTTTTCATATTGAACCATGAAAAAGCTATAGGTATTGACGTCAATATAAGCAGAAGAATGGTTCTTTGCAAGGTTAGACCAAGAAGTTTGTATCTTTTGGCACCAAAAGCTTGGCCGCAAATTGGTTCCATGCCAACGGCAAGGCCGGAAAGAATTGAGTAACCGGTGATGTTTGCGAACCCAATTGCTAGAGAACCACCAGCTAAGGCAAGCTCACCTAAACGGCCAAGAAAGAGCATGGAGATCATGGAGCGAGAATAGAGCATTAAACCAGTGAGTATCATTGGGAGAGCTATGTTGGCTATACATTTGGCTTCTTTGACCGCAAGAGCGAGATGGGATTTCTCCGGATTTAGGTGGGATGCTGGGCTCCAGGGGATTAATGGATTTTCCATGTCGGTTTCATGTACCTTGATCGATGGTTTCAAGTTGTATTTGTAAGATTGAGTAGATGAAGGTAACTGACACATGATTTATGGAATTTATAGATAGTTATGGACTTATTAAGAAACAGAGGAAAGGAAAAGAGTTAAAGAGATGTGGGGTTTTGAAGTTTATGGAGGATCGATCGAATGAGAAGCGGTGATTTAAATGGAAAGGTTGGAGTCCTTAAAGGAGAGGACTGATACGCTCCTGTTTGGTGTTTATACAGCTGAATTTGTTGCTTGTAAGCCGTCCCATTATAAAAAAAGAAAGGATATATTTGAGTTGTACTTGTACAGATACCAAGAGGTTACAAGGCCTAACTGAAATTCTGACAAGTAAGAAGGAAAGAAGTCTTCAAGCGTCCTTTTATGACCGACCAGAGTCTGACTGTAGGGCCTGCAATGGATGTTTCTGTAATATATATGAAAATAGAGATCCCAAAAAGCAGAAAAGGATGGCACACGGACTTACGTGTTGGAACTTATGTCATTTGAGGTTACAAGTGTCCAACAGTTATGGGAAGAATTAGCCACTTCCATATTTATTGCGTGGTATAAATAATGATAATGAGTCAAAAGGGTTCAACGCGTGAGGGTGGATGGGCTCCTTCTTCTTGTCCACAACGACAATTAGATAGATCTTTGGGCGGTTTTGACTTGAGAGAGGACCTAAAACATGTAGTATTGTTTAGGCTTTGTTAGCCGCCGCCATCCAACACGGAGTTAATCTACAATTATCCTAAACTCACTAACCTGACGAATTATTTTTTGTTTATTAATGTGATCATAAAACATCGTACCTCATTGAAGCTCCAAATTGAGCCATTGGTGTGTGGAGGTAGGAGGAAGCAAGATCTATGCTTCTCGTACTTCATTATAGTTGACTATGGCCTCATTCCGCTGGCGGGATGGTGTAAATGATTAGAAGAGGTTTCTTTAACTGGTTGGACAAGGTTATTTAAAACATTAGCTCTTAGGTTAGAATTGTCTTGATTTTTGAAAATTTCAAGTAATTAAACTTTTTAAATTTTAAGAGTTTGAAGTTTCAAATAATCACTTAAATTAAGAAAAGAACTCAGTCGAGGAAACGTTCTAAGAGTCTGTAACGGTTAGATACTTCTGCAGGAGCATAATCGATTTTTTGGTTGAATACTTACAAGATATTATTTAATTTTAAGTACTAACTCATGAAATTGACAAGTTATTGTATAGGTTCAAGAAGTATTCCATGAACACTTAAAAAATAACAACTGTACCTCTCATTGATTTTAAAAAAACAACGCCTAAATTGAAAATGGAAATAAAAATTCTTTATATTTTACTTGTTAAATTTTATATTTAAAATTACAAATTTCTCTTCATTGTAGACTTGCAACTTTCCTTTGCAAATTTCACTTTTTCTTCTCAAATTTAGATTATGTTTATTATTTATACTTAAAATCAACTATGAAAGTGTGAGCTATTAACTTAGGTTCTTATATTTCCTTGTTTCGTATATCATATTTACTTTTTTAAGGCCTATAAAAAAAAGAGATCCTTGAGGATAGCTTAATTTTTGTTTGAATTAAAATAAAAGAATGATAATCACTCTTTTATTTACTAATGTAGAAATGACACATACAAAACAAAGTAGGAATAAATTATGCTTCACGAATATGCAATGAAGGAGATATATATGTTGGGAAAGAAGCGGGTATAACACAAGCAATGATCAATCCATAAATCTTTCCCCACTTGAATGAATCTATTAGGAGTAATAATGAGCAAAAATTTGCAGCAAACTAAATGATCACAAGCTGCCCCAATAATACACAATTCAAAAAGCCAATCACAAAACACAATAATTATTTAACGTGGCAAAAACTCCTTCGGTGTGAAGGATAAAAAACCACAGGATCTCTCTTGGTCTAAGCAAATGAAATCTACTATCACAAATATCGTCTTACAGAGATCAACAACCACAATAATCCAAAAATCAAAGCCTCAATCTCATATAACCACAAATCAAAGTAGAGTACTACACTAAGAGAGCAATCACAACAAATGTTTTTGTTCTAACAAATTCTGGAAAAAGTTCCAGCAGTCCAAATCCAATATTCATCATTCAAAATAAAGAACAATGAGTAAGGAACATTCTCATCAACATTCAGCCAGATCGGACAGAGAATGACAGACCAAAATTAGAATATGGTGAAGCTCATTAGTTCTGGAAACACCTTGAGACCTATCCAATTTTGGAACCAAAAACTCAACCTCTAGACCTCCAAACCAAATCTCCACCGTTCAAAATGAAGAACAATATGTCTTCAAAATGAATACAAAAAATGAGACCGATCCAACGATGAACAACTTTCCAGTTACCAAAAATGTAAAACAGGTCGGGGTGAAAAATATTTCCTTTTATGAAGGTTGAAGGAAAGACCAACTCTCTCTCTTCTCTCACTCTAGGCTGCTAAAATTTGGTTGAATAGCAAGACAAAAATTAACCCTAATGGGTTAAAAAAAAAGTGGGCTTTAATAAATTTTGGGTTTTACCACAAATGGCAGAACCCAAACCCAACAATTCTCCCCCTTCTCGACTATGTGGAGGAGGTTGTCAAACTAGCACTTAATCGACAAACTTTAAACTTCATTCTTAGTAGAGCTTTTGTGCACATATTAGCACCATTATCAATAGTATGAATCTTTTTAAGATTAACAAACTTAGAATTCAAAACATCACGGATCTAATGATATCTCACATCAATATGTTTGGATCTACCATGGAAAGTAGGATTCTTACCAAGATGAATAGTACTCTGGCTATCACAAAATAGAACATACCTCTTCTGTGTAAACTCGAGCTCATTTATAAGCTTCTTCATCCATAGCAACTCCTTACATACTTCAGTGGCTGCAATGAATTCAACCTCTGTAGTAGACAAAGCAATACATTTTTGCAACCTAGATTGCCATGCCACAGCTCCCCATGCAAAGGTAATCAAATGGCCAGAAGTAGACTTTCTTGAATTAATATCTCCAACCATATTAGAATTTGAGCAACCACAAAGCATAGGCTTTTGAGTCCCATAACACAGCTTCAAACTTGAAGTGTCACGGAGATATCTTAAAATACAATGCTACTTTCCTGGATTAGGAAGAAATCTACTAATAGTACCAATTGCATGAGCTATATCTAGTCTAGTATAAACCATGGCATACATCAAACTTCCTACTGCAGATGCATAAGGAACCTTTTGCATGTATTCTTTATCTTACTCACTGAAAGGAGACTGTTTCAAGCTCAACCTATGAGATGGATGAAGAGGTGTACTTATAGCCTTAGCGATAGCCATAATGAACCGATGTAGTACCTTCTCAATGTACTTCTCTTGGAAAGCCATAACTTCTTGCACTTTCTGTCACAAATGACTCTTATGCCAAGAATTTGCTTTACTGGCCCCAAATCCTTCATAGTAAAGGACTTGCTCAACTCTTTCTTCAAATTCACAATTTTGGAAGAGTTAGGACCTACAATAAGCATGTCATCAAGATATAACGACAAAATGATGAAATCATTGTCAAAAAATTTTTGCACAAAAACACAATGATTAGAAGTAGTCTTCTTGTAGCCTTATCGGACCATAAAAGACTCAAACTTCTTATACCATCGCCTTGGTACTTGTTTCAAATAATACAAGCTCCTTTTCAATTTGCAAACATAACTTTATTTGCCTTTTACTACAAAACCATCAGGCTGCTACATGTAAATCTCCTCTTCTAAGTCACCATGGAGGAAAGCAGTTTTTACATCAATCTGCTCAATCTCTAAATTAAGAGTAGTAGTCAAACCCAAAATAACTTGAATTGAAGACATCTTGACCATTGGCGAGAAAATCTCCTCAAAATCAATCCTCTTTTTCTGACTGAAGCCCTTAACAACTAATCTGGCTTTATTTCGTGGAGATGATGAATTCTCTTCTTGCTTCACCCTATAGATTCACCTATTCTTCAAGGCTTTTCTATCTTTGGGAGGCTTGACTAATTTAAAAGTCCCATTATCATACAAGGATTGCATTTCATCTTTTATAGTTGCAACACATTTCATCTTTTCCTCACTTTTAATAGCTTCTTGGTAGCATTCAGGCTCCTCTACATCTATCAACAACACACACTCACTAATGGGCTGTTTGGTAGAATGGAAAAGTCATTCTATTCCTAACCCATTCCTAACTAATTCCTAAATCTATGTTTGCTTAAAAATGGAGACAAGAATAACTAAACATTAGTAACAACTATTCTTAAATTTTGGAGAATACACAAACCCCACCCTAACCCATCTTTGTCTATTCGAAGAATACCTTTTCTTGTTGAAGACAACTTTATCCTCTCATGTTCTAGCCTCCGAAACTTCTTGTCCTTCTTTAACCTTGAAACATCTTCAAGCCTCCTCTTATCCTCTCACGTTCTAGCCTCCGATAGACCAACGTCACCCTTGTTATCACCGGTCGCCGTCACATGCCTCCGTCCATCTTACGCTCCAATTTTCCAAAAGGAACTGAGCTCTTTTTCTCTTCAGTCTATCTTGTTCAAACTTATCACCTCTAACTGGTAATGTCTTTTAATTGTTCTTCTTTTGATTCTTTTAGCCTCGTTCCTCTTGTTATTTTGTCTTGTGAGGTGGTGTGTTTAGGATTTTAGTTTGTTCTTATGTTCAAAAGTTGTAATGACAGAAGCTTCATTATCATTTCAACAGATTCTTGTTATACTATGGAAAAATGACCTGAATGTGTTTGGCAGCTAGTCTATTCGATCTTGTGTGAAAATTTTAGGAATATGTTATATTAAGATTCTAACTATAACTTCATGATTTCCTTAGTTTTGACTCGGTATTACTTATATCTAGCACCTTACACTAAAAAAAGAAAAAAATTGATCTGTTAGTCAATATGTATTAAAAATTCTGTTGGAATGTATTCTGAGCTTTCAAAATTACTGTTTGCTAGCTCAACTTGTTGGACCCCGATCTTTGAGTGACATTGAGAAATATTAAGTGAAATTAAATGAGTGGTTTCACATATGTATTGTGA
>JANVCQ010000232.1:34341120-34367499 GCA_025531925.1 Erythroxylum plowmanianum
TTTTCGTCTTCAACTGCTTCTTGATTCTTGATTCTTGCTTCTTTCAAGAAACGGTTATTCAGTTGAGTTCTGTAACTGACTCAAACTGATTCTTGAATCTTTCTTCTGTCTGCTTTTCATCGTCTGCTTTTTATCGTCTGCTTTTCATCCGTCTGTTTTTCATAATCTGCTTTTTATCTTTCGTCTGCTTTTGGCTTTCGTCTGTTTTTAGCTTCCGTCTGCTTTTGGCTTCCGTCTGCTTTTGGCTTCCGTCTGCTTTTGGTTATTATTTGTACTTCATCAAAATCATTTATGTAAAGTCATTTTGACTTAACACTAACATTAACCCACTCATCGTCTGTCAACATCTTTTCTTCTTCTAGACCTAAAAGTCATCGAAGGACTAGCCCTTGCTCTTTCATCAGAAGTCAAATTCACCACTCTTACCTTAATACCCAACACAAGTCATAAAAGACAAGCCTAACCAATTTTTAAATGAATCTAATGTTACTTAAGAAAAGAATCAAAGATTGATTTTAAATCTCAAAATAAGTGTTGTAATAAATTGATGTGAAAATCACAAGTACATATGATCGCTCGTAAATCTAAATTAGATAGTCCAAGATCTGAACCACTATAGCAACTAGGCTTCTGCAAAATGCTAAAGCTCAATACTAGACAGTTATAAAGAACAAACAAAATATATAAAACTATAAACAAAAGAACTTAAAAATTTAATGAATTCATGAAGACTAAAAATTGGAATCCCAACAACCAAAAAGCAATAAATCAACTATGAACAAACATAATTTGAAACCAATCACAAGTGCACCCAGTAAAAGAAAATTTCATGTGATACCAATGAACTAGAGAGAAGAAACAACCAAACTGATATGATATATATATTCTTGTCCTAGTTAACACCATTTTCAAAAAATTTCCCCAATTATGGGACTCATTCTGAATTTACAAAAGAAGAAAGCAAAGCATAAGGGTTTTAAAAAATCATACGAGAAAATGTTTAGAAGAGGACTGAAAATCTCAAAATTAAGACCCAGAAAAACCCCCAAAATCAAATAAGGAAAGAGATCTAAATTCAAACAATTGCTAGAGAAAATATAAAACGTAAAACCCCCATTCACAATATGGACATCATTTTTTACCTAAGAATAAGACCTTTAATAGAGATTAAAAGAATGTGATTATGGAAATAAAAAAATGTAAATAGAGAATTCAAAGGAAAAGAAATATATATTTTAGAGGAAATTTAATAAGTTTTAGGGTCAACATCGAGGAAGCGAAAGCATTAGCCTTTTTTGTAAGAATTAAAAGCAAAAAACAAAATTTGTAGCAACAATGCACACCCTTGATTTACAGAGGGAGCAACCAACAACAAACAAAAATAGATAAGATGATAATCTAGGAATAACAAGCATTAGAGGATAACAATTGAAATAGCATCTAACAACTAGTCATGCAATACCAATAGCAAGAAACACCCAAAAAAGAGAACTGGTCAAAATTGTTGAAGATTCAAGGTTATTTATTCACTCAGAAGCTTTGAAAAAATGAGAGATGACAATGTAGAGTTACTATTATCAGGTGCCGATAGTTGGGTGACAGTTTTCTTCTAGCAACCAAGATCTTTCCATTTGAAATGTAAGATCAAAAGCTCCTCCTTTTACTTCCCATGAAAACAGGAAATAATCCAAATCGTATAATATTAGAAGTTAGTAAATGCAATGCATGTAATAAGATTCAAAATCTAACATAAATAATTTTTAGAACTTAGAGAAATGGCAATGGGAGGGAGGGAGCCTTTTCCTTTCTTAGATGGCTAGTTTCCAAAATCCTATAAAGTGTATACTTTTCAAGCAAACACTTATTAAACTTTAATAACAAAATGTAGCAAAAGTAGAAATATCCAAAGTTTTAGAAACTCGTAAGATCCAAAAGGTGACACGTAGGAGATAAGATCTTGTTCTGAATATTTTTTGTTACAGAGGAAAATGATGAACAAAGGATAGAAGAACTCACTAAAGTAAAGAGACACAGATAATCTTAAGAACAAATATTAAAATTATCTTTGAATTCCTACTTGGGATATAAGCCCCCAAAAGATGAAGTTAAACATATAAATAGACTAAGTTTTGTGGGATTTAAAAATATGAAACAAATGAGGTATCTATTCCTCTTAAACTTCTATAATTAATACAAAATTATATCAGTTAAATGATGGTTTCCTATTAGCATCTAATTATAATACTGAAAAAAGAGTTAAAGTAAAAATAGAGGTTATGAATTCCAACAAATGAATTTTGCAATGAATTACAAGTTATCCACACCTATTGACATTCATTAAGGTCGCTCTCTAACTAAGGTCTAATATGCAAAATTTTCAAATGAGATCAGAATCATTCTAAGAATATAACATCCTTATGTGAAACATGTTAAGGACGTGAAGGAAGATAAGTTGTTTAAAAATGCATTGGAAAAAGTTGCAATGATTATTCAAAATCATTTAACTTTATGTAACATTGTTTCGATGAATTTGAGATTGATTACATTTTTACTTATTTTTCATAGTTAAAATTGATTGTTAAGGATATTAAGAACCTAAATGTTTCAAACTGTGTTACTTCATTATTGAAAAAAAGGACCACAGATCTTCATTTCAAGTTACACAAATGTTATAAATTTTTTTCTTTTAATACAGAGGCATAAACATATGTAATCGAACGAATGACTAAATAAAATGAATATTTCGTGACTATTGGTTTGACCCAAAAGCTTAGCTTTGTCTTTTTTCTCATTATGTATGCTTATATTAATCTTGTTAGATGAATTAATGGCTAAACTATGCTTTTTCTTAAATTTAGGGAAATTGTGAGAACGTAAGAGTAAACAGATCAAAAATGAAAGCACTTCATAATCAAAGGTTAAAGTCATTTGTAGTTTGAAATGAATATGTAAGATCTATATTTGCGAGTTGTAATTTAATGAATAAACATTAAATTATTTGTTGTGCCTTGATTTTTTTATTTCATAAAATAGGGACAAAAGGAACTAGATGGACAAGAGTGTGATAAGATCACACTATATAAACTCACTCATTATAAGGAAAGAAAAGGATGGGTGTCACAAGAAGTGGAAAACAAATATGTAAGTATAAAATTATGCTCAATATTGTTTTTTCATTTATTAATATAGCAATAATATGTTTATTGAATATTGTGTCTTATTTTATTGTAGAATAAGATGCAAGAGATATTGGAGAAATCAAAATCTAAGGGTAATGAGCTTAATGCAGATGAGATTTGTGATATAGTACTTGGTATTCATTTGGGTTATATTAAAGGCCTTTGTTAGGACCTTAAGTCAAATGTTTAACCTCTATACATAAGACAATCATTGAACAACTTCAGAAGAAAACAATAAGTTTAAGGCCACATTAAAGGCGAAGTAATCAAGGGAGAAGAAATTTAAGATAAATCAACAAAATATGATATGTTATTCAAAGGTTACTTGGCCTAGAGTATGATGGAAATGAAGAGGAAAGTGAAGAGTTTTGATTCTAAGTTCTAGCCTTATTTTATCCTATAAATACTATAATTTAACTTTAATATTTTTTTCTCGAATTACACAATGGATGAAGATGCAACTGATGAATGATTAAGTTGTGAATGGTAAAGTTATATGGTGGCTGCTTTAATTTGAGCCAGATATTTAGTATATCAATTTTCTTATAATAATTTTAGTTGAGTTTAACCAACCTTGTCATTTATTATATGTTTAAGGACTTAGACAACACATTTTGTTAATCTTTGATAGTATGTCAATACATATTCCAATTTTTTAAGTTTTCCTTCGTATTGTTTTGTTTGAAAATTATAAGGAAAATGCTCAATATATTATTAATATTTTGTACAGGAACAAAAAATCAGCTATTAATGTTATATTTTTTTGTACAATTTGATGATGCTTATATAATTTTACTTAATATAAGGAATGCTCGATATTTTAAATTAATAATGTTTCTATACAATTTAATATGATATTAATAACCAAATAATTCACATTAAAAAAACATGTTAATACATTATATACAAAATGTCACAAATTGCTCAATATTATTGATTACGCAAAAATTTGCAAAAAATATTTGACAATGTTTCCACATACTTATATCTAAAAGACTTTATTTATGAAACTACAAAATGTAGTAAAAAATTTTACTTATGAAACTAGAAAAATGTAGCCAATTATACATCACTATGAATTCATAAAACATAGCCAAAACAATTTTGGCTATGTTCCTTTTTTTCTATCATGTGATGCTAATTTTTTTCACAAACAACTTATACTCGATATTTGGATACGTATTTATAGTGTTTTAGGTAAGAAATAACAAAAAAATGTTTTTCTACGATTCAACAAAATGTCACTTATAGTTTTTTACTATGGAGAATTAATGACATTTTATGCAACGAAATAAAAACGTCATAAATAACTATGCAAGACATTTTTTTAACAAATTGACTTTTTTTTTTGTAACCTATAATCTTGTTTGTTATAGTGAATGAAAGAGCCAATAATCAAGATGACTGGTACTATAACATCGCCTAAGTTCAGCCTCCATCCCAACTCACCTTTAGTTTTGGCAAAGGCATAGTCAAGGATGTTAACGACCCTAATTCCAATTTTCATCATCAATTAGAACATCAAGCTAAGGGCAGTATAGTACTTATAAAGAGCCACTTTAAATATGTAAATCAACACCAACTGAACAAATGCACATAAATCGGTTCAATTAATATTGTATAATATTATAAATTATGCAATATGAATTATAATGATATAGATCAATACACTGGGAAAAAAACTAAATAATGATTGTTTCAGTCTAAAGTTATAAAACCAATTAAAGGTTGTGATAATATAAATTTCTAAAAACCACAAACAAGAAAATATAAAATTATGAAAAAGACCCACATCAGCATTATTATCGAAGCCCCATTCATATAGTTGACAAGAAAATAATAGCATTTTGTTCAAATATGTTAGATGTAAAATTTTATTTCTTGCAAGCAAAAGTATTAGTTATATAAAAAAATATAAAATTTTTTAGAGACCCATGTAGACTAAACTTAAGCTTGTTGGTCAAAAACCATACATCCATATGAATACATGCATAATTTAATTGAAGCAATAAAGATAGAGTATAATAATATGAAAAATCTGAGAAGAACATAGTTTAGATGAGGCTACCACTTAGTTTTTATTGTGCTGATTCTGTAGTAGTTTGCAAATTGAACAAGTCATTGTCTGGATTGCGATAAATGGTTTGACAAATTTTCAGATGTATTGTTATAATAGGGTTTACTTAAGAAAATGCACAGTACTCCTTCATCATTAAATCCTGCAATGATTTGTTTCTCAACTTATTGGTGTATGTAGATGATGTCAATTCGACTAGTTATGAACAAAGTGTTATTAATGACATCAACTTGTTCTTGCATAACTAATTAAATTTTAAAAAAATCTAGGCATCTTAAAATATTTTCTCAAATTCTAGGTTTCAAGATTCTGTCAAGGCATTAATATGTATCATAGGAAATATGTAATTGAATTGCTAAAGAAAGTTGGATGGCTTAGTCAAAGATGTTGGTTTATTCCCTAGAGCCAATTGGTTGGTTATAGTTTAGTGACAATTATTTAAAGGCATTCTTTATCTTGTACACATTTAGATGTATATGGTAAAGTCCATGGGATAACTATACATTGCAAATGAAATTATAATATGAGATTTGCATTGCATTTATGTATTATCCCTAAATGTTCTTAGTCATTGTTCTATTATGACTGTACATTAATAAATCGTAAAAAGACTAGCACGTATTATGTTTTTCTTATAAAGGAAGTAGTTGATATCATAGACTAAAGTATGGAGATATTTAAACAAACATGTGGGTGTTTGTTAGAGAACAAATTCATTGAACTAACCCGATATGAGAAATACAATTAGAGCATTACTTTTATGACTATAGAATTTCTCATTCTAATGATTGTATAAATGGTAGTTTGACTTAAGATATCCAAAGTTATCTTGTATAGGGATTGTTTTGTTTTGATACTACTTATGACCTGTTCTAGTTAAAAAAAGCTTAGTCGGTAGTTATTAGATGTAACATGAACTAGATGGAGGTAGTTGAGTGATCAAGATAGGTTTATCACCTTAAATTAATTAGGGAGAGTTTTATGTTATTCTTAATTATTATTAATTCAGGAAATCCTTAGATAAGGTGGAATGATGCTTTGTAAATAGCTTACAAATTTCATTAGTTGAATCGATAGCTAATGGTAGAGAACTAATATGATTGAATTCAAAATAGAGTAGACATTAATTTCATGCTTTATGTCTAATCAGAGCATTGTATGATGAAAGGATTGAATTATGCAAAAAATCATGCACAAAAAGGTTAGTGAAAACTACATTGACATTCCTAAATATTTTGGTAGTCATGATGTGTTACTAGATGCTAATTTATAATAATTGCTAATACATTTGTGAACCTAATGGGTCTCACATAAAAAAAGAGGTGAAAAGAGCAACGATAATTTAATCAAATTGGACTTGATTGTAAAGTTTAAAAAAGTTTATGATTAAATATGAGATATTTAACAAATAAGGATCATCACTAGATATTGGATCTTAATTTGAGCATAATTGGTAGTTAATTATAATTATTTAAAATTTTAATTAAAATTAAATTACTAAAATGTCCAAAACTTATTATAAATAGGCTTAAGCTCTAATGAAGCTAGCACTTCTTACTTAACCCTTTATGTAAGAGTTACAGAGTTCTCTTAACTTGTTCTATAGATACAATTAGAGGTCGGACACTTATGTGACTATAGGGATTGAGATGGATTAATTTCAAAAATGGTTCGAGAGATATGATAAGAATATGATTAAACTTCATAATAAGGTACGAATTAAGATTTATGCTTTATTATGTTTTAATTGTTAATCATTTTATAGAATTAAAGTGATATTGATATTTTGAATAGTCAAAATACAAAAAAGTTTCATAATTATTTCCTTGTGGTCGAATAGGATCCCGTTCTGATTTCCAACAACAAAACCCTAAATTCATATCAATTCTTTCTCTTAAAGAAAAATGTTCATATATGTTAAAGAAGCTTATATATTATGCACCAAAGTTTTTAAGTTTTAGGTTTAATTGACCCAAATTTGCATTTAAATATTTTTAACTTTTTATTTTATTTTATTTTAATAAGCAATATATATGACATGCTATATATACTGAATTAACTGACTCAACCCAAATATTCATTTAAGCCTCTTATACCAACCAAATTTTTAGTACTTTAAAATGCTTGAAGACTCTATAAAATTCAAATTTAAAGTTTTTCAATATTTAGTCATACAACAACTATAAACTCCTTAAAAAGAGACATATAAAAACAGAAATAAAAATCTTTCAAATAAATAATTCAATAATTTTATCAAATATTATTGCGGTTTGAGAGGAAGTAACAATATCTACTTTACTCGAAAGGGCTAAACACTTAAGAAGTTTTTATAGACAACAAAATAGACCTTTGGTAATGTTTTTTCTACGATGATGTCAACTTTTAGGGATGAATTCCAGATTCATCACAGAAAGTCAAAGTTTTTGCGATGTTTTATGTTTTACGTAATCATTGCTAAGTGAATATATTTTGCGACGATTTTCGCAAATCATCACAAAAGAATTAACATTAGCGATGACTTGCTGAATTTGTCGCCAATTCTAGAGCGTTTTGCAATGTTTCACGTTAATTGTCGCTAAAAGTTCTACTTTTGTTGACAAATTTTTAAAATTGTCGCCAAAAGTTAATATTAAAGATTTTAGTAGGCGTTTGGTTTGAGCATGGGGTTGGCTATGGTTATGGGTATAATAGTAGAAGGAGATGAGGATGGGTATGAAAAATAAAAAAATGATGTTTGGTTTGTAACTTGGGTTTATGTATTAATACCAATAATGTTGTTTAGTTTGTTGCATTAATAGGAATGAAAGATAATATAATACCATTTTTACCATATGTTTATTGGGGCTATCTCCATATGTTTGTAAAAAAATTAATCAGCTTTACATAACAAATAAACAAACACCAACGTAGAAGACGATTCACTATGTGTTTTTTCTTTTTTTTAAGAGTTAAAACCATATATGAAAAATCAAATTAAATCACAAAACAATAATTATAAGGGGGGAAAAAGGAGCATATTGGTTTTATAATTCTTGTTCAATCTATAACCGTATGCACTTTCACATCATCAAACCATATAGCATATTGGTTATTTTCTTGATTAAATCATAAAACGAGAATATATAAGAAAAAAAAGGTGCAAAAGCCCCGTTTACAATGAGATGAAACTAGGTTCTATCCAATTCATTTAATATCAAATTAAAATGAGGGATTTCAGAAAATATACCTGGAGGCGTAGAACAAAAAAATTCCTTCGTTGATGAGACGCGATAAGACAGGATGGGAGATTGTAAGGAATTGAGAGACAATAAGGAAGTAAAGAGGATGGTAGGGCACAGGCTGGGGATAAAAGAGTAAAAAATAAACGTTAGATTGGAATGAAAACTCGATACCCACCCCCTTGGTGGGTTTAGTAGATTCCCAAATTTAATAGGATAAATTCATTCCCCCAGAATTGAAAACCCCAAAGCAAACACTATTTTTTACAATTATTCCATTCCTTCGTTCTTAAACCCTCAAACCAAACGCCCCCTTATATCTTATGTATTTATTTGGATAATTTTGATGAATTTTTTTATGTGATAGTACTCTTAGAAATAATAATGTTAAAAAGATAATTTTTTAATGATAAGTGGGCCTAATAATCCTATGATTAATTATAATTGACATTTATATGATTTTTCATATTTTTTTCATTTGCCTTCTTTGTAAATTTGTTTAAATAGCTAATGCAATCAAACTCTATAAATTTGTTTAAATATAGAGATGTATACACATGATTCTTTAATGATGGCTGTTATACATAGTATTACACTCTTGTTCAAACAAAAATTTAATGAAAATAGAATGGGGGATCTAAAAATTGTAGAATATTTTCAGTGTTTCAAACATATTGTTGAAAAATAGATGCATGGTAGATAATTTAAATTTAAATAATTTTTAGACATAAAAGGATAAACTTACCTAAAATTTTAATATTAATAAGATCAAAATATCATAAATTTAA
The DNA here is from genome assembly GCA_025531925.1 of Erythroxylum plowmanianum. Classification (NCBI taxonomy): domain Eukaryota; kingdom Viridiplantae; phylum Streptophyta; class Magnoliopsida; order Malpighiales; family Erythroxylaceae; genus Erythroxylum; species Erythroxylum plowmanianum. Next base: position 34,350,383 of record JANVCQ010000232.1, read on the forward strand.
GTTTACTATTATTGATCATTAATATTTATTAATAATAAAATAATAATACATATAAATATTGAAATATGGTGAGCAATATGATATAATGATATATGGTATATAAGCACAACAAGATGTTAATTAGAAGTTTAACAATTTTTACAGACAAAATAATAAATAAAGTTTTTCGTCTAATATTTCATTGAAAAGGAAAAGAAATAATTATTTTTTGGATTCCAAGTGCTATGAGAGTATTATTGGCGACGATTTGATATATCGTTGCCTATCTCTTTTCTCTATGCACGCAACTCATAGCAAAAAAATAAGTGATAATTTGGTAAAATCGTTGTCTATAGTTTTTTTCTATGGAGATTTATCGATGATTTAGGTGATGAAAATAAATCATTGCTAATTAGTATTAGTGATAGTTTTTAGGCTCTTAGCGACACAAAATTTTGTTGCTAAAAGTCATTTATGCCACCTCTTAAAAGACAAAGAACAAACAAAAATTTAAGCAAAACAATATAAGAAAAACAAAAAATTATTAATATAATGCTAAAAGATTGTATTATTGGACGTTTGGAGGTGGTTAAACCATAGACTTTTAAGAGCATTTTTAGTCGAAGTCTTTACCCTTCTTCTCAATTTATCTCTATATTTCCTCGTTGTATCATAGTATATATCTTGGATCATCTTATATCATAAAGCTTATGATATTCTATCTTCTTTATTATTTATTTATTTTTACTCATTAAGATTTCACTTGCAGAGGAAGCTTCTCCATATATCCATTTGTTTTTCTATTATATATAATTCATATTAGATATGTACATAAGTAATTCACTTTTTATTTTCAGATAGACCATAGAGAATAAAATAATCATATATTTATTATTAAATGTAATCATCTACTTTTTTTATATTTTTTGAGATATGTAAATAGTGAAAAGATGGGAACAACTGGAGCCGTAATCCACTCCCTTTTTTTTCCGGAGATGGACCATACATGTTGAAGAAATAAAATGAGAAGAAATAAGTTGTCAATTAGTCGCAAGAACCTATGGCTGATAATAAAGGAGCAAGAAATATGAATAATGTACCATTAGATAACCAATTGTTGAACAATTTATTGGTGGTCAATTAATATATGGCTTTACAAAATTATGTATTAACATTAACAGATATCTAATTATCAATTGAGGCTAATAGTTTTGATTAAAACTAATATTATTGATTAGTGTAGCTTATAGTGTATTTTCTTGACATGAGAATCGTGTCATCTTTTAACTTTCTCCTTATAAAACTTAGCATTCTTATAGGCATTAAACCTTAACTCTTCTAACTCATTTAGTTGTAAAAGTCTCTTCTCACCAACTATCTTCTAATTGAAATTTAAGGCCTTAATCACCCAATATACCCTATGCTTTAACTCCACAAGTAAATTACAAGTCTTCTTATAAATTAGTCAGAAGGGTGTTACACCAATTTATGTTACGAAGGCGATTCAATATGCCCATAAAGAGTCATTAAGCTTTAATGCCTAATCCTTTCTTAAACCACTAACCCTCTTCTCCAATATTCTTTTTTAGCTCGTGGGTGCTTAGACCACTTGTTTGTGGATGATAAGAAGAGCTTCAAACGATTTATTAAAAAAATGGCCTCTACAGTTACATATAATTGCTCTCGACACTCCAGATATACTGAATATCCTTTTAAAAAACTTTTTCACCACTTTACCATCATTAATTGGAGTTGTTATTGCTTCCTCCCGTCTCGAGATATGATCTACTCCCACCAATATATATGTATTCCTCGTGGACAATGGGAAAGGTCCCATAAAATCCAATCCCCATACATTAAATAATTCCACGTCAATGATGTTAAAAAAGGACATCTTATCTCTCTTCAAAGCATTCCCCACTCTTTGGAATCTATCATATTGCATCACATACTCACAAACATCCTTTGACAAGTTAGGCCAATAGAATCTACATTTTAATACTTGGGTTATCATCTTGTTCGCTCTATAATACCCTTAATAAGTATAATTATAGGAATGTGTTAGTATTTCTAACATCTACTCCATTGGAACAATTCTTTTAATTAATGCATCAACATAAGTTTTATACAATATTAGTTTATCCTATAAATAGTGAGTGCACTCACATAAGAACCTATTTCTTCGTTAATAAGACGAATCAAGGGGAATGATACCACCTACAACATAATTTGCTATATTAGTATACCATGGAACTAATAGGCAGTTTATCATTATTAGGGATTCATCAAGGAATTGGTCAATGATTTATTCTCCTACTGCATCTCCCTCCTTTAAGAAATGATAGGTAATTAGACACTAGGTTTTTCCTCTCCCTTCTTGCTCTAATTTCAATTTTAAATTCTTAAAGGAGGATAAGTCTCAGTTTTGCATCTTTCTTGGCAAAGAGATACCTCAACGTTGCGTAGTCTATATAGATAATCATTGTAGACCCCAAAAGATAAGACTAAAACTTATCACATGTGAACACAACTAATAGTAACTCCTTCTCAGTAATGTTATAATTTATTTGGGATTTTGATAACATCTTACTTACATAGTAGATAGCATGCAACATTTTGTCCTTCCGCAGCCTTAACACATATCCTATAGCTTAATCATTAGCATTGCACATAACTTCAAATGGTAAAGACCAATCTAGCAACGTCAATATGGGTATTGTAATGAGTGCCTCATTCAACCTATTGAAAGCAAACAAACAACTGCTATCAAAATTAAATGATACATCTTTAACATATAAATTAGATAGGTCTAGTAATAAAAAGGATTCCTTGATAATCAGTGATAAAATTTTGCATGTATCAAGAATGCGTGTACACCCTTGACATTGTTTGGTGGTGGAAGCTTCTTAATGACCTCTGTTTTGGCTTTATCCACTTCTATACCTTGGCATGACATCTTATGTCCCAAGACTACACCCTTATGTACCATGAAGTAGCATTTCTACTAGTTTAGAACAAATGTGATTCCTCACATCTTTGAAGAACTTTATCCAAAATTTTCAAGGAATGGTCAAAAAAGTCTACAAAGATTAAAAAAAAAAGCCATCTATAAAGATTACCATAACGTACTTAATCATGTCTACAAAGGTAGACATCATATACCTTTGAAAAGTTGATGGAGTATTACAAGGCCTAAACTGCATCCATTTATAAGAAAATGTTCCATAAGGACATATGAAAATTATCTTTTGGTTCTTTTAATCGATAATAATCTAATTATATCCTAAATATCTATCAAGGAAACAATAGAATACATGCCCAACTACCCTTTCAATCATTTAATCCATAAATGATAGAGGAAAACTATCCTTTTTAATCATCGTGTTGAGCTTCCTATAATTAATGCAAACCCTCCAACTTGTGATTGTGTAAGTAGAGATCATCTCATCTTTTTCACTTTACATCACCGTTATGTCTCCTTTCTTGGGCATATATTGTACCAGACTATCTTATTCACTATCCAAAATAGGATAAATAATACTTGTAACTAGTAATTTCAGTACTTCTTTTTTGACTATTTCTTTTATGTGAGGGTTTAGCATTCTTAATCTTTCCCTTACTACCTTACAACCTTTATCAAGGTTAATCCTATGCATCACTAAATTAGGACTTAAACCTCTTATATCAAATATTTTCCATCTTGTAGCTCTCTTCTTCTTCCTAATGGTTTTCACCACTCTCCTTTCTTGTTCCCCATCTAGCTGGTTTGAATTTATGATGGGTAAATTATCACCCTCACCTAAAAAGGTATACCTAAGATGTGTGGGCAAGGGCCTCAACTTGAGAGTGGGTGGTTTCTTAATAAAGGGTGGCAGGGTGCTTCTGTCCTCACTAAGATCTCTTGTTTTGATTTGTCACTTAACTCCTCCTTCTTTAATTATCCTTCATATTCTACCTTCTCAATAATAGCTTCTTCTTTATGGCTCTCTTATTGTGCTTTTATACACTTATCTAGTATATTAATCTCCAAGTAAAATCCTTTGGATTCTTTAACACTTTATTCTTCAACCTAGGATTATGATATTAGAATAGGGGTTGTTACCACCTCGAACAAGTTGTGCCCCTATAGTTAAGTTGCCTTATATTGTTGTAGTCCACTCAAAAGCAATCAACCATAACCAACATTTAAAAACTAAATCAATTTGGTTAGTTTAACAGCGAAAATTTTGAACTGGTTAACTTTTCATATTGGTTTTTAACGTTTTAGTTCAACTTAGTGTAATAATCTCTGTTGTTAAAAGTCGATCAGTTTATTAATTAATCAGCTAATTTTTGTAAACTAATAAATTTGTATAAATTAAAATAAACTGATTAATTTTCATTTAACAATCTCCTTTTTTAATTAAACTTTAAAATTTTTGATGGACAGGGATAGTCTTCTTAAATCATTTTTCAAATTTCTTAATTTTATTCAATCTTGAACCATTTTTATGATGTTCTAATACCAATTGAATCTTTCAAAACTTAAAACTCTTATCTTACCAATTTATCTTTTGGCCTATTTTTTAAAACATTGGCTATAATATGGCCTTCTTGATTGCACAATTCACATCTATGTTATATTGCCTTACGTGGGTTAGAACAAGTGGCTTTTAGTCTATTTAATTGCTTGGACAAGTTTGATACTTCAACCTATACCACTATTATCAAACCCATAATAAGCACCCCTTTTTGATCTTTAGAAGTTGGTTACTATTTGCTTCTCTCTGGTGTTTATAGACAATTGTTGTTTGCCATCTCCTCCAATAATTCATATGCATCGTCATCTTTATTCCTCTATAACAATCCTCCATTTTTTACATTAATGGTATCTCTAGTGGGTGGATTTACTCCATTATAGAAGGTTTGCAAAAGGAACTCCTTTGGTAAGTTATAGTGTTAGTAGTTCCTTTGTAACTCCTTAAATCTTTCTTATGCTCTGTAAGATGATTCGCCTTCAGTTTCTTGGAAATTTGTCATCTCCTTTATGATTCTTGTAATCTTTGTTAAGGGGAAATACTTAGCTAAAAAGGCTTGTACTAGTTACTCCTATGTCATCACGTTTTCTCGGTTGAGAGAATTCAACCAAACTTTGGCTCAATCTTTAAGCATAAATGGAAATAACCTCATCTTGACTACATCCTCTAATAACCTATTATACCTAAACATGTTGGACATTAGTTTACAGTATATTCAACAAAACTAGTTTAATCTCAAAAGTATTAGCCTACACTGGCGGTCTTGGGTTCCTTTGACTAGCATTAGACCTCAGCCTCATAAATTCTATGAGGTTTCTTTGTTATCCACCTTGGTTTACTTCTTCTAACATTGATATCTCTATCGCTTCTTAGCATCTCACCTTCTAAATCCCCCTTTCTTACGTAGTGATGTCGAAAACTTATGTATTTAAGAGTTTGCTTGAATTTCTAGTTACTCTTATACTCATGCACCTGCAAACACACAAGAAAAGTATTAATATCCTTAAATCAAAGTAATTTAAACTTCATTAGATGCTATCTTATCAATCCCCAATAACGGTGTCAAAAGCTTATCGAAGTTTTATTTAAACTTATCTATACTGTAAGTATATGGATCCTATTTTATAGTATAAAGAGTACCGTTCCCACAAGGATTGCATTAATTAAATAACAATTCTTGTAACACTTTATTTAAGGTTAATAATATGATAATATAATGAGAAAATAATCAAAACTAAATAAAATAATTGATATTTGAATGATGAAATAAACAGTAACGAAACAATTGAATAATCAATGATGAAAACTTAGGAATTACTTTTATCCTTATTTGTTTTTACTTCACCTTCTTGATTTAACATTACTCGACCTAAGATATCCAATAATTATGATTATCCTCTTTTGATATCTAACCAAGTTATCCCAATTAATTAGATAGAGATTGAATTGTGACCTTTCGATCTAATCAAAACTCTTCCTAATTATTCAATTGGATTTGAAGCAATCTTATAGGTAACTACTAAATAATTAAGATCTCTCTTTAATTTCCTATTAATTTGATGTTTATAGTTCTATTATCGTACCAACTCTCACTACAGAATGCAACACATATAATTCAATCTAATCTCTTAATTCAAATTCAATATACAACAATAAAGATCACAAAGTATATTTCATTAAATCAAGAATGTAAAAGTTTAACAAATAATTCAAAAATAATCCTTAAAGGAAGTTTAGCAATCCATATCCAACATATATCCCAATTGATTCATCATTAACATTAAAAAAAATAAGAAAAAACTTGAAGATTGAATTTTGAATATCTTCTCTTCTTTTGCCTTGAGTTGGAAAATTTCGTAGCTTGTGTTCTTCAAGAGTTTGACCTCTTTGATCTCTTACATTTTGTGTTTCCAACTACCTCTTTTTTTCTTTTCCTTTTTTATACTCTTGATCCTCTTAGGTTAATTTTAGGGTTTCCTACTTGTTTTTGTTCCAAAATAGCCCCGAATCATCAAAAATAAAAAATCTCACAACATAGAAATCTACCTCTTGCACAAATTCCTGCATCACCTTTCCGTCATGATTGTGATAGAGGCTTCACCAAGGTTTTTACTGCTCTCATTCATAATCATATCATAACTTGTTTTCCAATTGTTTCTTCATCTTTTCATCAATTTTCCTATCTTCGCCCCTTCATCAAAAACATTAAACATCCCTTAAATCATACAATTAAGATCACATTTTTACCTTAATAAACAATAATCAAACAAAACACTAACAAAAACATAAATCTAAGTCTTAAAAGCATGATTATCACCTTAAAAAAAACTTATTGACACATTTAAGGGTAGAAAACACACTATAAATTACACCTATCAATTATTAAAGTGAATCAATTTAGTGTATTGTCTAATAAAGATCATAATACTCACACATAAATTTTCTCTATATTTTTTACATTATAAAATGTAATGGGGTTAATTATAAAACCCTTTTCCTTCACCTTTTTTCTCTCTTTTTGAGATAAATCAAAGGATTGGTTCAATTATCTACTTATAAATCCATTCAGTATTTGTGAAGATTTAGTTCAATAGTTACTTTCTAAGTTCTTTTCATTCATTAAAACATTGAATATGCATATTGAGTTAACAATTTTACTTAGCATGAAAGAGAGACATAAGTTTTTGTTAAGAATATTTCCTCATTATGATTTAGCTAAGTGGATATAGGTTCATATTTTTACAGTGGGTTAAATGACATCATAAGAATTGTATTGATACATCTATAAGAGGAGCTCTAATAATAAAAACTAAAGAAGAATCATATGAATTGCTAAAAGATATGGCAATTAATAATTACAAATGACCCGGTAAAGAAGCATGCCAAAGCAACAGTCAACATAGATAAGATAAGTGTTATCACTGATATCATAAACTATATTACTTCTCTTTCTAAATAATTTTAGAATAGTCATCAAACAACTAAGGTTATGTAAGCATTTTCTTTAGTTATAAAATTTTGTAATGGGCCTCATCAATGTTATGAACACCAATATTACACCCTTTTACACATATACAAACAGAGCAAGCTCATTATGTTGGAAATTTTAATGAACTGTAACATAAATAGAAAATTTAACTACTTGAAGCAAATGTGAACTTAGAAGATGCAATGGCTAAATTCATAACCTTTCACAATTAGTATATAAACAAGATTAAGAGTAATTTTCATAATCAATTAAAAACCAAGAGCTTAAAGGTATAAATTAACCAAATATCTAATATGTTTTATGAAAGGAAACAAGGAAGTTTCCCAATACTTCTTAGGTGAATCCAAAAAGGGATGGAAAAGGACATTACAAAGAAATTGAGTGGAAAAAGAAATAAAGACATTTATGAGATTTGAAAAATCTACCAAGACTAAAGTAAAGGCATCACCTCCAACAAAAATTCTCCATTGAAGAGAATGTTAAAGATAAGAAGTAAAGTCAAGCATAAGCTAATCAGGAACCATTTTTTAGAGTTCCCTTTCCTTAGTGTCTAGAAAAGAGTAAGCTAGCTTAGTAATTTGCTAATTTCCTTAATGTATTTAAGAAAATTCACATTAATATCTCATTTATAAATTCCCTCAAGCATATACCAAGTTATGTAAATTTTATAAAAGATATTCTTAAAAAAGTTTAGGAACCATAAAACATTTTCACTTACTAAAGAGTGCAATTTCATCATACTAAGGAAATTTCCCCATAAATTCAAAGATACAAGGACTTTTACCATCTTATGTTCAATTGGGAATGCTTTATTTGAGAAGCCATTATATGGGTGAGGTATAAGTGTAAATTTAATGTCTCTATATATCTTTAAAATATTAGGTTTAGGTGAAACAAGACGCACCATAATGACATTAAAATTGGATGATCGCTCTAACATATAAATGGTAAGAAAATCCTAACCCAACTGGCCCAACCTAGTATAGCCCGAAGTTAACAAGCCAACCCAAATTAATCAAGCTTTAGGCTAGATTTGAGCTTTATTTTTAATTTTAAGCTTCGTTCTAGGCTTAGACTTGTACTTTCTAACCTAGGCCAGCCTGAATCTCGAAAGTTTCACATAAAATGACATCATTTTAGGTTAAATGATATCATTTTTATTTTTAAAATTAAAATAATAAATTTAATCGGGCCTAATTATGGTGGCCTGAGCTTGAATACAAGATTTTAGGCTCAATCAACCTATTACAAATATTAATCTAACACCTCATAGGAGTAGTTGAATATGTGCTCATTAAGGTCAATAAATGTTTCCATCATATAGATTTTATAGTTTTTGAAATTGAGGATGATAAAGAGATAGATACCATACTTGGAAGATTACTCTAAATGAATGGAAGAATAATCACTGGTGTTCAGAAGGTTGAACTATGCCTCCAAGTGAAAAGGAAAGTGCGCATTTTTAATATCTTTAATGTTATAAAGTATCCAAAAGCAAGTGATAGTCACTTTCATATTAATGAGATGGAAGCTAAATGTTTAACCATATTGTTAATTAGAAATTTGAAGGCTAGCTTATTACAAGATAAGTCCTTTATTATGGAGGATAAAGAGGTAATAAAGTATTTATTATAAATGGAATCCTTTGATCTAAATATAAGGAAATAATTTGAAACCTTTGGAGAAATACTTTGATTTCCTATTCCATTAATTGGAAATCATTTCTTAGCCGTATTATATCCTTGTTATGTATGTCTTGGTGATTCATCAACTTAAAGGGTAACTTTCTCATCATGACTTCTATTGGGGGTGATAAGGGAATATAAGTCGATAATTGGGGTGGTCAATAGGAAACACTAAAGGAATTAAGCCAACTATATACATGCATCACATTCTATTAGAATATAAAATTGAATCATCAATTAAATCACAATGAAGACTTAATCTAACTATGAAATAGTGGTAAGGAAGGAGGTTTTAAAATGTTTAGATGCTAGGGGAATTGACCTAATCTCTAATAGTGCCTAAAAAGGGAGGAGTGATGATAGTAAAGAATGAGAAATTTGAGTTTATTCCTATAAAAACTGAGATTGGATGTAGAATCTACAATTATTGTAGGCATTTATATAAAACCACATAAAATGATCACTTTCTTCTTTTCGTATTAGATATTTGACTGGTTAACGAGACATAAGTACTACTATTTTCTTGATGACTATTCCAAATAACCATGGTACTAAAGGAACAAAAGAAATAATGTTTATATATCCCTATGGCATATTTTATTTTCAAAGAATGTCATTTAGATTTAAAAACACACCAGACACTTTTTAAAGTTGTATTATACCTATCTTTTCAAACCTGGCAGGGCAAACAATTGAGATATTTATGGAAGCATTGTCTTTTAATGGAAATTCATTTGATAATTTGTTTAATAATCTAAAATAGGTGTTAAACAAATATGAAACATCTTAGTGCTTAATTGGGAAAATTGAGATTTTATGATAAGTAAAGCCATAGTTTTAGGCCGCAGAGTTTCTTCTAAAGGCATTAAGGATTATGAAAATAAAATAGAGATAATATAAAATATTCCACCATCAACATCAATCAAAGGAGTCAGGAGTTTTCTCAATCACGGGTCTTTATATAAAAGGTTCATTAAAGATTTCTTTAACATATCCATACCACTCTTTGCTACCACTTCTAAAGCTCCTTGGATCTTCTAGCCTTATCACTCTCTTAGTCATTTTTTTTATTTGTACTTGATTTTAGCTTTCATCTAACATTCCCTATTTTTGACTCTCCACCAAAATTTTCCTTTTCCCTTCTTTCCCTTAGATCTTCTTCTCATTCACAATTATTTTATGTGATCTTAACTTTGGTAGCTCCTCTAGTTGGGATCTCCATTCTCATCTTCTCTTTTTTTGTCCTTATTGGCATCTTTTATAATTTTCCTTGATTTGCTCTCTCCCTCTAGCCTTTTTCCTTATTTAACTTAAAGTTAGAACTTTTAGCTCCAAATCCATGTCTTATCATAAATGACTTTCCTCTTTTATCTAATTCCAAATCATTATTTGGTTCCAATATCCATTCACTTTTAGGAATTCAAGTACCTCCTACATCTCAAAATGCTACCATCGTAAACTTTAAATCTTATTCCCTCTTTCTTCAAGCTCAGTTGATACTACACTCAGGAAATCCTAAAGAGCATGTTTTGGGGATATTTCACCATTACTGAAGCTCCACTTTGGCCCCTAATTGACTCGATTTAAGTTAGTCGATTATGTATTCCCCAATAGTGCATGTTGTATTTGTAGCTAGCATAAGCAAGTACGAATCAAATACTACAAAGATGATGAGTATTCGTAATTACGGTTATCCTATTATCTATCTACAAATTTGATCTTAATTTTTAATTAAATAAAATAATAACTAAATAAATGAAATAAAATAGGAAAAATATTGAACAAAGAAATAAGAAATTTCTTAGAAAACAATCAATATCAATAATTAGTGTCTAAGTTATGAATCCCCCTAAAAACCCTTAAATAATTGACCTTTTATTATGTAATTGTTTTATTGACTATTGGACCATGGAAATTCCTATCTTATGGTAATAACTCATTTAAAATCTTAGAATTATCAACTGATATTATTCATATTAAAGGTACTAAGATTACTTTACCGATTTGTAAATTTCAGTATTAAGTTTGACCCTAATCTAGAGGATTTATGTTAACCTATCTCTAGGTTTGTAATCAACTTCTTTTAATTATGGTAGATATATTCATACACAAGATTTCTCAATCTTTACATGATGAAATCAAATTATGCATTAATATTCAGGACCCATTAGAACATATATTAAACACGTAATTGAATCACAATATATTAATCAAAATAATTGTGTTAAATAAAAGAATCAAAACATTTCATAGCACAAAACTTGGGTTCAACTTACCTAGACACTAAAATTGCTTAGTTACACCTGATAGAAAACAAAATCAAACATAAACAGAAAGAAAAACGAATAGAAAATAAAGAGTTCACAATTCTGAATCTCCCTTTTATCTCTTATCAAATGTTCTTGCAAGGTAGAGGTTTGATCTTGTATTATAATGGATCTTTCAGTGATTTCTTCATGTTTTTCAATTCTTTGGATCAAAATTGCCTCTTCAGAATGATCTCTACCTTTGGAATTGTCCCTTGATGTCTGTTCCACTATTTTGCCTCCGATCACTTATCTTTATATTAATTTTAGGGTTTTTTAACCTAAAATCTCCAAAATTCATGAATATGCATAGCCTGAGGAACTTACACGGTCATATACACAAACATGTATCCCTTCGTTGCTTAAAATCTTTGTTTTATGTTGCATTTTCATCAAAATTCTTTTCCTTTTAGTCCTTAAAGGCAATTATAACCTATCAATGCACTCGAAGCAAATTAAGGACCAAATATACAATAAAAGTATAAAATATCAAGCAAAAATACATCAAATATGGGGTATAACTATAGTCAAATATGCATCAATCAACTTCATTATTCGTTTTAAGGCAAAATCATAGTGATTCCGGAGAGAGACATTCTCAAGAAAGGTGTTACCAAATGGGAATCCACTCTTATTGATCTTTTATGGACAAAAGTTTAACTTTATCAACCTTAAACACCTAGGAAGATATCTCTTAGAAGCTTCTTGAACTATAGAAGGTCTTAGTTAATAATGCAATTTATTCCTATTCAAAATTTTCTTATCCAACTAAGCTTAAAAGGTATCGAAAACTATCTCATTATGCTTTTACTTTTACAATTCTAAAAACATGATATTAAATTTCATTATTTAAGGTAGACTAAAATTTCTATATGGTTGAATATCTAAAACATTCCTTTTGAATATTAAATAACTACAAGCTTGACTTATTTGGCAAGCTAAATAGGTAAACCTTTACACATAAATGAAGCAGTAGCTAAAATGAAAAGATTTAGCTATACTCGATTTTATGTTCTAATAGATATCAAAAGGAAGCTTTTAAAAAGAATTCTTTATTAAAGCTTGATGAAGCTGATAATTTCCTTTTAAGTACCCTATTTTACTCATTTACAATTGAAGCTTAACTAAGTTAAGCAATAGCAAGTGTGGAGGCAAGAGGGAATAAATTCAACAAAGGTGAATATCTAAAGCTTAAATAAGAAGATGTTAACTTTAAAACTATGAATGCCACTGGCTACAATAGAATGGTAGAGGAGTTATCCTAAAAGGATCCTCCTATCAACATTTTAATATTTGATAGGAATAGGAATTATAAATTTTAAATACCAAAAGAGGAGTCCACTAAGTAGGCAATCCTCCAAAATTTTGAAGTCCTCATAATGGAATCTTAGGAACCTTAGAACTCATGCTTTATGAGGAATGAGGTTATTTTTATTCATTAAGAACTAATAGATTCACTAATAGGGACACCAATGAATCAAATTAGTAAGACATTTAATGATACTCCTACTGAGAATAATTTTTGAAGATTCATAATAAGAAGCTCTAAGAGGAAAAGAAAGCCTAAATCTCTCCTCCTAAATGACCATCCTTGCTTAGAGAACTAAAGGGCTCAATAGCCCTAATAAATAACAAATGAAGCTAGGTTACATTCTTGATAATAAACACCATTCCTTGTAACTCTTTTAGAAACCAAAATCAAGGAGAGAAATGAAGGGAATTAAGCTTTATAAGGAGGCATTGGTTCATCATTACAAACCACCAATTTCATTATAGTTGAAGGATATTAATGGCTTTTAACTCTAGTGAAGTGGACGGTACACCTTTATTAATAGGGGAATAACTGATATGTCTCCCCATTAAAAAAAGGATAAAAAATGTAAGGTTTTATGTTACTTTTGTCTATTCCTTTAATTCTAACTTTCAAAGGGCTCCCTTATGGAACATTCTTAAAAGATTAAGGGACTATGAATCAACTATAGATGATAATAAGAGACTTTAATTTCATTATCTATTCTATAAAAGCTAAAAGAAATGTGAACTTAAGAAAGCATAGTGATGAACCATGGAATGTATCAGTTACTTATAGGTTATTGATATGAGAATTTAGGGCTAGTTCTACACCTAAAACAATAAGTAAAAAGGTTATTGGTTTATGAAGAAAAATCTGGATAAAGCAATGGTTGATAAGCATTTGATGGATGCTTCTTTAGAGAGCAAAGTAGTTTTCAAAAATCATATATTATTATATCATATGCCTTTTTTGGTTTAAAACATATTCAATCAACAGAAAAGAAGCTTTGTATTCTAATTTAACAACTACTTTATTGAAGTGGAAGGAATTGATGAAGCAATTTATAAGGGTCTCAACACTCTAATAAGAGGAGCAAAATCTTCATATGTACAAGAAATCTGAAAGTGGTTAGAGATGCTTAAATACCTAGAAGGTAGTTAAAGAGGTTAAACATGAACTGTATAGCATTCAAAGCTATCCCTATGACTCTCCTAATAATTTGGTTTTACAAGAAGAAGACAAACAAACACCATTCTATTATAATCAAATGTCTGAACTCACTCTTTATTTATTAAAGCAATGACCAATAATATTATGGTTGAGGGATAAAGATAAAAAAAAAATCATAATTTTTCGATAGACCACTACAAGAAAAGGCATCCACCTTGATGGCTAAGAGGGACAGTTTGTTGACCTCAAAAGAGAATTTACACATAGAGCTCTCAATTTTTTTGTTATAATTATTAGAACTAACACTAAAGCTACATCCCCTATCAATATTCTAAAATCCATAATCAAGGAGCAAATATGTCCATAAGAAACTAATTTTTTAATAAAACCTTTTAATGTATGGGATATGAAAGAGGCTCTAGTTTCTCTACATTCAAATAAAACACCAGAGCCTAATGGCCTTGATTTCTTTTTCTTTCACAAAACTTGACGTCACTAAAACCTTAATAAATAATAAAGTGTGTGAATTTTTCAAGAATGAGAGAATGCTCAAGAATGAGAGAATGCTAAAGGCCCTCAATAACACATATAAATGCCTCATTCCTAAGGTATAATGTCTTAACTCTTTAAAAGATTATTGACCTATATCATATTGCAATACAATTTACAAGAAAATTACCAAATTGTTAACTGAAATATTGAGACCAATGCTTACATAGCTAACTAACTCTTCTCAATGAGCTTTTATTAAGGGGATATAAATAAAGGATAATGTGATATTGGTTCAAGAGTTCTTCAAGAACTATAATAAGAAACAATCAAGTAAAAATTGTGTTATCAAGTTTTATTTCTATAAAGCATTTGATTTATTAGATTTAAAGTTAAAGCATTTGACTTATTAGATTTAAAGTTTATTGAAAATACATTACATGTTTTTTTATTTTCTATTATGTACTCATTAGATATCATATTGCAAAACTATTGTTTCATTTAGAATATTGTTCAATAATGAGCCTATAAAGTTTATTAAAGGAGTTAGGGGTCTAAGGTAAAGGAATCCTTTATATTTATCATGAAAATAGAGTTTCTTGTCAAGCTTATTAAAGTATGGTTAATGAGGACAAAAGCATCAAATTCCATTCTAAAATGTAAAAACACAAGGATCATAAGCATGTCTTTTACAAAAGCTAGAAAGGAAGGCAGTCAACCTTCTTAAGAATTTGCCTAGTTCTATTTTAGAAGTTTATCCATCCTTAAAGGGGGGCTCATTCATTAATAAGAGAATCTCATATACAAATTCCTTGGAATTTATAAAGCTTATTAAAGATAGAGAAATAGAGGAAACTATTTTCCAGCATAATGGAAATAAAGCCCCTAGACCTAATGGGCTAAATGGGCTCTTTTATCATAAAGGTTGGAATTAGGTTGGCCATATTGTAAGCAAGCAGTCCTAGAATTCTTTAATAAAGGCCCTCTTCTTAAAGAAATAAATAAAATCTTCTTATGCTTGGTATCTAGGTGCACTAACCCCTCAAATTTTGGTGATTTTAGGCCTATAGTATATGCTAATTTCATCTATAAAACCATTGCTAAAATACTTTCTAATAGGCTTAAAGGGGTGCTTAACTCTACAATTAGTGATAACCAAAGGGCTTTTACAAAGGATAGGAATATTAGAGATAACATCTTGGTTGTCCACGAACTTTCAAAGGGTTATTCTAGGAAAAAAAATCGCGACCTAATTGCCTTATTAAAATTGACTTTCATAAAGCTTTTGATTATGTTAGCTGCGATTTCCTAATTCATTTGAAGAGGATTATGGGATTTCTTAGTATTTTTAAGGGGAAAAGGAATTAGGTAGGGGATGCCCCATCCCCCTATCTTTTTATTTTATGTATATAGGCATTATCTCAAATAATTAGTCACAATATATGGAAAGCTTCTAAGTTTAAATACCATTTTAAATGTATAAAGCTTCTGCTAACTAATCTTTATTCTATTAATGACTTAATCTTATTTAGTATAGCTCATTTGAAATCTATTAAGATGTTAAAACTTTTATCCTCTATTTTAAGGCACTGTCTAAATTTGGGATTAAGCTTATCAAAAGCCATTTTTTAATCTAACAGAGCTAGCTCTCTAGATTCTAGAAATGGAGCAATTACTAGAATGTTGAGGAAGCACCCCTTATGTTGTACTTGGATTTACCAATCTTTATAAGGAGATTAAACATCTCTGAATGTATTTACCTTTGGTATAGAAGATTTAGAAGAGAATTGGCTTTTGGTTTAATAGAGGGCTTTCCTATACTGATAGGATGCAGCTTATTATCTCAGTTATAAACTCATTACATATTTATTAGGGCTCTCATATTCTCTTCTCTAAAAGCCTCATAAAAACTATTGAAAGAATCTTAAGGAAATTCTTATGAGGAAGTCAATTTGGAAATGGAGGACATGCTAAACTGAAATACGTACAAGTGTGTTTGCCTAAAGAAAGGGGGTTTGGGGGATACATTCATTGAGGTGTAAAAACCAATTTTTACTTTTGAAAAGGCTATGGTTAATTCTTTTAGAGAAAAAATCCCTTTGGCTTAGATGGTTGAATAGCTACGTTATAAAGGGGAGAAGCATATGGTCCTTGAATAAGAAACCCTTCTACTCCTACCTTAAACCAACTGTTAAATTTAAATTATGAGGTGGAGAAGGACATAACTTGTAAGATTCACAATGGAAGGATGGTTATTCTATGGTTTGATAATTAGACTCAAAACGGCCCCATAATATAGAAACATTTAGCGAGGGTAAAGGTTTTTTGGAATTTCTTAAGCAGTCCAAAGTTCATAATATGATTAAGGGAGGATAGTTGAACTGACACGACCCGCTTTTTTGTGCCGTGTTGGCACTAGGGAATGGGTAGGCTTAATGCCGCCAAAACCCGTAGTAAGCCCAACTGTTCTGTCTTCTACTAAAAATTTGGCATAACCCATTCGTTTATCTGATAATCCTTTACCTGCTTGATAGGTTGTAAGAAGCAAGGATTCAAATCTACCATTCTCACATACAACATCTACTTATCATCAACCAACATCATTCTCAATACCATAACAAATCCATACAGGTTATATGTACATATGATTATGACAAACCATGGAGCGTCTAGAAGTATCTGCAAATT
>JANVCQ010000232.1:34367599-34380409 GCA_025531925.1 Erythroxylum plowmanianum
CCACTTCCTGTGACCACCGAAAAATATCATACATCATTAATTTGATGTCACTAAAAAAAATTATTATTCACTGCTCTAGTTTTAATGACATAAGTCTAAATATCAATTTTATTTCGGTGTACCGGTTAAACTAGATACCGGGTATTACATGAACCTACCTGGAGAAATCAGACACTTATGTTACTCTTATCCTCCAAATATGGATAATTTGGACTGTTATCTCCAGTATAATATTCCTATCAATCTTATCTCTAATAGGAAATGTAAGGAACTGCTTCATCCATTTATTCCTGTAATGGAATGGCATAAGCTAGTTTGGAATAAAATCTTACCTTGTAAGATTTCTTTCTTGCTATAGATGATAGTAAAGAACAAATTCATTACATTAAACAAGTTCCACTATTTGAACCTGAGTACCACTTGCTTGCTTTGTAATCATGGTGAAGAAAATAAGGATCACCTACTCTTTGTTTGTTCCTAGTCAAGAGCTATTTAGAATACTGTGAAAAGCAAATGTCAATGGAACACTTACTCTCATATACTACAACAGGTGTTCTATTGGTTATTAGACAATTCCAGGATTCCTAAAGCTATTAAAGAGGTTTATTTGCTAGCAATTGGTACATTCAAGTATGAGGTATGCAAAGACCATAACTTTAGGAGATTTCAGGGGAAGGACATATTACTACACTAAATCTCAAAGACTATTAAAGAGCAACTCTTAGTTTCCTCACATCACTTTGTCTACAAGTGGTGCTAATTAAGACATGGAGACTCTAGTATGATTAAAGACTATTCTCTTTACCATTAAAGAACAACTCTTAGTTTCCTCACATCACTTTGTCTACAACCCGGCGTTAATTGAGATATGGAGACTCTAGTATGATTCTCTTTAAAGACTATAAAATACTAATACAAAGCATGAAATAGGATAATATCAAATAGAAATCCTTAAAATAACTAGGGAAAGAAGGAAAAGGAATGATGTATATATGTTTCCCCAGAGGCCCTCAATAGAGGTGATTAGATAGTTCCTCCTATTTTAATCAAAATAGAGGTCGCTACTTCTGATTAGTAGGAATGATGAAGCTTTGGGACTCTTATCTATGAATGGTATTTAAGATGATAGCAAATGACGTAGCACAACAGTGATCTCTAAAGAAAACGTTAGAGTATTGCAAACCCTAATTTGGCAATCTGGTGTGTAAATGTTTTGCAGAAGTTTATCCCCTCAATATTGTTAAAATGACAAGGTTTACCTTTTAAATGTCGCATTTCTTAGTTTGACTGTCTACGGGAGTTATCTTTTATACCTCCTATATATATATATATATATATATGTAATTTAAAACTTATAAGATTAGTATTCTTATAGGCTATATTTGTGGATTATAATGCTCTCTAGCATGATTTTCTATGTAATAATTAACTGCTCCTACTGTATGTGCAATATTCAGTCTTATACAAATTATAGTAAACATTAAAGTCTCCTTTAAAAATGTATATGTTACTTGAGACATATTCATCCTCTCGTTTTCATTGCTAGGGTTCATACTAGAAGATAACTTAAAATTAATAAAAAGAGAGGTATATATTGTCTTACAATTTTGCATATCAAAACTAAAGCTTTTTTGTTGTGGAATTTGATTTGCCACAAAATAGGGGATATTAACTACTTCTTTTAAGAAGACCTTATCTGAGTTTATAGTTCTCAATATTGCTTTTATTCTTTCTAATAGAGTTCTATTCATCCCTTTTGCCACTATATTATGTTGAGGAGTGTATGCAATAGTTTTTGTATTTCAATTCCTTTTTACATATAAAATGTATCAAACTCATCACCACTATACTCTTCTATGTTATACGTCCTTAATCACTTCATCGTTTTACCAAAATCAAGCCCTTTGAAAATTTTGAAGGCTAAGAACATATTTTCTTTTCTTTTGATAAATTACACCCATCAATCTCTTGGAATAGTCATCATTAAAAGGAATAAAGTACTTTTCTCCTCTCAAAGATAAAATTAATATTTGCTACATATTAGAATGAAGCTATTCAAGAACAATCTTGTTTCTAGAATTTTGTATTAAATTTTACATGATAAACAAGGATCTCTAGTCCTTGTTTTAATATATGTTCAATTTTTTTTGTCATAATATTGAAGATCTCACACTTTAGATTAATATATGTAACTGATGCTTCTGTTTCTAGCAATGTCTCTCCCTATAAGTTCTTGAAGTTTGTACCTATCTTTTCTCTATTTGTAAGAACAAATATGTCTCTAATTATGTTCAAAATCTGACTAATAATTTTCATCTTGCACCCAATATTACCTAATCATTCTATAGATAAAAAATTCGTCTTCATTCTCTTCACTTGTCATACTTCGTCAATAGTACGAATTGTATCATCATACATCTTTAACTTAGTACTTATAATACCAACAACCCTTATCGGATAATCGATATGGCTGCATGTAGATCCTCCTAAGATAGGTTTATAATTATGAAACCGTTCGCTTTTAGAATTCATGTGAGAAGTATCTCCTTAGTTGAAGAGTCAAAAGTAATGACTTCCTGTTTTCGATTATTATTACTGCTTGACAATATATAGCGTGGTCATCATTTGACGTACTTACAAAATTTCCTTGAAGACTAAAATTTTTCTTATTTAAATTTCAAAAATCCTTTTTTAAGGGACCTTAACTTTTATAGTTATGACTTTTAAATTCTTCTTACTTCTTGGTCTTGATACACCACACCATGATTTTAGCTCCTACTTATGCCATGTTTTGTTGGTTGTGCCAAATTTCTTTCTTTAAAACTGTGACTGTAACATCATCAAAGACTAGATAGTCTATGAGAAGATAATTTCTAAGTTAATGATGAGTTGACAATATAACTTAAGTAAATTATAAAGTAAAAGTTCAACAAATTTAAGTGACTCCATTTTATAACATAACAACGTGAGTTGAGATAATCACTACCAAAAAATGGGTGTTTAGTGATAGAAATTACTAATAGAATGTGAAGGTTTCCCGTCAACTAGCGAATTTGTTGACAGGAATTACTGACCGTCTGAGTTGTCAGAGAAACGGTCGTTGATAATCTTTAGCGACGGAATAGAAATATTTTGATGAAAATTTACTAACGAACATTTTTTCCATCGCTATATTGATTTTTAAGTTCGTTGGTAACTTTACTGACAGGATATTTCTATTCTGTCGACAAATATTATTGATAGACAAAATATTGAAATTCCATTAGAACATTCAACGACGGTAAGTTGTGCATCGTCAGTAAATTTAACGATGGACATTGTTTGTGCATTGGTAAATTTAGCGACGATAAGTCTTTTCATCGATAAATTATTTATCAACATAATGTTCTTATTCTGTCACTAAATACACCGATATTGTTTTTTTAATTTTCATGAATTTAAATTGTATATTTAATTTTGATTGGTAATCTTATGATTGACATTTAATTTCTACAATTATTTAGTGATAATTTATTGAATTTTTCTACATTTAATTTATTTCAACAATAAGTTGAATGATAATATAATTTTTAAAAATATAAAGTAAAAATTATCTTAATTGGTAATAAAAAATTACTATCTACAATAATAAATATGCAATTCATACAAAATGATATGAGAATAGAAAAACTAAGCTATGCAGTTAGTGAAGGCAAATGGTCTGACTGCTGCGATGAGGTGTTATCCCTCCCTTTTAACTCATCCATCTCATACGGAGCTGGGCTATGTATTCCATCGACTGTTGCAACTGAGTTGCTAGTATCTGTACTGTGCTCTCAAGCTAAACAACTCTCCCATTGGATGTTGACCACTTACTAGATGCAGTTGTACTGGATGTGGAGGATTGCAAATAACATGTGTTTGCAAACAAACCTAATCCAGAGATCCTTCCACGATAGTCCCTACCGCCCACTGCATCAAGATATGCCTGACTCTCATTAACTGTTTTAGAGCGCTGACTGTCGTTAAATGCTTTCTTGTATTTGGTCCTATCAAGAGGCAATGTTTATGTTAATAAGTGATAATTATTAAGAATTAATATTAAAGCATAAATTTCACATACATTAAGTTCTTTACATCGGGTATTGACAAAGTTCACACCATCATGCTTTTTAGTGTGGGTATGCAAAAAAAGTTGATGAGGTGTAAGCTTTCTGTCCATAGACTTTTCCTACATCAGAATAAAATGTTATAAGTGAACTATAATTTTAAAAAATTTCGGAAGAGTTTCCTCTATTTTTATGATATTTACCCCTGTTGAACAAAGAAAGTAACTCAACAACATAGCTATATATGGTACCAAAAATTTATAACATTATCAGTCTCCATAATACATATATATTTTCATTTCAAAATTTATACATCAAATTAAATTGAAATACACTAAAGTAAAAAAAATCAGAACATAAATGTAAAGTGTAGATACTTACAAGTTTCTTTATATGCTTCTGGTGGGTAATAGATCCTCCAGTGTATACAAGAAGACTCTCTCCCTTAGTCTTCTATGTCTATTGGCAGAATTGCGCTCTGAAATAAACATTACCTCGGATGATGTCCAATATTGCTACCAACAACTCCATATTTCTTTAAATATATATGGAGGTTATACACCAGTCTTGTGTACCACTCCAAGAAAGTCTCTATAATGTGTACGAGATCGCCTCTCCTATACTTTATAAATTATCGCATTAAATTTGAAATCCCAAAAACATTCTTTCTAAAAAGAAAAGAAAAACATACTATAAGTACTTATTGTTGGCCCCCATATTTTTTTTCTCTAGTTAAGCATGATTTAAATGAATTTTGAGGTTCTGATGGATTTAACTTTTTGGAGTTATTATTATATTAATGTTAGTAAGATTATCTGACATGGGTTAATTGAATTAAAGTACTAAGGTAATAAACATGTTCAAGGGCATTTTTGGAAGACCACTTAAGGATAAAAGATACAAGGCACATAAGGAAGGGCAAAATGGACAATTTAGAATCATTAATGGCAAAATTGAAATAAGAAGTGATGGCTTGCTTTTTAAGGAAGAAACAAAAATGAAATTGGGAGAAAAGAAAAAAAGAGAAGAGAGAAAGAAGAGAGTTCGGTGGAGAAGAGAGGAAAGAAAGAAGAAAAAGCTAGGTTTTAATTTTTCTTAGTCCTAAAGAGTGATTTTCAAGTCATTCAAGAAGGGAAAAAGGTAGAAGATGATGAGAGCTTCCATTAGAGCCAACAATCTCACTATTTGGTAAAGATTCAAGGTAAGATTGTTTTTAATCTTTTGGATTTTCGAAAGGGTTTTGGTTAATAAAGCTTAAGAAATGTATGGGTTTAAGAATTCTAGGATCAATTTTAGTGAAGATGTCTTATGGGTTCTCCAATTTGAATCCTTATTAAATGGGAATTTTCCCTTTGATGAAGGAAATCAAAAGAGGCAAGAGGAGCAAGGGGAGAGACACTTTTCAGCAAAAATTTAAGCAAGGAAATCAAGGTGGGTTACGGTTTTACAATTAAGTAATAAGCCATTATGTTTTCTTTAAACTAATGGAAATAAATGGTTTCAACTATTTCATGAACATACTTTATAACTTTGTGAATGCTTTGAGAATGTGTTATATGCTTGGTATGAGCATTTGTGTTGATGAATTATGAAAAGATTGTGGAAATGATTTTGAAAAGATGCTGTGTTTGAAAAATCAAGTTTCGAAAATGTGCCATGTTGGGCAATAAGTTTACAAGTTATAAAATACGTGTTATGTGGGTTTGGTTTGGTCCATGCTGTATGTCAAGGGCACTTTGACTAAAGGCTTCTCTCGTCTGCCCGCTAGTGGCATGAAGCTCCTTCATAGACTCCCTCATGTTTACGACCACATAAAACCGCTATGTGGGATTGTGTTAGCTCGTTCTATTCACGACTACACAGACCCATTTCATGGAAATGTGTTAGTTCGTTATGTTTATGGACCTTCCAAACCATTTGATGTGGTTATGTGCTCATGATATGTTGATAGGTTTAATGCATACATGATTTAAAATTGCTCATGAATTGTTTGATAAATTGAGAATTTTAAGAAATAAGTGTTTGATGATTTTTTTACTGCGAAATTACTATAGTTACAAAAATGTACAATGGCAATGAATTTTGAAAATGATTTTTACTTGTTTCTCGATTATAAATCTGTTACCCACAAGCTTTCAAACTCACCTCCTTTCATTCCCATCTCCAGGTGATGAGAAAGAGATTGGGTGAAAGAGAGTCAAGGCATTTGTTCAATTATGCATATTTTGTATTTCAAGTTAGATTGATGTAAAAACAAGACTTCAAACACATGTCGAGAATTATGGGGTTTTGTATCTTTTGTATTTCAGATTTTTGATATTATTGATGTAATGTGGCTTAGAATGTCATTGAATCTTTGTAAACTCTTATTCTATGATGTAAATGAACTATGGATTTGTGAATGGACGATTGTTAAGTTGAAAGGTGACTTTGTGTATGGATGAGGTGGAGTTGAAATATGAATTAATTTAAGGATGAGTTTAAGTTGGAATTCGGCATATTTGGGAAATTTATCAAATTAGGAAGATAAATTTTGCATATGGATTGTTGTTGTATATCAGTGAGATGATGTGGATAAGAAAATAGGAATGAATGATGAAATGTGGTTGGATGGTTAAGAATGATGTTGCATGAGAGGAAGTGAAATTGAGACAATTTTTCAAGTCTTTCGTAAGGGTGAAAATTGTGTACTGACTTCAAGGGAAAAACTGTATTGATCTAGGAAGAATTAGACAAAGTTATCTTCATAAAAGTTGTAGCTTATCTTTTTATCTTTCCAACGGTATAAAGTATGAAATTTTTGGACAATGTAGTTGGAAGATATGATCATTAGAAGTTTGGATGCTGTTTAGGATGGAACTTTCGGGACAGCCAATTTGATTGAAATTTTGATCCTCATAGAGGCAGAAATTGTTTTTATGTTCTTCATCAAAGTTGTAGATCTTTCTTTTATCTTTCTATTGATATAAAGTTTGTAAATTTTGGAGTTCTAAATCAAAAGTTATAAAGTTTAGAAGTTGGGATGTCGGAAGAAGAAGAGCAGGAGGAGAAGCGCGAAAAGTCACGATACGCGGCCGCACTCCATGTCGCGATCGTGCTTAAACACGAACGCGACCTGCAGGTTTTCCCCCTCACCTAAACATGTTTCACTCTTTTGGTCATAACTTTGTCGTCCGACCTCCAAATGACTTGATTTTTAAAGCATTGGATTCGTAAGACATTCCTCTATCTCTGTAAAAACAATTTATAGCTTTTGGATTTAATTTGAAAAAAATGTATTGAATTAAAGTAAGGGGATCGGTTGGAAGAGTATGAGTTGGATATTTTTACTAAACATGCTTCAGTATTTTGGTGATATCTTAATCAGTAGAGCTCCAAATGTGATGATTCTTGTCTCTACATAAACTAGAGACATAGAGCTATAAATTATATGAAGGATTAAAATTTTAATTCAGACTCTAAGACTTTCAATTTCTGGATGGAACTTGAGTATAATGTACTCTTTCAGTTTAAGAACAGTCTGAAAATATGTGGGCTATAACTTTCATATTTTTTGAACCAAATTGAACACTTTTGGTGTCATTAGAAACTTAAGACAATGGGGAATAAATGTTCTAAAGAAGTCAAATTGAAATTCCCATTCAAAGTTTCCTAAAATATGTTCGGAAATAGGAGAAATGAGTTCGTTTTTGACAATTGACTGGTGTGGGCATGCCACCCATATGGGATGATGGTTAATGAGGATTCTTTGAAACAACCCTACAAGGTAATATGCACACTCAAGTCTTATGGTATTCGGAATGATTGTTGGGCTTGAGTTTGCCCACGTTTTTATGACTCCGAATGTTGGGCTTCTAAAACGGAGTCCAACATGTGTGATATCAGAGCCAGGTTTTAGGATCTTACATGGGCATTTTAGAAATATGTATTAAGTTACATGCATTTTCTTTGACCAGTCTCAACATGCAGCAGCGACTGATCCTTAGTCTAAGACGCATGTGTATGAGTTACACGCATGTGTAATTGTTAAGAGTTTGACCTGATGGAATTAGTGAAAAAAATTATGCTTTTCCATGATATAAGAAAATGAAAGTTGTGGATAATTAGAAATGAGAAATAGGACATGGGTAAATATGATAGAAAATGATTCAACATATTTGTACTAGGGGATGCATTATTGAATATGACATCAATATTGTACTATGAAGGTATACACTTAAATATGATATGGATGTGAATATATTATCATGGATTGTTTGAGAAAAATAGCGAGACAAGTAGAAATGATGAGATTAAAGTGTACAAGTAGAATGTGATGAAAATAGAAATTTTTATGATCTTAAGAAGATGAAATTGGAACCAAAGTGGTTGTTTGATTTTTGTGACAAGAGTTACGATCCACCATAAGAATGTGTTAGTGGAATTGAGATCAGAATTTTATGATGATTATACATCTATAATTTTGAATCAATGGTGAATATACATATGTAAGATGTAATGAAGGATAATTGGAAGATGAGTGATAGCGACACATGTACAAGTTCAAAAGGTTAAGTTGAAATGTTATTGTGAGTACCTATATGATAATGGGATCATCATCATAAGTGAGAATATTGAGCGCATATGTAATATATGTGTGGAGATAATATAGGAGGCAATCTATGACTTAGGGGATATTTGTTAGTCAGAGTTCCCATAGTTTAAAGTCTAAGAGGAACTAGAGAAACACATGAAAGGGCTTATAATGATCAATCAGGGATAGATTGAGATTGTTGATGATGTTACAATGAGTAATGAATTTGAAGATAAAGAGAAGAATATAGTTTAAGATCAATGGAGATCAAAGTATCCATCGTGTAACATATAAATTTGTGAATTGTTGGAGATAAATATGTGGACAAAAGGGGATAACTTTGATGATACACACCTAAGGATATGCGATAATAATTATGTTTACTGCTTCATTGAGTTTTGGTGATTAGAATGTTATGAAGTTGTAAGAACGATAGAAATTGGTCTTTTTTTAGGTATTAAGGATGGTTGATAATGTGATGATGATAACAGTTGATTGATAAACATTACATGAACAGTATAGATGATAGTAGCAAGAAATCATCTTTCGAAGAAGAATTTCATTGAATTGGGTTAAGTAGATTCAAAAATTTTTATTGAATGAAAGAACAAATAGGAAATGAATACGTAATGATTCAAAAGTAAATATTGGAGTCATATCTCTAGTGGAGACTCAAGCAAAAGAGGTTGAATATACTACCGAGAATGTATGTATTTTTATTTGATGTAAAGTATCCAACTATATGAGTGGATTTTTGAATTTGAGGAGACAGAAATTACTAATATGAGGAGTATATAGGTCCACGTTATACTTTATGTAAGTATCTTCAGGAGATACAATAAGATCTGATGAATGTGTTACCAACACAGGAAATTAAGATTGAAAATAAATTGAGATGGGTGGAGAAATTAGTATGAATGAGCAGACAGTAGAACAATTCAGTGTGAAATTAGAGGAAATCGAATGAATTGAGAAAATCATTCGAGGAAGGAAGTTGATTGGAAAATTGAAAATAACGTGGGAAATGAGGAATTAGTTATTTAAGGAATTATGAGAACTAATCATAGGCATATAGAGCTTTGGAAACATTTGTTCAAGTTAACAAATGCCCCGATAGTATTATGGTATTGAAGATTAAAGTGATCCAAGCAAAATTGATGATATATTAAGGGTATTAGAAAAGTTGAGAAAAATAGTTTGACTACTTGAGGAAAAACATGTAAATCATATGAGAAATGAAAGTAAAGAGAATTTTAGAGAAATTATAACACCGATATTAATTATATTGTCTGGATTTGGAGATTTTATAGTATACAATGAAGTTGTATAAGAAATTTGAATAAAATCCAATGCAGCATAATAAAGTGATTTCATATGTATAGAGACAACTAAAGTCCTATGGGTTGATTATTCGATACATGATTTAGAACAACTATAGTAGTGATTGTTTTGAAAGTGTGGGGATAGTATATGTTTAAGAACATCTTGGATATATATAAATATATAGATCATTAAAGTTGAGGTAATTATTGAGTTGAGAGAATTGAACACAACATTGAGATAATGGATAGAAGTACTGAAAGATTATGATGGTACAAATGAGTATTTTCTAGTAAAGTTAGTGTGGTATCTGATACATCAAGAAGAAATCTCAATAGCAATGAAGCATGAATTCAGATATTGAGGTTATCAGATCTACTGCAAAAAGAAGCATATAATGTGGAGTTGAATTTTGGGCAAATCAAAGTACTATTTGCTAAGGAATTGAAGATCAGTTTCCCATGAAAGGATTTACCAAGCCAGAATTGAGGATCAAAAAAATTGTGAATTTTACTAAGAAATCGAAAGCGAATATAAATTTTGAGTTCGAATAGGAAGAATGATACCTTGTGATTGAAATAAGAAGTATGGGTACGGATAAAGATGACTGAGCAAAGGGATGGTTAGAGGAGCATCAATAACGGCCTATGATATACATTCTAGAAAGAATATGCCGGAACAACATTTAGCAGCTAAGAATGTAGAATCAAGTGACTAAATGTTTGAATTGCCGACGATCTTAACTGTCAGAGATATGCTTAAAGCTTGTAGTTTAGAGTCCATAGGAACATAAGATCAATGTATAGTTCCATTTAACTTTAAGCATCACAATCATTATCATGGTGATTTCATTGGAATACTATATGAAAAGTTAGATGACCAAAGGAGTCGTCCGCCTCTTTATTTGGATGAATAGGGCCAGAGAGGGTCGAAAACCATAATTGAGTGGAGATGTTACTGATAAGTGAAATTGATTTGTATTAAGAATTAAGTGATGCAAGAAAAACGAAAGCATTAAGTGGATCAACACAAAGGTATGGGATACAATGAGATAGACATAAGAGTAAAGTGTACTGACACTATAGAGATGTGAACAATGAAGCGAAGAATGAAATGTTTATGAAAGTAGCACCTTCCCAAGGTGTGCTTAGATTGAGTGCAAGATGTCAAGTATGCTAAGAAATATCGATATGATCTGATATGGGTGTTATCAATGCAGGAAGTGGAAAAAATTCTGAGTAATCTAAAATATATTTAGGAACAGTTAAGATAGTGTGATATCTGAACAAGTCATGGAAGGATTGATCGAATCCGTAACTAGAGCCATTTGAAAGAAATTATTCGAGTGAAGAAATAACATGAAAGACTGAGGAAAACATAAGACAACATTACTTTCATTTGTTTGATCAGTCAGGTAAGAATTTCGAGGATGAAATTCTTTTAAGAGGGGGAGAAATGTTGGCCCCCATATTTTTTTCTCTAGCTAAGCATGATTTAAATGAATTTTGAGGTTCTTATGGATTTAATTTTTTTAGAGTTATTATTATATTAATGTTAGTAAGATTATCTGACATGGGTTAATTGAATTAAAGTACTAAGGTAATAAGCATGTTCAAAGGCATTTTTGGAAGACCACTTAAGGATAAAAGATGTTGGATCCCGATTTTGGAACCCAACCCTCTTGCAGACTCATATAGTTGTTGGACCTCGCTTGCTTCCGGAGCCCAACTCTTGCGAAATCATGAAACTTGAGCTTCATCGGTTCATTCTCATTCTTATAAAATCCCAATGAAATTTTTTTTCTTCACCATTTGTTCAATGGCGTGCTCACATAAAATTAGTCACCATGCTCATGGACCCCGTCCCGGAGCCCAATATTCGGAGACACAAACCTTGAGCTTATTTTCCTGAAGGGTCATTTGCTGTCATTCCACAATGGTGCTGAGCGCACACTAAACAATCACCAAAATCATAAGTTGACTTCTTCAAAGAAATTGTAGCTTTAAGTCTCTAATTTGTTTTGAAGCAAGAATCACTTCAATCGGAGCTATACAACTCAAGATATGCTTAAAATTCCAAAACGTGTCTATACCTCAATCATGCTCTCTAAACTGACCTCTCACTTCCTTTTGATCAAAATTTTTCAAATCAAAACCAAAAGCTACCAAATTTCATGGAGAGATAAATACAGGTCTTAGGAATCTATCGCTTCAAGAATCAATTCACTCGGAGGTCGGATGAGCGAGTTATGACCGAAAGAATCTAACATGTTCATAACCTCAATCAAGCAGTAACATGTCTTGGCGCGATTGTCATAACTTTCACTAAAAAAGTCAGATTAATTTCGTTCTTATACCATTAGAAATTATACTTCTATATCTACAACTTTCATGAAGACCACAAAGTCAGATTCTGCCTCTAAAATAGCCAAAAATTGCGATTTCCTCGAGCTGACCCGTGAGTGTCCGTTTAACGGACACTGTCGAGCCAAAATGCACCAATTCACCCGAGAAAGTCCGTTAAACGGACATCAAGTCCATTAAACGGACATGGGTAAGGCTTGGGGTCCTTTCTAACCCGTAACTGTCCGTTAAACGGACATGCGTGTCCGTTTAACAGACATGGGGTCTTCCAAAACCCTTCCAAACTTTCTTCAATGCTTCCTACCTCCAATTTAACATCATATACATTTATAATCTTCACAAATTCACTTCTTCTAATGCCTAAACACTTCTTAACAATCCAAACCACAAATTCATTTCATAAACTTCTCAAATCCCAACTCATTTGGTTCATCAAAACCACCATTTCCTATCATTTACCATAGCT
>JANVCQ010000232.1:34388046-34412404 GCA_025531925.1 Erythroxylum plowmanianum
TTCGTTTTGATCCCGATCTGATTTGTTATACGTTTCGTTTTGTCATCCGTTCGTTCGTTATGATCCGCCTTTCGTTTTGTTGATTGATCCGCTTGTTGATGTTCGATTCACATTTCGTTTCCGCACTTTTGTTATTCAATTGTCCGTTTGATTCGTTCCGCCTCTTTGTGTTTTCGCCTTTTCGTTTCCTTTTTTCGGTTGGGGTCCAGTCCCGAGATCGAGTCCCAACATATACCATCCTAGGGCTTTATTATGCCTTAAATCATTGTGAATTTTTCGTAACTATACAACTTACTATTTCTTTAATTTTTTGATTCAAGTTCATATACTAAGTTCTAATTAAAGAAATACCGAGGTATATGGCATTGTCAAACCATATAAATCGAGAATGTAAGTTCTCACTGTGATTCCTAAGCTCATGAAATTTTTCACTAATAAGCCTCAGGGGAACTTCATTATGGGTTTCTAGCCTATATACCATCCTAGGGGTTTATTATGTAAAGAACTGCCATATATGCTAAACCTATGAATTTCGTATGTTAATACTAAGTTTGAAATAATCATAATGAAGTTCTAGTATTCATGTTTGAATTAATCACCTATAAGTTCATTTCCAAAGTTTGAATTTAAACAAGTACTATAGTACGTGGCATTGTTACACCATACGAATTGAGAAAGCAAGTTCTCATTGTGACTCTTAGGCTCGTGAAAATTTTCACCGATAAGCCTCATGGGAGCTACATCACGGGTTTTCAGCCTGTATACCATCCTAAAGGTTTATTATGCAAAAAACTATCATGAATTTCTTATGAGTTTCAAAATTTTTGTTTCATTATTATGCATTGGATCATCCACAAGAACTCAAACCCATTCCACATATAGTAAATACTTATATAATCCATACATCTACTCATCAATGATTCAAACAACACCCAAATATAAATACTTAGACTATTAAAGAAGAACATAAAAACTCATATTGATTATAAGAATACTTTAAACAACACAAAATCAATACCTCCTTTGCATTCAGCAAAACCTAAACACAAATACTTGTTTTATTAAAGCAACACATATGGTAGACATTAGTTAGACAACTTAACTGGATGGACAGACAAACACAAACTTCAAAGAAGAAGGATGAGCGATGCTCTTCAACATAAAATAGGGCCTGCGAAAAAGAAATTTTCGTATTTAACATAATACACTTGTTTAATAGTTTTGTATTTATATTGTTGCATAACATGCCAAATTTGACTATAAGCATTAACAATCAAATATCAATATAATGTTAACAAAAGCATGTAATATATATCAACACAAGCAGAACACTCCTGACACTTTAACATAATCGTAAAAAGAACTTTCATGCATTCATGTAATTTTCATATTGTAGATATAAACATCAAGTCTTTAAATGTAAAAATAACTATAATGTTTTTGATTCTTTAGATATGAAATTCATCTTAAGCTTTTTACAAACTCTTGGGTTCCCTGCTGAATTCATTGGTTAGAATGATCAATAGATAATTATAGTTTCCTATGACATTTTAATCAATGAAGAGCCATCGACATTATACCATTTGGTGATTACTTGTGGAGAATCTACCATCTATAATGCATGATATCTCAATCGAATCATTAATCGGTTGTACATAAGTATTCTATCATTTAGTGAATTGTTGTCCTTTCGTTGGGACTCTACCATCTACAATTATATAGGGATTCTGGGATCCACCTATAATGTCATAACAACAGCTCTTCTAAGTGTAGGTGCACATAATTAAAATAAGACTCCATAGAATTCCAAGTCAAGTTTTGTATAATTATTACCATTCTCATATATATCATATTAAATATTTATATGTCTTATATTCATCAAATTTCTTAAATCATGAACATTTAAAATCCATTTCCTATATTTTACACTCATTTTTTGCTGAAATCAATTTCAATATTTATACATATTATTACTCAACCACAAAACTTCTACATATCTTAGAATCTCATGATTTATAACCCTAAGTAAGCAAAGCACATAAAGCTAAAACTTTTATATTTAGACTTCTTAAAAATGTTCATCTAACTATATGAAAAATACCAAAAAATAACCTATATAACATCGTCCCAAAAATGAGCGTACAATCATTAGGCTTATCAACTCCAAAACATACCCTAACCTGTACCAACACCAATTAAACATCCAAAAAAACTTACAAAGACATCTAAACAATATATGAAACATTAAGAAACACTTAGCATATAACATGTAAAGAAGAATGACCAACTCTACAAATTAAGTATACAAAAGCCAAAAATCTAAGATGTTACAATTCTTGTGGACTATGAAATTCCCATAAAATTTTCACTATTCGACTAAACATTATGAAGAGCCTAATATTTGGAATCAAATTTTAATTTACTTTTATTTAAAGATTAAATATTTTATAGTTATAAAGGTTGATAGGCGATAATATGATTTAGATCATAGATATATTTCCTTAGCGTTGAAACTTATTGAAACATCATGAAAATATTAAGTGCATTAGTAAGACCAAATGACATAGTTAATTAGGCATATGAATCCAAATTAGATTCATTGTTCCAAATTATATAAGTTTACATAGCATGCAATTGATATATTATTTTTACTAACATAATTACCAATAATATCTACTAGAGCAAAATTCTTTCCTAAAATATGAAATTGATAATTCATAAGTTCATTGGTGTAATTTTATTTGAATTTTGGTTATAAAAGATAGATATAGATGGTGCAAGTAATTAAATTCACTTAATATCACAAGATTACATAAGTGATTTTCTCTTAATTTTGGTTATAAAAGATAGACATAGATGATGCAAGTAATTAAATTCATTTAACATCACATGATTATATAAGTGCTTCCGAATCTACTACTATAAAAGATAGACATAGATGGTGCATATGACATATAAATATGAACCTACTATAATAAATGATCCAGGATGTCTCCTTATACCATAATTATAACACACAGCACATATAAGTTCCATAGTTGTTTTATTCATCATTAGGCATACATAATTAGCTTAAAGTGTTATCCGATCTCTATAATTCAACTCAATAACATTGTATAATAAGAGTTTCTCACCTAAGGTAGAATTGTTATTATCTTAATACCTGTATGATTTAGGAAACACTTTAACTCCCTAAATAAATAAATAAATAAGAGAGGTTAGACATATAAATAGGAAGGTGTAAAATCATGAAACAAACAACTACAACCTACCTATATATGTATACAATAATTAATTCATTAACTTTATAAAAATATTAAGTGCATTAGTAAGACCAAATGACATAGTTAATTAGTCATATGAGTCCAAATTAGATTCATTGTTTCAAATTATATAAGCAATTGTCCTAATTGTAGTAACTATCCAAATTAAAAAAGTAGCATTGTAGTAATTAGACAAGCATTCCCATAATTCATATGTAATCTATTTATACTTAAAATAACCTAAAACATTTATTAGAAACAAAACTAACCACTTAATGGCTAGGACAGTAGCATTGGTCAATTAATTCTATTACAAACTTGTGATACATGTTATTAAAAGATCAATTTGAGGAAACACAAAAGAATAAAGTGTATTGAACCTTAAATCATTCAAAAAATACACAAAATTTAAATATATTATGAAATATTAACAAAGACATAAATACTTGTAAACTAAATATGCATTATAATCTAAACAGGAAATAATTATGACTAATAGAAAGAGGAGAAGCCAACAATCTTACTTGCTAAAGAAAAATGATGTTCTTAATCTTAGGAAGCTTATTTCGTCACCTTAAAATTTTCCTACAGAAACAAATTCAATTATCGAAAACCAAGAACATCAATTTAAAATAACAAAGTAAAGAATAATAGTAACTCTAACCTTCAGATAGACAAATGAAATGATAAATTTTCAAACAAGGTGGCTTTTCTAAGTTAGAGACTAAATTATATGGATTAAGTTGTTATTTGAAAGGTTTGTTTAAATTAAATTGATTAAGAATTGAATGCAAGTATTTGAATAGGTTGTGATATGATGTCATGTGTGACCCATATTACAATGTCAAAAGGTGATGATAATATATGGGCCCTTATTAATTAGAAGGGAGAAGGAAGTTCAAGATAACTATTCATAAACCATGTCTATAAATGGTGGTGTAACACTAAAGAGTTGCATATAGTTGTCAACTTTATTAAACCCACCAATAAATATGAAATGAATCTTTAACCTTGTATTGTCATTCCCGACTATGATAATTAAAGTTACAATACCAATTTTTCTAATACAAAAAATACATAACTTAATTATCTAACCCAATTAAAATATACAAATAAGGGAAAAACTAATTGAGGCCCTCCAAAGCTCTTTAATTGATTACTTTAATATTATGTATATCCATTACGTACAATGAACAAGACTTAACCTTGATCATTCTTTGCATTTTTTCTTTAATCTTTTCCACGCATTTTTAGACAAAAACTCATAATAAGAGTATCGTATAGTAACAAGCAAGAGGAAAATAGGTAAATATTGAGATGATGGGACAGAAATTTTGTTTGTGTAAATTATAGGTTAAAATTATGATTATGATAACTTTGGTTATGTAAATTCTTGAACAAATTTATAATTATGACAAGGAATATATACCCACAAAAATTCTAGTGCCAATTTCTCAATGTTTTTGCCTATGCACAATGAATGATCTCAAGATTAGGATTATGATATATGATTAAATTTGGATATGGAAGCAAGCAATAAGGTGAATAGATAAATATAGAGGTAGTGAGAAAGGAACTTTGATTGTGTGAACTCTTGATGAAAACTAGGATCATAATAAGGAGTATATAACTGCTAAAGTTCCATCCTCCATATTTCAATATTTATATTTGTCGATAGTGTCTCCTTTAAAATACAATAATATTGTAATAACAAAGAATTAACTTTGGTGGTGTAAATTCAAGATCAAAAGAATGATGGTGTTAAAAGGAATATATACATAACAAATTTCCTTCTATAGTTACTCAATATTATTGTCTATGCATTATGTATCTTCAGAATTTTGTATATAGGAATATAGTTAAACCATTATTATTGTCAAAATTTTATTGATTTTCTAGGATGTAACTACCCATGAATGCATAAATTTTAACTTCTATCTGTTTTTATTGATATAGTTCTAAATACGATGAAGTGGGGATTATTAGACCTATTAGTGAAACCATTGAATAGCTGAGGCCTGAGGCATATAATTTAGATTGTCAAACGCGTATATATATTTATAATGGTCAAGGCACGGCTATAGAGAAAGATATTATTATATGAGTTATTACTGGAAGTATATCACGATTTATTGATATAGTGAAGCCTATTAAAGGTTCCTTGTGTTCGACATATGCATTAGCAGGTTTTTAGTTACTTTACAGAGTTGCTTTCCAGCTTATCTTTCCAAACCCTACATAAAAGCAATCTGTTTAAGACAATCTTCAGGCTTGTTCAGAAATATATCGTATAGAGATTTGCATAGACACTCAACCCCAAATGATCAAAGCAGTACACAAAATCCAGTAAAAAACAAACCCAACTTACCTCAACCAATGATTAAACGAAGACACAGAAGGAAGAAGGGAACCGAGGTACGCAAAGAAAGAAGGGAATTGAAGCACGTAAAGACACAAAACGAAGACGTGGAAGGAGCCGAAGCACATAAGGAAGAAGATGGATGCAGCAGGAAGAAGATGGACGAAGAGAAGGAAACCGAAGCATGCACGGATGGTGACGACAACAGAGAACTAGTGACAGAAGAGAAAATGAAAGAGAGGAAAAAATGAGCATCGGTGAGGGGAAGGGCGGTTTCATGGGTAGGTTAAACACTTAACCAAAATGATGTCATTTGGTGTTACACCAAACGATATCATTTTCAATTTATTAAAAACGTTGAAGTCAAAGCTAACAATGACGTTTAGGTTTTAAATTTATCAACGGAATCTAGTCCCGTCAATATACCCCAACCCTTATTTTCACCGCCAAGCATTCCCGACAAATTTACCAATAAAAATGGCTATTCCATCGCTATTCTGTCAAAAAATTTGCCGGAATAATTTCTCTCCATCTTTGCCGGCAGAAAATTTGTCCATCGCTAATTGTAATTTTTTCAACAATTTTACCAATAGGAATTGATATTTCATGGCTGATTGTCTATGGTATTTTTACCATTGCTAATATTTCGTGAGTAATTTGTAATTTTCCTGTAGTGAATAGAATAATCAAATTATTAATATGTTTGATCATCAAAGTAGATTATGAGATTCAAAGAGTATAAAATTTCCTCTAAAGGAAAATTTTGTCATGAAATGACGACTTCATACACATTTGTGAGATGATCTCATATTACTTTTAATATTTTCTTTTCCTCTATGATTTACAAAAGTTCATTAGCTAAAGCTAGATAAATATTTTTCAATAGTTTATTTATCAATTTCGTACCATTTGGTGTGATTCTAGAAGTCCGTCGACCATTTACTAGTAGCTACAAGATAATTAACCCTTGTGAAGATAACTTTTATCTTTAACTTCCATAACAAGATATTATTCTTATTAAACTTCAGAGTCTTAAATTTGATTGTAAATAGCTTTTACTATTTCATATAAATAATAATTGTATATGTAAATATTACCCTATACCTTTAAAGGTGAATAACAGTTCTTTCAAAGGGGTTAGCTGGGAAACTCACCAAGCAAGCAAAACTCCAAACTTAAACAAAGCCTTCTGTTGTCTGCAAAGAAAGAGAAACCACTCATCACCAGACCGTCACATACCATAAGAGATCCACGACGCGATTGAAAGTAGAGAAGAACTAAATAAATAAGTTTGATATTGGTGTGTATGCTTTGAAATGCTTTAGAAGAGTCTTCTCCAAACAAAAAGAAATTAGACGTTAAAATTGAGGAAACTGGGATGATATTTTATGAAATATTCACAGTTCATGTTCTACAGTCAGAGATTTAACAACTGGGTGTAAACCACAATGCAGTCTCCCATGTTTTTATTTGACAATTTATAACCTATCTCGTTTTAACGTCTACCAGGTCAACCGAATAGTGCTATTCAATTCGCATGATACAAATTACAATATATGAAGAGGAGAAAGTGAAGCACTAAGATTATTTGTTACGAGAAGAGAGGAGCAAAGGCCAGCTAAGTGCTAGCTTGCATCTCTAATCCGTGTGCGTTCACTGTCAGTATCAAAAGCACCTAATAGCCACAAACAAAAACTAAGAAGGATTGGTTCCTGACTATCAAAATGACCACTTTGCCTTAGAGTGGCTAAAACACTAAACATTAGCTATCCACTTGCACTATAACAACTGGAACTTGGTGCCACGATTTATTTGAGACAAACAATCCCCACGAAATTCCCACGCTTTCACCTTTTCTAACACATATAAACACACACAAAACCAAACATATGTACATGTTTCTTCTCTTGTATACCTACCAACCAATACCATACCCCTCAATACCTCTTCTTTTGTAGTCGCTTTCCATAACACATAAAATTAAACACCCATACTATACCATACATGTCTGACCCTTATAATCCAACTTATGTGTACCAAACCAATCAAGCACCATCCTTTGACTCTAATTCTCCTTCTACAGTGAACTCATTTGACCCAATTTTGTCTTCTCCAAAAGCCACAGCTCAACCTTCTAGGTCTGCCACCAGTATGGCTACGGCTGCAACCTCAAAATCCAAGAGACATCCTTTGTATCGTGGGATAAGAAGCCGAAGTGGCAAATGGGTGTCAGAGATCAGAGAGCCACGCAAGACCAGTCGCATTTGGCTTGGAACATTCCCTACTGCCGAGATGGCAGCCGCTGCATACGACGTGGCAGTGCTTGCCCTAAAAGGCGGCGATGCGGTTCTTAACTTCCCTGATTTTGTTGGAACATATCCTGTGCCTGCTTCATCGTCTTCCACAGATATAAGGAATGCAGCTGCAGCAGCAGCTGCATTGAAGAGGGCAGAAATTATGAGCAAAAGTCAAGTTTCAAGGCAGTCATTGAATGACAACTCAAATGGTTCAGATATGGCAGCAGGTGTAGAAGAATTTGTTGATGAGGAGGCACTGTT
Organism: Erythroxylum plowmanianum; assembly: GCA_025531925.1. Classification (NCBI taxonomy): domain Eukaryota; kingdom Viridiplantae; phylum Streptophyta; class Magnoliopsida; order Malpighiales; family Erythroxylaceae; genus Erythroxylum; species Erythroxylum plowmanianum. The sequence goes on from JANVCQ010000232.1 coordinate 34,396,227, forward strand.
TGATATGCCAAATTTCCTCGTGGACATGGCCGGGGCTATGATGGTTTCGCCTCCAAGAATAACGTCACCGCCGTCGGATGACTCACCAGATACTTCTGATGGAGAAAGTTTATGGAGCTATTTTTGATAATGCTCCAAGTTAGCCTTTAAAACTAATCCGTTCCAAACCGGCCAAATAAAAGACTGGACTGGAGAATATATGGAAGCATGTGTGTTGATGACCTTTTGTGCATTATGCGCCTGTCTTCAGAGATATTCATAGACCACAAATTTGAATAAGATAGACAGCGTGACACAAAGTCCAGACTAAATATAGGAATTTGACAGACTGAACAATAAATTAGGGTTTTGTTTTGTGTTTATGAGTGAATGTATAATATAATATTCTTTGTTGTTTAGTGTAATGTTTTCGTATTCTTCAGCTTCTTTTTTATTCTTCTCCATTTGCGTTTCGCATTGCGTATTTTTATCTTCATGGGGTGGAAGTATCATTGTTAGGAATGTTTGACTTCAGGTACTGCCTTCAGCTTAATGTATTGGGCAAATTCCTGACTTGGCTGCTTTTTATTTTTCCCTATAATCGATGCACCAAATTGAATTTAATATAAGTCTAATTTTCCAAAATTATATAAGGATCTATTAGTAGCAAAGTGGAGAATCTAGTGCATGTGCTTGACATACAATACAAATAAGCTCATATGCAAAATTTAGCAAGTTGGCCTCAATTCGTATTCATTTAATACACTAGAAAAACATGCTTCTCATCATAGACTCTCAATACATACCTAAAGTTATTGAATTATGATTTGGGTAGTGTTCTAAACTTAGAACATGCACACAATATATATTTTGGACAGGTAATTGTAAAAAAATAAAAAGTTGATTTAAGCACTTCCTACACATCATTCTACTTATTTATTTTTAACAATACATAATCAGTTCACTAATATGTATCATAATGTTTAAAAAAGTTGACTAAGAAGATCATAACTGCTATATCAATTTTATTCAGTAGGGAGTTGGCTCACTTGGTACATCTCATCTCATTCGCAATATGCTTGGATCCTGTTACGAAATAAAGAGATAATGGTTAAGCACGCATCTTATTTACAAAGGCAAGGGAAAATAGTTTGCATATGTGTGGTCCATGAAAGGCAAGGGAAAATAGTTTGCATATGTGTGGTCCATCGAGATCATGGCTCAAAAAACTTAAGGGTCCGTATGAGACGAGAGGTTTTCAGTTGTCAACATCTAGTGATGAAAGATTGAACGCAGGAAAGAGAAAAAATGGAATTGGATTTCGTTACTAGGAAAAGATGTGCCTCTTTTCAATAAACTGTTTTACTGTTTGAATTTGAGTTGCAATCATGTTACTATGAACAGGTGTCTCCACCGTTTCTCAGCATGATTACGTTTTCATAACATGTTCTTGAAGAACATGGTCATGTCTCGCTTTGCATAGTATTCCATGACCTACTTTTTCCTTTTAGATAAGCTGATAAATATATTTACTCTTGCTAGTAACATGCAAGTTATTGCGAACGCTGCTCGTAGTGTCAAAGGACAGAGGTGGGACTTGAGAGTGAAGTTAGCAATCTAGCAGACGGCACCTCAACAGTGGGTGCATAGCTTAATCATAAGGAGCTGGAATTACGATTTATATTGCTTAGAATAAAAGGAAAAGAGAAAAGATTTGTACTCAACACTTTCGAAGAGAAAATAATCAAATATGCGAGTTTGTAGGTCCAACAAGACATTGTCAGGGCCGACAAAGTTCCTCTACTGATCTTTAAGAAGACAAAAATACTTTGTCAAAACTAGTGGACCCTCTCTAACTATCTGAACGCTGCACAGCGTAGCATTCAGAACTCCGTTTTGGATAACTAGCTTCAAGTCTCAGCTCCTTTATACGTGAATCAACAGAAGCTTAGTTTCCAGTATTCCGCACAAACCTGATGTGATGATGATCAAGGGGACAGCCTATTGAGAAGGTTCTTCGATTGAAGAGCTAGCTTAATTTTTCAAATTTGTCCCTTGTAAAAAATTGATTGAAAGCTATGACATTTCAGTTATAGTAATCAACACAAATAAAATAATGAATGTGGAAGACGGTAATTTCAAATATTTTCTCTCGCAAGACCCTTTATATAAAGTTAAATTTGATTTAGTAACTCTAAAAACTCAAATTTGAAGCGATTTGTAAATAAAAAGTATTTGATTAGCCTTAGTAGGGAAATGACTTAGCTAGAATATGACAATTGTTACTAATTTTGTGCTCAATTCTTACCTCATAGCCATCCTTTATATATATATAGGTCAAGAATTGAGCACAAAATTAGTAATAGTTTAGGTCAAAACCTATTACTTTGGAATTTAGGATAAACACTCTTAAAAAGAGTCAATAATAACATTGTTAACTTTTGTGTCATATATCATCAATCATGATCTTTTTTTTTCCAAGATTGGGTTCTTGACTAATAGGCGTGGATCTCTTCATGGAGGGACTGAAAGCGTGGCTACAAGTCGGCCGTGAAAATCCAAAAGTGTGCCCTTGAAACGTTGAAAGGTGGAGATAGTCGTGTTGGAGTTTAATTCAATGAAATAGGAACAAAAAGGCACGTTTTTGGGGTTTTTGCCTGTACAAAAAGGAAAATTGTAATAAGCCGTAACTTTTGTACAACCATAAAGTTTGACTAAGGCAAAGACAAGGACATGGCCGACACTACCCCCCCATTGCCGTCCTCTCCCTCCTTGGCAGTGCTTTCCGAGTTTGGTGATCAGTCTCTCTCTATCTGTGTCTGGCATATGCACTACGAATACACACAGATAGAATAATATCCACGCACTTAATACAATTTCTTTGACAACACAACAGTCGTCAACCTTATATGAAATTGACGTCTATAACTGGTTTGTGGAAAATAAGATCCGACTGGAAGCAAAACGTAAAGCTATACATGCGGCAAAATGATTCATGCCGACTCATACAATTACAAGTTTACTAATTTAGAAGTATAAATCAGAGTCTCGCTAACTCTGGTTTTAAGGATAATTTGTTTTTAACTCAAAATCTTGATGATAAGTAATCATTCTCTCAAATGAGTCCGTTTGAAAGAGGCTGCAGATTCAACCCATGTTTTGCCTTCTTGTAAGTTCCACTGTACAATGTTGAATATTCAAGCTAAGCAGTCTAACATATATAAAGCTGGTCAAGCTAGTGGGAATATTTTAACTATAAGAGCCCACTATAGTATGGCAACAGGAAGATCGACAAAAATATGATTAAGGGAATTTTATAATGGACATTCCATTTGTGTCAACGTGGAACCGCGGCTACCATCTATTATTAGTTGCCGAAAATAGAAAATTATAATTAATTAGTTTTATGATCATCCAACGTCCAGTGTAACTTATAGATGGCTTGACATCTACGAACAGGAGGGGGGACAGCATCCAATGCGGTTGATTGAGTATGTCTTTCTGGTTTTATTTCACTAATAAATTGAAAAAAAGAAAAGCTCCATTGCTCTCTAGTGTGTCTCTTTTTAGTTTCATTTCTTTGATATTTGTTTGTGAGTCTTTTTTTTAATTATTTTAGTTGCCAAGAGATTAGAATATGAGTTCGTTATAACGTTGATTAGGATGATCACTACAACAATGATGACTATTAGCAACGTTTTTTTTTTGTAATGAAATGAAAATCGTCACAAATAGTTAACTTTTTGTGACGATTTTCAATAATGCCACCAAAAGCTTATCCTTTCGTGACGTTTTATAGAGTCATCACTAAATGCATGTCTTTAGTGACGATTTTAAGGAATCATCACAAAATGTTTATCTATTTACGACGATTTAGAATTTTTGTTGTCAATGCAATCATCGCAAAAAAACTGGTCTTTTGATGATGAATTTTTTAAATCATCGCTAAAAGCTCAAACAACAAAATCACATTTAATACTATTGACTATAATTCTAAGTGTGAAAATAAATTTAGCTATCAAAATTGTCAAATCATTCCAATAATTTATGAAATGATAAACTTAAAACTAATTAATATTACATATATTTATGTTTTTATTTTTATTTTTTAAATATGATTTGACAATTTTTTATGATGTCACAAAATTTACAAATAATTTTAACATAAGGTTTGTAATATAATGATCATATATGGTTATTACAAAAAAAACCAATAAATATTGAAATATGGTAAAGTTATTAAAGAAGATAATTTTGGGAAGTTATTAAAAGTTACGTAAGAAGAATTATATGCAAGGTGTTCGAAATTCTCACAGCTATCTTCTGTTATGAAGTTGTTGCATTTAAAGGTCTATAATAAATGGAGTAACAAATTTTTTGACATGCTAATTGACTTACTTAATGATACACTACCTATTGGACACAAATTGCCCAAATCTTACCATGAAGCAAAGAAATTGTTAAGAGACCTTAGATTAGGATATATATCAATACATGCTTATACGTATGATTGTGTTATATTTTGGAAAGATAGTCAAGATCTTGAGCAATGTCTAATTTGAGGCACATTAAGGTGGCAAGTGGATGATGGGAAAGGGAAAAAGATACCGCATAAAATCTTAAGATACTTCCCTATTAAACCACGATTACAAAAGCTTTTTATGTCAATAAAAACAGTTATAAATATAAGGTGACATAAAGATAAACGCATTGATGATAACATTATGTGTCATCCAGCAGACTGAATGGCATGAAAAGACTTTGATAGAAAGTTTCTATGGTTTTCACAAGATTGTCATAGTATTCGAATTAGTTTGGCCTCAGATAGATTTAATCCATTCGATGATTTGAGTACTTCTTATAACATATGGCCGGTAATTCCAGCTTCATACAATTTACCTCAATGGAAGTATATGAAGGAGCCTTTTATGTTATTATCTTTACTTATTATAGGACCTACTGCTCCTGGTAAGGATATTGATGTATACATGCAACCACTAATTGATGACTTAAACCTTCTCTAAGAGGATGGATTAGAAACTTATGATGTTATTGTAGGTGAAACATGTATAATGCATGTGGCCGTTTTGTGGACTATAAATGACTTTCTAGCTTATGAGAATTTGGTTGGATGTAGTACTAAAAGGTATATGACTTGTCTAGTATGTATCCATCAAACTCATTCAATAAGGCTACGAAGTAAAATATGTTATAAGGGACATCATCTTTACTTGGAACATAGGCATAGATGGAGAAGAAGCAAATTATTTAATGGAAAAGTATAATTAAGTGAAGCTTCCTTGCACTTGTCTGGTGATTATGTGCTTTACCAAATATCACATATGGGTGACATTATACTTAGCAAACACCAAAGAAATAGAAAGCGAAAGTGAAGTGTTGTTGAATTTAATTGGAATTAAAAAAACATATTTTTGAATTTGCCATATTGGAAGGAATTGTTATTGAAGCATAATCTTGATGTGATGCATATTGAAAAAAAATCATTTGTGAGAATATTTTAGGAAATTTGATGGGAATTGATAGCAAATTGAAGACACAATTAAGGCTAAATTAGACTTGGAAAACATGAAAATAAGAAAAAAAATTTATATTTGAAAAGAAGAGATGATGGGTCATACATAATTCCACTTGCATATTACAACATGTCAAAAATGAAGGAGCAAACTTTTTGTCAATTTCTTAAATAAGTCAAGTTTCCTTATGGGTATGCATCGTTATGTCAATGTCAAAGAGGGGAAAGTATCGAGGTTGAAAATTCATGATTGTCATATATTTCTGCAATGATTACTTCCTCTTAGAATATATAGGTGTTTGCCGAAGGATATTTTTCTAACTTTGGGACAATTGAGTTTTAGATATCTATTATAATGACACCTGATAGAAACAAAGGGAAGAATGTGGCAAGTATTGAAATTTTCCCTATCTAACAACAACCAAATATATTAGTTTAAAGCCAACAACAACAATTGACCTTATCCACTAATAAAGCAAGTTAGTAACAACCTCCATCTGCCTCAACTAATACAGAAGGATCTACAAGTTTGATAATCTTTAAGACCTACAAATAGACTTATGCTCAAATATATATTTACATGTTTAATATGTATTTTCTTATCAATATCCATTTGTTGTCAAGTTCTAATACTAACATCAGAAAAATAAAAAAGAAAGTAGTAAAGGTATAACTAGAGGTTGTGAGTTGCAATGAACAACAAGTTGTTAGTACATATTGATACTTCACAAGTTGTCCTATGGAAAAGATTTAATCAGCAAAATTGTCTAGTGAGTTAAGGATAATTGCTATAACTGAATTACCTTGCCTAAAAAATGCCAAAGAATTGAAGGAAGAAAACTTACTAGAAAATGCTTTGGATAATTTCGGTAAATTTTCAACTTATTTAAGTATATGCAATACTATTTCACTAATTTTAAGATTAATTATACTTTTACTTATTGTTTATAAATAAAATTGAATATCGTCGATATCGACAACCCTAATGTCTCAAACTGTGTCACTATATCAACAACCCTAATGTCCCAAATTGTGTCACTTTACTATTGAAACAAAGGACTAGGGATTGTCATTATCTGCATCAATAGTACAATCTTTTTCATTTGATGAGGAGATAAGGTGACATGTTCCGACATGGATGTTTGAACAAAATTGGTATAATTTTTGTGATTATTGAGCCTCTTCCAATGTTCAAGTTTGTTTTCTTTTCCTTTACATTTATTCCCATTAATCTTGTTAAATGATTTAATGACGACCTTTTTCTTTATTTAGGGAAAATGTGAGAAGGCCAAGGTGAATTGAGCATAAATGAAAACTTCTCATAATCAAGGTTCCAAACCATTCGTTATCCTGCAACACAAATATGTAAGATGTTTGTTTCTAAGTTATAATTATATTAATAAACACCATATTATTTATTATATATATTCATGTTTTTTTTCCATAAAATAGAGTGAGAAAGAACTGCATAGAGAAGAGTGTGATAGGATCACACTATACAAACTCACTCACTAAAAAAAAGTTTAAAGGTGGATGTCTGAAGAAACGCACAATAATTATATAAGTATAAAAATTTATTTAAATTTTAAGTTTATTTATTTATGTAATCTAGCTAATAATATTTGCATTGAATATTTATTTTATTTTTAAAATTTTAGAATAAGATGTAAGAGTTGTTGGAAACACCAATGTCTAAAAAAAATGAGTTAAATATAGAAGACATTTGTAACAAGGTGCTTGGTATATCAGAGGTCTTGGATTTGACGCTAAACTAACTATTTCATCCTCATCAATACTAGCATACGTTTCATGTCTTAAAAAGGAAGACAAGTCACTTAAAAAAAGTTAGTCAAGCATGAAAAGTACCTAAGACAATTACTTGACCCGAATTATGTAAGTAGTGATGATAAAATTGAGTTTGAGTGACTAAACTAATCTCAGTATTATTATTTTGTATATAAATTTTTAAAGTTATAATTAAAATCGTGTACACAATCAATTTTTTATATACAATGCTTTAAATTTTTAATTATTTTTGTATTATAATAAATTAACAACAAAAAATATAAATATTATATACAATAATATGGACTCAAAATGTCACAAATAATTATAATTAACATATTATAACATTTAGTTAAAATATATATTAAAATTTTGATTGCATTTTACAAAACGTAGCTAAAATTTTTTGACTATATCCTCGAAAACATAGCTAAAAACTTGTGGTTACATTTTTTAAAATGTTGCTAATTATATGTTTTTGAAAATGTAGCTAAAAACTTTTAGCTACGCTAATAATCTTTAACTACGAAAACTAAGTGTAGTTAAAAGATATTGGTGATAATTACTCAAAATATTGCGCAAAAAATTAAAGACAGTACAAAAAAATTATTAGAGTCGGTTAACGAAAAATATCATCTATAATTTTCTGCTGCAAAAATTTAGTAACGTTTACAAAGATGATTATAAATGGTCGCTAATGTCTATTAGCAACAATTTTGAAACGACAATTTTTTCGTTGCTCCAAGTCTCTTCTATTTTAGTGCGAATACCCTTTCAATTACAAAGATGGAGGTTTTTTCTTTCTCTTGCTTCAGGCCCACTTGCGCAATAAAATAAGGTTTGTTGTACAACGAAATAGTGAGCGGTCCATCAAAGATGTAGTGTCTCCCCCATTTATCCCAATCATTATGCTCTTTGGTTTTGTTATGATAATTTTGTCTTTTAACTTTTTCTCTTTATTTGTATTAATTGCTCTAAATCCACATTGATCAATTGGATTTAAATCTTTTAACTTTGATTAGACAGTACTGGACACCCCAGTTTGTATCGCAGAAGTTTAATGGTTAACTTTCTACTTTTGTTGAGGTTTTCAACGATCTTGCCTACGTATCATGAGGCTATTGTTATTCCAGACCAACCCAGCAACTACGTAGATTTATGCATATGCATCCTTATACTCGTAGGTTTTTGCAGAAAGGTTCATTATGTATATATTGCCATCACGTGGATAAAAGGGCTTTGGCTTGGGGCGAAACAGGTGAACTCCCCATTGATTTATATCCCCTGGACTTTCTGAACTAAAGTGAAAGTTACATGATGCGAAAAGGATTAAGATTATATGATAGTAAGAGGGCCCTGATTAATACCACAATCTGGCCTTTTTCATGTGATTTTCGTTGTACAAGTTTTGTTCTCTTCGTTTTCCCTTTTTACTATGCAAGCATGTTCTTCAATATTATTATGAGACGCGTTATCATTCGATTTATTTATAGGTTGCATTATGTTAGCCACGGTTTTAAGTCTAATTTGAACATTTTCAAATATATTAAGCACATGTGTGGCCCAACTCAAAAGATGACCTTCATTTTTTAAATCCACTTCCCTTCTATTTCAAAACTTTTAGACCCAAATCAAATCCCTAAACGTCTATTTTTATTTTATAATATTCCTATAGATAATTAAAAATGCATTCAATTAAAATATTTATTTTTCATTTGTGTAGAGTATGTCAAAATATTCTAACCTTATACAAATTTATAATGTAAACAAGAGAAAAAGACTTAGATACATTCAAGAATTTTCCTAGAAAAGTAATATAAAGAAAAAGAAGTGAAAATATATTTAAAAACAATCTGTCATATCAAGAAATTAAAAAGATCAAAATTTATATACAACAAAAGTGAATATCAGTTTTTTAAAATAAAATTATAATTTAATTCTAAAATATTTTGAAATACACATTCCTTAAAAAAAATAAATTATCTTTTTAAGATATGTGAGCTTTTGAGCTCATAGTTAAACGTCGAGTTTAATGGGCCAAACCACTTTGCTCAAGTCCACTTAACATCCTTCATGATATTAAAAGTTTTGCTCTTTGCATATTCTAATTTAAAAAATATATCGTAATCTTTTTTATGGAAGGAAGTTTGACATAAATTTTATTTTATTATAATTTTAAATTTTCTCTCCAAATTCCAATTCTAATAGCAAACTCTTAATATTATAATTATATATATAATTCCTTTAGAAAACTATTAATCGGGAATTCCTAACCGTGGAAACATGATTCACGGTATGACTTTAATAAGCCTTCCTCTGCCTTCCTCTCCTGTAGGAGAATATTTACGTTATAATTCATTAGAGTCCATTTTTGACAGGAAACATACGTATTAGTGGATTAGGTTCAAACATATAGAAATAGTTCATAGTCGAATTGTCTCTTTCTTTTTGTTTTAAATATTCCTGCAAAGGTATTATTGTATTAATCAATCAAGTAAAATGCATTAAATTATTTTCATAGATTTAATCAATTTTAATAATAATTTTTTATATTAACCAATAAATTTGTAGATTGCAACTTCTTAAAAATATATTATAAAATATATGCTAAGTTTTATTTACTGTTCAAATTATAATTAATATAATTTACTTAACATGAGTTATACTGAGCTTTTATTTAAATAATAATATAATAATAAACATAAATGTATTTATAAACTTGTGCATATATAAATTGTTAATAAGATAATTAATTTCTTGGACCGAATTAACGGGACATTTATTAGTAAGTAATCACATCTTATTTAACATCTCTCTTTGCTCTGCATTTTTTTCTTGCAATGAGATGTTGACTACTATTTGCTTACGTCTTATTTAGATCTTGTTTTTGTATATTCCGATTTGCGACAACTCAAATCTGAAGTTTCTGTATTAATAATCTAAACTAACAGGTTTTTTTCAAACTAATATTTTAAATAACAGAAAAGGAAAATTTCACACAAGAGGACCTTGGGTTATAAATCTATTTCATTGAAGTAATTTTTGAAGGCAATTAGAAGGAATGGAGCCGAATTAGACGAAAGAAACCAAGTCGTCAAGGCCTAATATAGCAAAAGTTTGGGACTGCGTACAGTATATTGGTAGGGCATGTAACACCCCACTCTCACAAGACATGTACCCGACATTCTGATATCTGAGTACGAAGCCCGAAACAACGATATGCTAAAATAGTCATCAGTTAAAACTCATTGCAAATTGTTTGAAACAATGTATATATAAGCGAAAAATCAATTATCAATTTTGATCCAACTTATTTATAAACAATTTTCAATTACAAAAATTACAATCTTTATTGAACTCATCAAAGTTTCAATAATCACTTGGGCCCACCACAGAATAAAATATTTGCAATCATAAAGTCATTTCATTACCAAATCATAAACATACACTTTGTACAATTCTTACGGAACATAATTCAAAAACACAAAATTCACTAAAGACATATACAAGCACACACTGATCCCGACTTAGAACTCTTACTTGGAGCCTCTCTGGAGTTCTTTACTAAACCCTGAAAGTCACGTTACAATTTCTGATTTGTTTTGCAAACTTAGTTGAGTAACAATCTTCGATGCCTCACTCATATAACAAAATTCAATCATTATATAATCACACAGTTCATATAGTCAAATAATTCATATCAATTTATCATTACATTTTAGCTTTACAAATTATTCAATAAATTTCAATCATATATGAATGCTATATGCATGAGACTCACATTTTTTTTTATTATTGTGACCGAAAGCCTATCACATATATATACATATATTGGCCCACTGGACTCAGTCAAAACATAATCACGAAGCATAGCTCTACATGCAGAAACAGTAATCACGGAGCAAAGCTCTACGTGTAAACACTTTTATACTGGCTACTCTGGTCACAACACCTTTATCTGAGTATACATTTATGAAATGCGTCAAATACATAATTAAGTCATATATAGGAGACATTCATAATTCACAATCAAAATCTCATAGTCGGACCTAAGTCCGGGATTCAACTTTCGTTAAGAATTCAAATATCATTTAGAGGTCATTGGGCATAAATCTGGCATTCAACTTTTCAGTTGAGAATCAAAATATTCAAATAGACAGTCTCATTCACATACAAGTAGCACTTTCGATAATATTCAAATGCATCAAACGTATCGTACAATTATTGTCCGGAATTCAGTACACATTCATCAATATTAAATTAAATTCAGTAATAAACAAAACAAATCAAGGTGAGACTATCTTAGGTTACTCACAGTACACTCCAATATGTTATTACCTAGATAATTTAGCAATATCTGACTGGCATCTAATGTGCTCCTCTATATCATACAAAGCACATTTATATATATCACAAATTTGCACGAATGTATAAGTCTTTCTTTATGCACATCAATGTATAGACAATATGCATAATGCATGTTCAATGACAATTCTAGGTATCTTATTTAGATTTTGTCACCATATCATTCAGATAGCAAAACCCTCATTAATATAATTTGTACTTAGGGTTTGGACCATAATAAAATAATGTGAAACTAATTTCATAGCCCAATTGATCATTTCAGATTGTTTTCTCATAATATACTTTTGAGTCAACTTTATATAATTATTCTAATAAGGTAAATGACAAAATTAGGCAACACCTCCTTCTAGAAAGTTGTTCTCCAATGTTTTAAGTTTCTAATGATATCAATATCATTCAATTTGGTTCATTATTCTATTAGTTATGCTCAAAATACCACAGACTGTGTATATTTGAAATTTTGACTAATGCATAATCATGCATTCAAGCTGTACACCTCATATCTCTCAATTACAATATCCAAAAATTACAAACTTTATACCAATCAAAATCTAAGAGAATAATCTATAATTTTTGGGAATATATCTTTGTCTGATTCGGCCTGTATCAATACAGTTTATTCAATAACAACAGGACTTGATTTCTATCCCTGGTAGTGTTACTGCCTAAACCAAAACTTACTTTCAAGCTCAATTTCAAGACCCTTAAGGATAGAATTCAAATTCAATTTCTTCTTAACATAGGTAACGGGAATTCTTACCTGAATAGTCGAATAGGTAGGGGTACCAATTCCTCATATGCTCCTCCATTTCCCATGTGGCTTCCTCACTCAAATGATTCTTTTCCACTTGACTATAGTCAATGGAATCAATCGGATTTCCAATGACTTATCCAGATATCATACTATCTTGTCTATTTCCACAATATATTTCATATTACTCAAAATTCTCATTTCCTATGCTGACAATAAATCTTAGTCAGATCATATCAATATTTCTTAGCATACTCACATATCACACTTTATGTATTTTAAACATCTTTATTGGTGTTACAAACTTATATGTTATGGTCCTATTTTTACAATAATTTCAAGTGGACCAATTTATGTCAGCTTAGCTTATACTTTTTCCCAAACTGAGCACACCTCGGCAAGGTTATACTCTCAGAAACAATTCATCTATTGCTTGATAATTCACATCTCTTTAGTGTTAATACACTTAACTCATGTGTCTATCTCACTTTATTCCAGTTCTTCGGTATTGATCCACCTAATTCTTTTGTCTTTTTTGAGTCAATTTCTAATACACATCAATTTCACTTATCATCAACACCTCCCATCAATTCTGGCCTTAAACTATTTTTAGGCCTTATTCATTCAAATATAAAGTCGGTCGACTCTTTCTTCGTATAACATCTCATATGATATTCTAATGATATCACTGTGATATTGATTATTATGTTTAAGATCAATTAAAATTAAACTTTGACCTCATGTTCCTATGAACTCTATAATATAAGCTTTAAGCATATCTCCAATAGTTAAGACTGTTGGCAAAAATTACATATAGTCACTCTTTTTTTTACATCCATAGCCATCAAACATTATTTCATCATATTCCTACTAAGATGTAAAGCATAAGTTGTTGTTTATGCTTTCTCTAACAATCTTTTACTCAGTCATCTTTATTGTGTACACAATCTTCATATAACAAACACAAGGTATCAATTTCCTATTCAAACTCAAAATTCGGTTTCATTATCAATTTTCAATTTCCTCAATAAGATTTGTAATTTTTGAATCCTTAATTTGAGCTTTGCTAATATTTTCATTCGCAACTAATTTTAAAATCGTTAGTTAATAGTACTTTGATTTGCCAAAAAATCAACTAAATATTCTATGCTCTCCAATGCATTAGATTTAGTAACCACAATATTTGAATTTGTTCTATTCCTTTATTGAATTTTCTGTTCAAGGGTCAGATATGTACACTGGTTTTACTAAGATAGTACTCATTTGTACAATCGTAGTCCTTCAATACTTCTATCCATTATCTCAGTGTCGTATAAAATTCTTTCAAACTCACTAAGTACCTCAAACTTTATTGATCTGCATATTTATATAAACTATTTGAAATGTCTCACTGTACATATAGTGTCTTCAAGCTGTCAAAGCAATGGCTATTTCAACAAATTTCAAATCATGTATCAAATATTCAACTCATGAGATTTTATTTGTCACTATGCATACAAAATCAGTTTATTATATTACAAGAAAGTGAATCTTAATTTCTAATGTGAGACATCGTTGTATAGTACAAAATCTCCCAATTTGTTATTATTTGTTATGATCGAGTGCCTTTCAGATACAAAATGCAGATATTGGCCATTAGGCTCAGTCTGAAATAGAAATCACGAAGCAAAGCTCTATGTGCAGAATTCTAAGCTTAAAGTGCTTTTAGACAGGCTACTCTGATCACAACGCCTTTATTTAAACAGGTATCATATGCAATGCTTCATATAATAGAATATGCCACATATAACTTTCACTTTTAATGCACAAATAGAATTTCATATTTATTCAAAACCGCAGTTTTTTTAAGTTATCAAAATATTTTTTTCAACTTTTCTAATACATTCAAAATAACTTTTTGAATACATTCAAATACCATTTATGATCATAGCCACTATTTAATTCAAGAAAAATTGGATCACGTTATCCTTTAAAGCCATAATAATGTTGGGGCATTGTTAATTCAAACAAATATTGCCAAAACTCTATGTACTCACGAGTAGTTCTCGTAATTCCTTAAGTAATCAATTCCTCAATGAAGTAATATTATCTCATGTTATTTTTAGTTTTCCCTTATTGTCTCATTTTCTCGAATGATTTTCTCCATTCATTCGACTTCCTTTGATTACCCATTGATTTATTTTGTCTTGAAAATTGATTTGGTGAATTATATTATTGATTTAGAATTTTTGGCGAAAATTTGAGAAAATTATAAAATTATGGGCATTTTTGGACTAAGAAAAATGTCAAGTGGCAAGACAACTGATAAATGATAGTAGAAATAAATGTCAAATGGTAGTAGAAATTATTGATATATGACATTGAGATTTAATGACAAGTGTCACTAAAAATTGGGTGACAAATGGACTAGAGATTAATGGTATTGAGTACCATTAGTAAAAGATGTTATTTTGATTTTTAAGTGGTAAGTGTCATGACACGTCATGACACCCACCAAGCAATTTCTACCGTACTTTTAAATCCACGACATATACATTGAAAGACCATCTTTTAATTGTCTTTCATTTTCACTACGTGCTCTCTTCTTCATTTTCTTCTTCTCCATTCATGATACTCACCCTCACTCTCACAACCCAACCCTTAACGTTAAGCTTTACTATCATCCTTCACTTTGCCAATCTAAGATCCTTGTTGTCTTCTTCTTCTTGACAAAAGCCTAACCTATTCCTCCTTGAAGAGTTGATGATCGTATAAGTTTGGAAAGGTAGGGTTTGTGTGATTTTGAAGAAGCTTGGAGGTTGTGTAAATATAAACATATATGATGATAGTTTAAAGATGAAGTGATCATGATAGTGGAGTAGAATGTGTGTAGAAATTTGATGAATCTATGTATACATTGATGTTCTGCTTTTGTGCTTATGATCAACCATAGTCTATGATTTGTTTATGAATGATATTGAGCTGAAATGGAGATGAGAATGAAGAGGAAATGAAGTTGAAAAGATGATCTAAGTACAAGATGTGTAGGATGTAAAATGTAGGAGTTAAAAATCTGGAAAATTGAAAGAGAACAGCTGGAATATGTTAGCTGTAACATTTTCACTAGATATGCGTTTGTATTTTAGTCATATCTTGATATGTACATATCCAAATGGGATGATATTAAGTTTAGATTCAACTAGAGACATATGGCTATATTTTTCATGAAGGAATCGAATTTAAATTCTATCTTGTAGAGTTTCAAATTTTGGCTTGAAGTTGAATATTGTATATTGTCATGGTTTGAAAATAGTCTGTTGTATTTTAAGTATAACTTGCTGAACACTGAACCAAATTGCATGAAATTAGTGTCGTTAGAAACTTAAGACATAAAGGAATATTTGTTTAGAAGAATGTATTGCCTAAATACCTAATTTATCTTGTCAAATGCACGATTATCAAGTGATTGCACAATCATGTACAAGCACAATCGTGCACTACTGTCTTCTTACCCTACCTTGGTGTTTTGGACATAATTCAGGTTTGAAATGAACCTATATGGTTGCCTAAGTAATTGGTTAAGTAATTAATGAGTTTGGGATGTTGATTAACATTAGGATTGAAGAATGGATTGACTCGATATGAATGTATCTCAATTTGGAAGTTATGAGTCGTTAATGATGTAAAAGTTTTCTTAGAAATGCTAATATTGTAACATCCCACCCTCAAAGAAGGGTAAAATGGTAAAATTGGCATAGGATGGGCTAGATTGAGAGTACATAGGAC
>JANVCQ010000232.1:34453428-34464124 GCA_025531925.1 Erythroxylum plowmanianum
ATGAATTGAGGTTATGGAATTGATGAATTCCAAAAAGGTGAAATTGAATTTGCTTTGATTAAAGAATGAAAAAAAAAATTTACACCGATTTGGATTGTTTAGACAAAGTTATGTCTTGAGTTTCCAACGCTAGTTTTTCTGAGATACACGTTTCGGATGTCGGAATTTGACTTTCAGTTTGATTGAACCTTTTTGTTTTTTTTGATTCCGAGCCATTTGTTTTTTCTTTTGTTTCCGCCCACGCTTTGTGATCACGCTTTTGAAAGTATACGCTTTGTAAATCCATTCCTTCGATTCCGTTTTTGATTTGTTTCCGCTTTATGATTCAGTTTTACGGTTGGGCTCCAGTTTCAAAATCAGGTCCCAACAGTTTACACCCTCCTTTTGAGTATAGCCTTTAGTTACCAATCTACCTTTAAAGGTCTCTACTATTGGGCCCCGAACTTTTATTGGAAGTTAGAACTATTAAATGAGAAATTGTTGGCGATTATTCATGTGTAGAGAAAAGGAGAATTCTTGAATTTGAAATGAAACAAAAAAGATGGTTTAGACACAAGATAGGTTATATGTGAAATGTTGGAAGTTAAAAGCTAAAAAATGTAGTTGAAACATGTTCGTTGAGTATGCTTCGGTGTTTTAGCCATACCTTTTGCTCTAGTTATCCAAATGAGATGATTCTTGATTTGGATTAAACAAGAGAAATAGGGTTACAAATTGTCTAATGAAATCGAGTTTTAATTCAGTCTCTAAGAATACCAATTTTTTAAGGGAAGTTGAGCACAGAATATTGTTTCAGCATAAGAACAATTCAAAAATGTTTGGAGTAAAACTTTTATATTAACCAACCAAATTGAATGATTGTGGTGTTATTAGAAAATTAAGAAAATGAGGAACATTTTTCTAGAAGGAAGTGCTATCAAATTCCTTCAATTACATGATCAAAAAAAGGTCTTGATTTTTGGAAGGAGTTAGGCAATGATTTACATGAATTTTGAGGTCTTAATATAGCATTTTTTTGTAGAGTTAATTAGCATGTTAATGTGAGTAAGATTATATGACTTAGGTTAATTTAATTATAGTGTTAAGGTGGTAAGATTACGTGAGGGGAAAAATTGGCAAGTCATTTAAGCATTTAAGTTACAAGGCATATAAGTAAGGGTAAAATGGACATTGTTCAACCTTAATGGTATAAAAGGAAGAAGAAAAAAGTGTATTACATTTGGAAGAGGCAAAAACGTGATTTGGGGATAGAAAAGAAGAGAGAGTCATAGAGAAGAGAGAAAGGAGAGAAAAAGAACAAAAAGCTAGGGTTTCTTCATTTTTTGGTTTTCAAGAGAGATTTTGAAGTTTATTCAAGAAGGAAAAAGGAAGAGGAGGATGAGAGTTTCCATTAGAGCCAACAAACTGTCCATTTGGTGAAGAATCAAGGTAAGAGCATTCTTGATTTGTTGGATTTTTGGAAAGATTTTGGTTCATGGAGCTTAGGAAATACATGGGTTTAAGTTTTCTAGGATCAATTTTATGAATATGTTTCTTTGGGTTGCCCAATTTGGATTCCTATTGAATGGGATTTTGCCTTTGATGAAGGAAATCAAGAGAGGCAAGAGGAGCAAGAGTAGAAGCATTTTGAGCAAGGTTTTCAAGCAAGGAAATAAAGGTGGGTACATGTTTATAATAGAGTAAATAAGCCACTTTTTTTTTCTTTAAATCAAGAAAATTTAATGATTTAAATTGCATCATAAGTGTTGCATTAATTGTGTCTTGAATGAATTGATAAATTGCTACATGTTTGATATGTGAATTGTGTGATGATTTATTAAAATGATTTCTTTGAAAAGATCGCATGTTTATGAAATCATGTTTTCGAAAATGGTTTTCGAAATATATCAAGTATATGAAATCAAGGTTTTGAAAAGTGTCATTTTGGGTAACAAGTTTTGAAATACATGTTATGTGGGTTTTGGTAGTCCATCCAAGAATTGTCACGTGCACGTTCACCAAGTTAAAGGCTTCTCCCGCCTGCCCCCTAGTGGCACGAAGCTCCTTCATGGACTCCCTCAAGTTTACGACTACATAGGACCATTATGTGGAAATGTGTAGTGCGTCATGTTTATGGATCTACCCAAACCATTCCGATGTGCTTATGTGCTTATGATATATGAACAAGTTTAATGCATTCATGTTTTGTGGTTTGTAAATTTGACTACATGATGAGAATTTGAGAAACAAGTGTTTTATGGATTTCAACAAGAATTTTCTATGACAATGAATTTTTGAATGGTTTTGCTTATTTTTCCATCATAGCTGTTACCCACGAGCTGTCAAGCTCACCCCCACTCTCCTTCCCATATTTAGGTGCTAAGCAAGAGACCGCGTGAAAGAAAGTCAAGACATTACTCCGAATTTGCATGTTTTGTTTTATTTTGGAGTAGTTTATGTAAAACAAGGCTTCAGATGTATTATGAGAATTATTGGGTTTTGCATCCTTTGTATATTGGATTTTGATATTGATGATGTAATGTGGCTTGGAAATGCCATTAAAGGTTTTTAAAACTCTTATTTATGATGTTAATGAAATATGGATTTGAAATGTGAATTTGTGTATGGATGAGGTTAAGTTGTAATTAAGTATATTTGAAGAAGCTATCCACTTGAGTTAATGGACTTCGAACAAGAATTGTTGATACGTATATATACACATCAGTGAGATGTTATGGAAAAGACACATAGGAATTATGAATGATCAGATGTAGTTAAATGTGACAAGTCAAATGAGCTGAGATTTAAGAGGGGATGAAGAAAAGTTGGAATTTAAAGGGTTATAAAATGATGTTGCATAGAGGAAGTGAAAATGGGACAATTTTCAAGCTTTTCATGGGGGTAGGAATTGTGTTTTGAATTCAGGGAGAAAGCTGGATTGATCTAGGTAGAAATAGACAAAATTGTCTTCTGGAAAGTTGTAAAGTATGTAAATTAGCTTTCCAACGATATAAAGTATGTAAATTTAGGATATCGGAGTGAAAAGATATGAGCATTATAAGATGTGATGCTGCATGGAATGTATGCACAGAACAGCTATGGTAAATGATGAGAATGTGGGGTTTTGAAGAATCAAATGGGTCGAGAATTGAAGGTTTTATGTGCCAGATTTGGTGTTTGAATTGATATGAAGTGATTTCGAACTAGAAGAGCTAAATTTGGGATGATTATGAGTGAATATAATGTTAGATTGGATGTAGAAAGCATTGGAGAGGCTTTGTAGGGGTTTGGGGAACCCCTATGTCCATTGAACGGACTTTATGTCCGTTAAATGGACCTTCTCGAGTGAAAAAGAGCCTCAAGGCCTGATAATTTCTGTTAACGGACATGGATGTCCGTTAAACAAACATTCACAAGATAGCTACAGTAAATTGTGATTTTTACCCTTTTAAAGGCCAATTATCACCTTGTGATCTTCATAAAAGTTGTAGATCTAGAAGTATTTTTTCAAACAGTCTAAGAACAAACATAATCTGACGTTTGTATGGAAAGTTATGGCATTTTCACCAAGTTAAGTACAATATGATTGAGCGTATAAACATGTTAGATTCTTTCAGGCATAACTTCCTCATCCGACCTCCAAATGAAGTGATTCTTAAACCAATAGATTCCTAACACATATATTTATCTCTCCATAAACATTGGTATCTTTTGGAGTTTATTTGAAAATTTTTGATGGAGAGAAAGTGAGGGGTCGATTGGGAGAACATGATTGGGGTATGAACACACTTTGGCTTTTTAAACATATCTTCATCTATAGAGCTCCGATTAAGATGGTTCTTGCTTCAAAACAAACTAGAGACTTAGAGTTACAATATCTTTGAAAAAGTCAAATTGAAATTTTGGTTTAAAGTATCCCAAAATCTGTTATGAATTAGAAGAAATGAGATTGTAATTTAGGTGATTGACTAGTGTGGGCACACCACTCTTGTGAGATGTTGGCTAAAGAGGGTTCTTTGAAATGACCCTATAGGGTAATAAGCTCAAGGTTTATGACTCCAGATGTTGGGCTCCAAAACTGGTGTCCAACTTGTTATGGTATCAGAGCAAGTGTTAGGTTCCGAAAACAAGCGGGATCCAACACTTGTGGTATCAGAGCAAGAAGATGAATAGATGATGGTTCAGTAGATTTCATGGGAATACGCTCACGTTTCATGTTTTCGTAAGAGTTGGATTCCGGAAACAAACGGGATCTAACATCTACCTTTCCATCTGATCCACTTTTCCTTATGTAGATCCATTTACACCCTATGGCTTTTACATTTGGTGGTAAATCTACAAGGATTTAGACTTCATTGGCGTACATGGAATCTATTTCCGATTCCATCTCATCGAGCCATTTTTTTGCATCAACATCATTAATAGCCTGTGTATAAGTAATAGGATCCATTTCTTCTTTGTCTATGATGGCTATAATACCTTCTCCAAGACCTATATACCTGTCCAGTGATCTCACAACCCTCCTACTACATCTAGGCATTACTTGATGTTCAGGTTGCTCTTTCAATTCAACTCTTGAATCTATTTCGACATCTTGTTCTGCTATATCCAAATCAACTCTTGCTTTGGATGAAATAGTCTAAGTATTACTTCCCTTCTCCCTTTGTGATTTCTCACAAACTCTTCCTCTAGGAAGGTTGCATTTATCGACACAAATACCTTCCTATCCTGAGGACTGTAAAAATAGTACCCTTATGTACTCGTAAGATATCTTACAAACAAACATACTTCTTAGCTTGGTTCCATCTTTGTGGATTCAAGCCTTAGAACATAGGCTAGGCAGCCCCAAGTTCTTAAATGCATCAATGAAGGCACTCGGTCAGTCCATAACTCCCTAGGTATTTTAGGCACCGATTTGGATGGAGCAAAGTTTGGAAGATCGGTTGCCGTTTGTATGGCATATCCCTAGATCGATTCTGGAAGGCTAACGTAGGACATCAATGATCATACCATTTCCAATAGAGTCCTATTTCTCCTCTCAATTACACCATTCTATTGAGGTGTTCGAGGAGTTGACAAGTTGGAAACTATTCCATTGTCAATTAAATATTGTTGGAACTCTCCAGATAAGTACTCACCCCCTTGATCCGATCGAAGTTGTTTTAATGGCTTGCCTAGCTGCTTCTTAGCTTGCAAATTTAGAATCTGTAGACAATTAAAAGAGCAAAACATACACCATATATATTTCTATCACATAAAAATATGCAGCATGCGAAAATGATTGCCAACCTATGCATCACATATAGGAACCGAAATCATGCATAGGAAAACAAGCTCTGATACCATTTGTTGTATTGGAAAAATAATAATGAAATATTTGGATAAAACGGTAGATTTCAAAACTTTTTAAAAATAAAAAATTACAGAAGCAATATAACCAAATTAACATGTCAATCCGTACATGATATGGTACAAAAAGATAATATTTAACATAAGAACAAGATAGTAAAAATATACCGACTCCTTTGCTACAACTTTAACTCCTCGTTGTGCTATCCTATTCTCGACAATGTATCATCTTCTTGTTATTGTATCCTCTTCTCAATATTGTATCCTCGACCAATCCAATCTACCACTTGTTCTTCTTGGATAACTTGGTTAACAAGATCCTTTGGTGGGAAAGGAAAAGAAAACTTGAAGAGATTTTTCCTTAGAAGAAAGAAGCTAATGATGACATACCTTTCTTGAAATTTTCAGCTATATCATGCAAGATAGGAGAGAGAGAGTCAAAACTGCAAGAACACCTTCTCACTTCTTCTCTATTTTGGTTAACATCAAAAGAAAGAAGAGATACGCATCAAATGCATCACTTCATTCTTTAATCAATCATAAAGAAGCCAATAAATGAGACTCTTCTCATTTATCTTTAAAATGGCTATATGAAAAGACTATTAACCTAAATGAGACATATCATTTTTGGTTTTATGATGAAAGAAGGAAGATGGTCCATCAAATGTTCCTCTTTCTTCTTTAATCTAATGAATGCTAAAAAGGTTACATGATATGATTAAAAGACAACCATTAAATTATTTAATCATAACACCATTACTCCATTTAATGACGATAAAACATGTTAAAACCATCTTTAATATAGAAAATCAATGTTAAATGTTCAGCTGCACAATTAGCCCATTAAAACCAAAATTCCTCCTCCATTTATCTTTAATAACTTTCTTTAATTTAATTAATCAAATTAAACCAAAGTCTAGCCTATTTCTAATTGTTCATTTGGGCTTCTAATTAACAACTAATTAGTCTAAGCCCAACATTCAATCATAGGCTTTAAAACCTCTATTTATGTGTGTATATACATTTATGTTCATGTATAAGGGTTTATGTAGTGGATATGTATGTATTTTTAAAAACAAATAAATTGACTCATTTCAATACAAAAGGGGATTAATTAAGAAAAACCTATAAACCTTAATTCTTAGGTCTAGAGGAAGCCTTTTTGACTCTCTAACTCAAGAAAAAACTTGCAAACTAGAAGGCTTTAGGTCCATATTGTATCTTTCGCTCTCTAACTTAAGAAAAAACAAGTACATGTATAGGCCTAATGTTAAGGAAAGTATTTTTAAGTCCTTATCTCATACAGACATGTATACCTTAGGTAAAAAAAACCTATAAGTCTATAAGGCTATAAGCCTCATA
Source organism: Erythroxylum plowmanianum (assembly GCA_025531925.1). Lineage (NCBI taxonomy): Eukaryota > Viridiplantae > Streptophyta > Magnoliopsida > Malpighiales > Erythroxylaceae > Erythroxylum > Erythroxylum plowmanianum. The sequence continues at coordinate 34,460,119 of JANVCQ010000232.1, forward strand.
TCTTGGAAAAATCTCTTAAACTCCCTAAATAAATAAAAATATATAAACTTTTATACCTTAGTCTTAGGAGAAGTCTTTTAATCTTAATAACTTAAGAAAAAAACATATAAGCTTGATATGTGCTTAATTGACTATGAATTTATTTCATAGCACATAGTGATTATGCTAGGAAAGTGCTTAGGATACTCATTTTGACTCATTTATGATGTTTGGTACAATTCAGAAGAGAAAGAGCTAAAGTGAGTTAAAAGTACTATATTTCAGTTTCTTTTTGAAGATTTACACTCACTTATCTTCATGGAGCATGAAGAAGAAGATTAAAAGCAAGATGAAGACAAGGAAATGAAAAGAAACGAAGAATGAAGCATTAACATGTCTCACGATAGTGCAACCAAATTCACTCTCACGCCCATGCATGGGTTTGAGACCACTCTTATGCCCATGCATAGGATTTGTTGGATCGGAAAAGAAAATATGCAAGATTTGGTTAAATAGTAGATTTCAAAATTTTTTTAAAAATCATGACATAGCGAAAGCAAGATAACCAAATCAACAGGTCAATCCATACATGATACGGTATAAGGACAATATTTAACATAAGAACAAGATGGTAGAAATATTACTAACTCCTTCGCTATAGCTTAAGTCCTCACTATTCTATCCTATCCTCGACAATGTATCCTTTCTAAGGTGATGTATCTTCTTCTTCTTATTATTGTTTCCTCTTCTCGATATTGTATCCTCAACCAATCTGATCTACCACTTGTTCTTCTCGGATAACTTGGTAAACATTGGAGTAGATTTTTTTTAGAAGAAAGAAGTCAAAAATGAGACACTTCTCATGCAAATTTTGCCTCACATATGCATGAAAGGAGAGAGAGTCTAAAAATACAAGAACACCTCTCTTTCACCTTGTCAATTAGGTTATATATGAAAAAAAAAAGAGAAAAGCATTCAATGCATCACACCTTTCTTTAAAACATAAAGAAGCCATTAAATGAGACTCTTCTCTTCTGTTTTAAGATGGCTATATGAAAAGACCAATAACCTAAAATGACATGTTAATTTCGGTTTTAGTGATGAAATAAGGAAGATCATCCAACAAATACACCTCTTTCATCTTTAATCAAATGAATGCTAAAAAGGTTACATAACATGCCATCATTAAAAGACAACCATTAAACCATTTAATGGTAAGATCATAACTCCATTTAATGATGATAATACATGATAAATACCATCTTTAGTTAGCAATTCAATGCTAATATTGCAGCTGCACATTCAATCATTAAAAATCGAAATTTGCTTTCATTTCTTTAAGAATTTTGTTTTAATATAATTAATCTAATTAATTAAATTAAACCAAAGTCTGCCTATTTCTAAATGTTCATTTGGGCTTCTAATTAAGTATTAATTAGAGCAAGCCTAACATTCAATCATGGGTTTTAAAACCTGCATTTATATTTCTTACTTTGTTTGATAACCTTCCTTGAAGCTAAGTGGGGAATCTTATTAGACTTAGATAATTCAAGCTCTAATAAGCCCATAATTAATTTAATCTAATTAGAATTGATTCTAGCTTATTAACTAAATGTCATGTTAAGTCAAAATGACTTTACGATTAATAATTTTGATGAAGACCAAATAATAATGCAGGAAAAAAATGAGACGAAGCAAAGCAGATACAAAATAAGATAGAAGCAAGAAGAAATGAGACGCAAGACAGAAATGAGACGCAAGACGAAAATGAGACACAAGAGCAAATGAGACCACAGAAATGAGACGCAAGACAAAAATGAGACGCAAGAGCAAATGAGACGACAGAAATGAGACGTAAGACAGAATTGAGATGCAAGACAGAAATGAGACGCAAGAAGAAAATGAGACGCAAGAAACAAAATGAGATGAAAGAATATGAGACGAAGTGAAGCTGAAAATGAGACGAAGATTCGATACGACGTCAGATAATCAATCAGTTTGAATAAGTTACAGAACTCAACTGAATAACCGTTTCTTTAAAGATCAAGAAACAAGAAGAAAGAAGCAGTTATCAAAAAGCAGTTGAAGATGAAGGCTATAAATACGAGTCAGAGTCGAAGACTAAAAAAAGTTAGAAAAGTTAGCAAAGTTAGTGATTTTGTCAGTGATTTTCAAAAAAGCTAGAAATTTCATTGTGCTAAAACTTAGAGCTACCATTGTTTGTAACAAAGCTCGAAACATCTTTCAGTAGAAAGAAGAAAAGTTGATAGCCTGAAGAGGCTAAGTCAGAAAAGAATACTTGTTGTAGGAGACCCGAAGAGGCTCGGAGAAAAGAATACTTGTATCTTTGAGAAGAATAGTGAAATCTCAGAAAAGATTCTGAGGACTGGACGTAGCCCACTGTTTGAGGTGAATCAGTATAAAATTGCTGTGTCGATTCTTACTCTCAACTCTCAACTTTCAATTTCAGTTGTTGATACAAATACTTCATAATACTGTTTTTCAATTGTTTGAGAAAGAAATTTTGTCTTTAAAAGAAGTTTGTTTAAGAGGGGATTGTATTAAAAAATGGATACACAATTCAACCCCCCCTTCTTGTGTGTATTGTATATCAAATATTAAGTCTATACTAACGTGTGATTCACTTCAATTGGTATCAGAGCACGGTGTCGAAGAACCTCCGTAATAATGTGTGGATAAAGATCCATGGCAGAGTCACACATATATATAGCTAAAGGTGCCTCCATCACTAGACCTCCTGCGTTCAATGGAGAAGACTACCATTACCAGAAAGACAGGATGCAGCTCTTCATTGAATCTACTCATAGCGACCTTTGGGAGATAATAGAAAATAGGCCGTATACACCGATAGATGAAGAAGGAAATGTTGTTCCACGAATCAGATGGTCTGTAGAACAAAAAGCAAGATTCCAGCTAAATTCGAAGGCCAAGTTCTTTTTAAACTGTGCCCTAAGCAGAAGTGAGTACGATAAAGTTCACGGATACGACACTGCGAAGGAGATATGGGATACGCTATCCATCACACATGAAGGCACGAATCAAGTAAAGGAATCCAAGATAAGCATTCTTGTACACTAGTGTGAGCTGTTCAAGATGAAGGACGAAGAGTCTATCGATCAAATGTTTGGAAGATTTCAAACTATCATCAATGGACTTAAAGCTCTCGATAGAACGTATGACAATTAAGATCACGCTAGAAAGATTCTCAGAAGCTTACCGAAGAGATGGAGACCAAAAGTCACAGCTGTACAAGAAGCCAAAGATTTGAGCGTATTGAAAATTGATGAATTGCTTGGATCTCTAAAGATACATGATGTTGAACTCGATGCAGAAGATAAGCCCAGACAGGACAAATCTATAGCATTAAAGGCCTGACAGAAGAATCAGAAGAATCTAAGGAAGAAGAGCTCATCGTCGAAAGCGCTGAAGATTGAGGAAGTCAAGGATGACGATTCCAGTGAATCAGATCATATTTCAAGCGAAGAAGATGATGAACTATCCTTTATCTCGAGGAAGATCAGACGCATGTGGAAGAAAAAGACTAAAGGAAAAAAAGAGTCCTACTTCAACAAGAATAGCAAAGATGAAGGAAAGAATGAGAAAACATTCATCATATGCTATGAATGCAATAAACTGGGACATTACAAATCCGAATTTCCATTGTTAAAAAGAAAGCCCAAGAAGAGTAGAGAAGGCAAGAAAAGCATGATGGCAACCTGGGAAGATCTAGATTCGTTTGAATCAGATATTGACTCAGAGGCATCGGTGCAAGCAAATATTTGCCTCGTAGCCGAAGGAGAAAGTGATGAGGAGGTAACCTTGAAACTTAATGATTTACAAGATGCATACTCAGAATTATTAGAAGATTCTCATGCAATTCTATAGTAGTACAAATTGCTTAAGAAAAAGTACGTAGAAAACTTGAAGAGCACGCAAGTGTTAGAAAAGGAGAATGTCTGCTTAAAGAAACAAGTAGACGAGATGAAGAAAAAGGTAGTTGTAGATA
>JANVCQ010000232.1:34464224-34477805 GCA_025531925.1 Erythroxylum plowmanianum
GTGCTCTTCTAATTTCGGTAGGTAACTTCTTGGAAAGATGGCAAGAGAATCTTTAAAGATTGTGTTTTGTTTAAGATAGACTTCCTGAAATTTATCTGTAGATTCCAGATTTCATCCTTAGGCGTGCCCACGCTTAATCTCTGAATTTCTGTCAATTTGGGAATTTTTAGATTTCCTTCCTTCTTTTGCATCTTTTTGATCCTATTTCATCCCTAAGGTGTTGAAAACTATCTGTAAACAACTATAAAGCAATTCCATTAAATTCGGATAATAATTTCAACACCTTAACAATAATTAAGTCCAAAATAAGTGCAATTTAAATGACTTAACAGTAACTGAAGAAGATAAAGTTACATGTAAATACGTTTGCTTTCCAGGACACTATATTTATATAACTCCAACAATGAAGAAATGAGGAAGAAAGTGCAGGGCATAATTGCGGCCTCACCCCATGATCGTGGCCTGATATAAATAAGTTTATGTCACAATTGTGGCAGGGATCCCCGATCATGGGAAAAAATAAAGAGAGAAATGTTGTCTAAGATCAATTGAGATCAAAGTATCATTATTGTAAGATATAAATTGGTGATTTGTCAGAAATAAATGTCTGGATAGAATGGGATGACCTTGATGATACACACCTAAGCATATGCGACAATAATCATGTCTACTACTTCATTGAGTTTTTGTAAATAGAACATTATGACATTGTAAAAAATGATGGAAATTGATCTTTTTGAGCTACTAAGAATGGCTGATAAGTAATGTTGAAAATAGTATTGATAAGGATTACATGAACAGTATAGATGATAGTAGCAAGAAATCTTTTTTTTGAAGAAGAATTTCACTGAATTAGGTTAAGTAGACCATATGGTTTACTTCTAAGAATGAACGATGATGGAACAAATCAGAAGTGAATATTGCAGTCCAGTTTCTAACTAAGACTCAGGTATAAGAGGTAGAATATGATACTAAGAGTGTATGCATTTTGTTTAATGTAAAGTATCTAACTACATAATTAGATTTTTAAATTTGAGGTTGCACGATTGCTAATGTGAGAAGAACTTAGGTCCACACTATATTCTATGAAAATATGTTCAGGAGATACAAATTAGATTTGATGAATGTGTTAGCAGCTCAGGAAGTTAAGATTGTAAATAAATTGAAATGTGTGGAGAAGCTAGTATGAATGAATAGACATTAGAATAAGTCAATGAGAAATCAGAGGAATCGAATGAATGGAGAAAATCATTCAAGAAAGGAAGTCAATTTGGAGACTAAGAAAACATTAGAGATCATTACCTCAATTGAGGAATTAGTTACTTAAGGATTTCAAGGACCAGATATAGGTGCATTGAGTCTTGGTGATATCAAATTGGGTTGACATATGTCCCTGTCAGTAATTATGATATAATGAATAAAGTGTTCTAACCATGCTTGGATCAATTAATGACGGTGATCATAAGATGATAATCGAGTATATTAGAAAAGGTGAAAGGAATATTTTGAATAGTTAAGATAAATCTTACATATCATGAAGGAGAAACAATTATATGCCAAATTCAATAAGAGTGAATTTCAGCTTGATCAAGTAATATGTTGGGTCATAAAATATCTAGACAGGGCAATTAGGTATACTTAAAAGGGAAAGTAGACGTATTGATGAAATGAGAAACTCCAAGGAATATATAAGGGATATGGAGTTTTCTAGAACTAGCTGTATATTGGATATTATCAGAGACTGTTAAGGAGTTTTTACTAATCTTAGCCCTTTGACAAAAATTTCTGAGGCAAAATGTGTAAATTTTATGGTCTGATGAATGTAAAAAAAAATTGAGGAATTTAACACCGATGTTAATTATATCATTTGGATTTGGAGATTATGTAGTATATAATGATGTTTTGCACCAAAGATTAAGATGCAATCTGTTGCAGCATAATTATGTGATTTTGTTTGTATGGAGACAATTAAAATCTCATGAGTTGATTATTTGACACGTGATTTAGAATTTGCTATAACAGTAATTGCTTTGAGAGCTTGGAGACATTATATGTACAGTGAAATATTTTGGATATATATATATATATATATACAAATCATTTAAATTTGAGGTAATTATTGAGTTTGAAAGAATTGAATACGAGACTGAGACAATGGATAGAGTTACTTGAAGATTATGATGCACAAATGAGTATTTCCCAGTAAAGCTAGTTTTGTAATCTGATGCATTGAACAGAAAATTCAATAGAAGTGTAGAACAAATTTAGATATTGAGATTACCAAATCTAGAGTAATAATGAGCATAGAATGTCAAGTTGAATTTTGGGCAAATCAAAGTATTATTAGCTATTGAATTTAAGAAAAGTTTCACATGAAAGGATTAATAAAGCCCAAATTGAGGATTCAAAATTTATGAATCTTATTGAGAAATTGAAGATGAATCTAAACTTTAAGTGTGAAATGGAAAATGATACTTTGTGATTGAAATAAGAGGTATGTGTACCCGATAAAGATGATTAAGTAAAAAGATTATTAGAGAAAGCACAAATAACAACCTATGCTATACATCCTAATAAGAATACGCCAAAATAACATTTAACAGCTAATGATGAAGAAGCAAATGATTGCGAGTATGAATTGCCAACAGTCTTAACTATTGGAGATATGCTTAAAGCATATATTTTGGAGTTCATAAGAACAAGAGGTTAATGTCAAGTTTTAATTGAATTTAATCATTATCACAGTGATATCGTTAGAATACCGTATGAGGCGTTATATGACGAAAAGAGTTGTCTGCCTTTATATTGGAATGAATAAGGCCTAAAATAGTTGAAGGCTAGAATTGATTGGAGATGTTATTGATAAGTGAAATTGATCAGTGTTAGAAATTAAATGACTTAAGAAAGATCGATGAATTAGGTGGATTAACACCAAAGATATGGAATATAGTGAGATAGATGTAAGAGTTAAGTGTATTAATGTTGAAGAAATGTGAATTATTAAGTGAAAGATGAAATGTTTCTGAGACTATTACGTTGACAAGGTGTGCAGGTTAGGAAAAAAGATAAACTAAGCTCAAATTGTAGTGAAACTTGCCAGTGATCTGACATATATATATTGAGAAACCAGTTAAGACAGTGTGGTATCTGAATAAGTAACTGAAAGACTTATTGATTTCATTGACTATAGTCAACTGGAAGAAATTATTCGAGTGATGAAGTTAAATAGAAAATAGAGGAGCATATGAGGAAACAATACCCCTGCCTTTTTGATCAATCAGATAAGAATTTTGATGATGAAATTTATTAAGGGGGTAGAATTGTAACATCCCGTTTCCACACTAAGGGTTAGAACCCTAGATTTCTGTAACTGAGAAATAGCAATGAGATATTAGAAAAGTGCATTTCATACTCATGTATAATATTAGCATACACACATATGAACTTGAAATTTGCACACATTAGGATGATTTGTTCATGCACTCATTTGACATTTTTTCATGTATAAATGGTTGTTTTAATGTGATTATAATGTGAATTATGGATTATATGTCTTAAAAATTAAGTAAGTGTATATAAGTAGTGATTTAGAATTTTTAGTGAAATTTGAGAATTTTTTGGAGTTTAGGGTATTTTTGCAATAGGAAAAATGCCAACTGGCCAGACAATTGATGAATAGTAGTAGAAATAAGTGTCAGATGACCATAGAAATTTTGATGAATGACATTAGGATTTAATGACATATGTAATTAAAATTGGGAGTCAATTGGATTAGAAATTAGGGACAAATGAACTGGTTATTAATGATGACCCATTAAAAACCACAAGGTAGTGACATATGGTAAGTGACAAGTGTCACTTGCCATGCCACACATCTCACTCTCATAACTTACCCTTGCAAGACTAATATTCATTTGTTTCTCACCTTTGGCTAAATGCTCTCTTTTCTTCTATTCTTCATTTCATTCTTCATTCTTCTTCTCCATCTCACGACATTTTCTCACCCACCTCATCACGTTGATTTTGTTCAATTCCTTCACCTTGTTTCTTCAAGAATATGTTATCTCCTTCATTATGTCACAAGAAAAACCTAATATCTCCCTCATAAATGATGATGATCGTGTGGTGTTGAGAAGCTAGGTTTAAGAGTGATATGAAGATCTTGAAGCTTAAACAAGTAAGTAGTATGATATTCTTCTTGATATGTTGAGTGAAACATGCATGATGATAGTTAGATGTTGAAAGATCATGAAATGGTGATGAAAACATGTTAAAGCATGGATGAGAAAAACGATCTTATACATGTCTTGCTTTTGTGTATATTGTGAGTGATAATTTATAAATTTTTAGGGAGATGATTTTTAGCTAGAATGATCATTTTAAATGTTGTAGAATGAATGCAGAAATTTATAAAGGGATGATATATGTTCATGTTCTGTTTTAAGGTGTGATAACGTGGATTATTGGTAGCTATTATAAAGATGAACTAGAATGAGTAAATGAGAAGAAGTAGGATGATAATTTTGAGATAAAGTAAAGTTGAAAATGAAGTTAAATAGCTCATCTATAGCAACTAAGTCCTCATTCTTTTCTTCTGTCATAGGTGGTTTGCCTTTTCTTATCTCCTCTTTTTATTTCATGAATCTTATTCCTCTTTCTTTCTGGCCAGGGGAGTTTCCTCTTGTACAGTTTGTTTCTCCTTATTAACGGAGTCGGTTCTTCATTTGGTCCATCATCATTTACAATCTAGTGCACTTCAGGCACTTTTTTATCCTTAAGATTAGTTTTAGGAGTTGTGGAATAAAGAGTAGTGGAAGGAGTAAGAATAGGTATATGAAATATTACTTTTCTTGTTAGCTACCCCTTACTCGAGGATTCTTCTACTTTTTCTTCTTTTTCTTCTTCTTCTTCTTTTTCTTTTTCTTTTTCTTTTTCTTCTTCTCATTTTTCTTCTTCTTCTTCTTCTTCTCCACTAGAGTCAGAAAAAGACTGTTGTTCGGCTAAAGGTTCATTGTTTTTAGAGGATGCGTTTGAGTCTGATTCTAGGGAAAACATAGCCAAAATTTGCCTTTTTCTCTCCTCTAGAGTTTCCTGAAAGGGTGTTTCTGAAGTTTAGGCTTAGACAAAATAGAGATAGGTTCAATAGGAGTGTTCAAAGAATCTCCTAATGGAGACAGAGAAGAGGACTCATAAACGAGAGTTTGTTCATGGTTGGAAGTTAAAACCATGGTTTTCTTATATCTTTTTGATTTCATTCATGCCATTAAGGTTTAGGAGTTTCTAGAGAAAAGAACATAAATAAGGTAGAAATTTAGGTTGCATACAGGAAGGGAGTGATGCTTCTAAGAAAAGAATAAAGAATAGTAAAAGAAAGAGGTCAGTTTTTGGTATATTAAACGATTCTTGAGTGTTGATTTCAGTAGTCGTACATGCCAAAAGAGGAAGTATGATCATCTATGTATCCTTTGTTAGATACGTATGGAGAGTTTGTAGAATAACATGCACATTTTTAAAATTTGAAATGATGTCAAAAGAAAATCTTCTTTTTAGGACACATTTACCCTATTCTATCAGACTGAGAGGATCCTTTTGAAAAATACAAAGGGGCATTCTAAACTAGAAGAAGTCTGCTAAACTAAGAGGAGGTCTCAAAATTAAGGGAAGCCTTCTAAACTAGGAGCCTACTAAAGATTTGAACTAGAAGGAGCTTGCCAAAAAGAAGTAACATAAATGAATTATACATACGTAACATCAAATAGTCTGCATATACCATGTTCTTTTCTTAACGCGCAAAATCTATCTTCAAAACATGGTTTAATTAAATTATTAGGTACTTGATTTTTAGTATTAACATGCAAAAGATCAATGGTTCCTTTTAAAATATGATCTCTAAGAAAATAATGCTTGATTTTTATATTCTTATTCTTAGAATGACGCACAAGATTTTTTGAAAGATTTATTGCACTAGTATTATCACATAATATAAAAATATGATTAAAGTTTAGAGAGAAATCTGGAGTTAGTGCTTCATCCATCATATTTGAGCACAACAGTTGGCAGTTGCTAGATATTCTACTTCAATTGTTAAAAGAGTTGTGTAATTTTATTTCTTGCATGACCAAGAAACTAGACATCCTCCAAGAAATTGGTAGTGACCACTTGTGCTTTTTTTATTGACTTTATCACCTATACAATCTACCTCATAATAGCCAACTATGATAAAACAATCATTTTTTGGATACCATAGTCCGAAGTCTATAATTTTGTGAAGATATCAAAAGATCCTTTTGACTGCTTAAAGGTGGCTTTCTTTGGATCTGATTGAAAATGTGCGCAAAGGCACACATAATATATAGTCTTGAGCTTGTAAGATATAATAGTGACCTAATCATTCCTCTATACTTCGTCTCATCTATAGCCTTGCCTTCTTCATCCTTATCAAGTTTAGTTCCAATGTACATAGGAGTACCTATAGGTTTGGCATTTTCAAAGTGGTACTATTTAATGAGTTCCTTTGATTATTTTTCTTGGATAATGAAGATCCTTTTTTTGTTTATTTGATTTGTAATCCGAGAAAGAAAGATAGTTCTCCCTTCATGCTCATTTCAAACTCCCCCTGCATTAATGCTGACAATTCTTCACAGAAAGATTGATTAGTAGCACCAAATATTATGTCATCAACATATATTTTCACTATGAGTAAATCATTCTCCTTTTTCTTAATAAATAAGGTTTCATCTACCTTTCCTATTTCAAAGTTATTTTCAAGTAGAAAATTACTTAAACTTTCACACTATGTTCGAGGGTCCTATTTTAGAACATACAAGGCTTTAGTTAACTTTATCATATAGTCAGGATGGTTTTCATCTTTAAAGCCTAGAGGTTACTTAACAAACAATTCTTTGTTAACATATCTACTTAAGAATGCATTTTTTACATCCATTTGGAACAATTTGAAGTTTTTATAACATGCAAAGGCAAATAAAACCCTAATTGATTCCAATATAGCAACAAGTGCATAAGTTTAATTAAAATTAATACCTTAATATTGATTATAACCTTAAGCTACAAGTCTAGCTTTATTTCTCACCACTTTACCATTTTCATCAAGTTTGCTTCGAAATACCTAACAAGTTTTAATGATTGACTTTTTTTGCAAACAAGGTACTAGATTCCAAACTTTGTTTTTAACAAACTGATTCAGTTCATCTTTCATGGCTAAAACCCAATTTTCATCAATAAGAGCCTCTTCAACAGTCTTTAATTCTAATTCTAAGATGAGGGAAACAAAGTCGTTTTTGAAGGATGATCTAGGTCTTAAACTTACAGAGGGATCTTCTAGAATGTATTAAGGTGTATTAGGACCTCTCCATTCTCGTGGTGTTCTTCATTATATAGGCGCCCACTGAAAGGAAGGAGCATGCTCTATCCTAGCTTTAGAAAGACCTTCTTAATCTTATGATTCTAAAGGTACTATAAGTGTTGCTTGAGTATGTTATGTATTTTTAGGAGCCAAGGGACGCTCTTCATCATCTAAGTAGTGCTTCATCAAATGCTAGGTGTATAGATTCTTCTATTTTCATTGTTTTTTGTTGTAAACTCTAAATACTTTATAGCGATACTGTAGCCTAGAAAGATAGCTTCATCTGACCTTACATCAAACTTTTCAATATCATCTTTTCCATTATTTAAAATGAAGCATTTGTAACCAAATGCTCAAAAGTAAGCGACATTCAATTTTCTTCCTTGCCACAACTCATAGGGGTCTTTTTCAGAATAGGTCTTATAAGGCACTTGTTAAGTATGTAACAGGTAGTTGATACGACTTTTACCCAATAACCATGAGGTAGACTAGTTTCACATAACATTATTCTGGCCATATCAATGAGAGTTCTATTCTTTCTCTCAACAACTCTATTCTGTTGAGGAGTTCTTAAGCATGAAAAATTATGAGATATCCCATTCTCATTACATAATTTTTGAATTTTTTGTTATCGAGTTCTCCTCCATGATTGCTTTGAATAGATATAATGTAATATCCTTTTTTAATTTGAATTTTTCTGTAAAACTTGTCAAAGACTTCAAAAGTATCATCCTTATTTGTTAGAAAATAAACCCATATAAATCTGGAATAATCATCTACTATAACAAAGTCGTAATGTTTACCACCAAAACTTCGAGTTTTGGTAGGATCAAATAAGTCCATATATACAAGGTTAAGCGATTGGTTAGTAGACACAATATTTTTGGGAGGAAAGCTGCTTCTAATTTGTTTATCTTTTAAACAAGTCTCACAAATCTGATTGCTTTCAAACTTCAAGGTTGGTAGTCCTCTTACTAACTTATTTTTAGACAATTTTAACAAAATGTTCATACTAACATTTCCATACCTTCTACTCTAGATAAAAGAATCCTTTTCCATAGAAACAAAACATTTTATGTTTTGTGAAGACATATCTTCCAATTGAGCATAACATATGTTCTGATTTCTAGGACCAATAAATACAATATTGTCATTAAAATTATCAATAATTTCACAGTGTGATGCATAGAAAGTATCACATAATTAACTCACACTTAACAAGTTATCTTTCAATCCATCAACATAAAGAACATTATTAATAAAAGCAGAGTTAGAGTCACCAATTATACCAATTCTAGTGACTTTTGCCTTGTTTTTATCAACAAAGACAACATTACCTCCGTATTTTCTTTTAATGTAGTTGAAATGTGATATTTCACTTGATATGTGTCTCGAACAACCACTATCAACTATCTATTAATTTTATCTTGTTTCCATTTTGAAACATATTTGTAGAAAGTATTATCTCATTTTAAGTACCCAAAATTTTCTAGGTCCTTTCAAGTTAGTAGCTTGACCTTTCGGTCTCCAAACATACATTTGAGATAATTCTCCATATTATGAAACTAACAAGAATGACTAATATGACTATGTCTACCATACTAGAACCATAAAATAGATGAATGAGAATTGCTATAATTTCCACCATGTATTAGGTTCTTGCTATTTTGACTATAGCTACTGTTGGATTTAACAAAGAAGTTCTTGTATGGCCTAACGTTATTATTTTCATTGTAACCTATTCCAGCTTTATCAAAAACACATTTGCCACTGCCAAGTAGTGCATTAAGGTTGACCCTTCCATTAATGAACTTTGTAAGATCTTTTTCTAGAGATAAAATCTTTCCTATACAATTCTTTTTCTCAAGTTCTAGGGCGACAACTTTTTTTCTAGGTATCTTACTTTATCATAATCATTCTCAAGCAAAGTATTTTCCAACTTAGCTAATCTTTCTTCCAGAACTTCCATTTTAGAAAATTTTTGTTTATAAGTATCTTCAAGAGACATATTCTTGGTTATCAAATTTTTATTCACGGATTCTAATGATTTAATCTTACTCTTCAAGGATGCTTGATTATTCTTGGACTTTTCAACTTCTTTGAAATACTTTACTGTCAATTTTCATACTGATCATACAATTCATGATATCCATTTCTCAATTTATTAATTTCAATATCAGAGTTAGAATAATATATTTCATCATCTCCTGATTCAGCCATGAAGCAAACATTGTTGACTTCTTCTGGCTCTTCTTCTTAGAAGTTTTCAAAATCTTCATCTGACTAGGTTGTAGTCATCACTTGCTTCCTAGGTTTTTTGTTCTCTGTTTTGTCCTTTTGAAAAAGGGGAAATTCTGGTTTAGTGTGTCTAGGCTTCTTGTAGTGAAAACAAATGATTTGATTGTTTTGTGTATTATTATTATTGATGCTACCTTTTGGTAGGGACCTATTGTTTTCGATTTTCCTTTTCCCTTTTCGTGTCTTCATTGGATTCTTTTTGTAGAATTGGGTATATTTCTTGACCATTAAATTGATTTCATCGTCTCCATCTATTTGCAACTAAGTGTGGCTTTAATCACTGATTGATTCATCAGTTGCTTTTAGTGTCATTCCTCTTTTGTATGAGGATCCTTCATCACACCTAAGCTCGGCTTTATAGATCATCAAGTTTCCTCTTAGCTAGTCAACTAAGAGATCCTTTGCAGTTTCCAGGGTTGACACCTTTGGTCTCTATTCTTTAGTAGTAATCTTATAATTTTTGTTACGAGTTCATCATAGGGAGATATCTTTCTTAAGTTCTTTAACGTCGTGATAATGTTGTTGAAGGGTCTAAAGAATTCATCTATGGTCTCTCTTTGTTTCATGCCAATAGTTTTGTATTGATGTACTAAAAAGACTTATGTGTTGTAGGGTCTAAAGAATTCTTCTGTGGTCTTGTTCGCTCCTTTAAAGGTGATTTAAAGTTTACCTATATTTCCTTTGTTGTAGAGTAGTAGGATATTTTTTCATATTCTTCTGGAGATAGTGCACAGATCAGATGATGTTTTTCTTTGGCATTTAACTGTGCATTTCTTCTTTCAAAATCAGACCCCACTTCTACATTATCGGTAGCAGGAAGTGTAGCTCCAACTCTGATGGCTTACCAAAATTCAATATCTACATATTAGTGATAGATGGTCATTCTTTCTTTCTAGTATGAGTAGTTATTTCCATTGAAATAGGGAGGCTTTAAGATGAATTGTCCTTCAAGGCTTCTCAAATTGTTTGCCATGATTTATCACGTGCTGTAAAACATAATAAATGTAAAACCTCGCTCTGATACCAAATGATAAAGCAAACACACATAAGAGGGGGCGGTGAATTGTGTACAAAAAATTTGCAAGATATTTTAAAAATGATAATATCCTTTTAAAAGAAAATAAGTTTATAAATAAAAAGGTCCTATCAACTTTTAAAAAGATCTTTTTAATGTTAAAAATAAAAGGATCTTGTTAATTAAAAGCAGCCTACTAGTGCTAATTGATAGGAGCTGCTAACGATAAAAAACGAATGGAGCCTGTTAATCGAATGGAGCCTTTTAATTGATAAGAGCCTATTAATGCTCTAAAGCGAAAGGAACCACTTGTGATAGAAAAACAGAAGGAGCCTATTGTAAAAATGAAGGAGCCTCTTGAAAATAGGAACTTATAATGCAAAAATTTAAAATTTAGGAAGAGAGAAAGAATAACAAAATGAATTTATACTGATTCAACTTATAAGGAAGCCTACGTCCCATCTTCAAATATTAAACTTGAGTATTTCACTATAAAATCCAAGTAGTAAATTTTCATTAGTCTCTCCAAGTTCACAAGTAAACATTTTTCAAGGTTCTTCAACCTTCCACACTCGTAGTGTTTAACAAAACTCTATAAGCTCTCAACAAGAAATATGTAAACGATTTAACAATCTCTCTCAATAGAGTGATTTCACTTTCTAAAACACAAAGAATTTGATAAGACTTTTAAGAATATTGATGTTGCTAGGATATTTTGCAAGTCTCGTGTCTGTTGCAAATGTAGTGGCTCTGCCTTAAAAATACATTTTTCTCAACTAGTCATTGATTAATCTACGATATCATTTATACTAAAATCTTCAATATTTAGACATTAAGAAGAATGTTCTGTCAAGGGTTCCAGAGCTGATTATTCACTATAAGAAAAATGTAGTTTAGTGATGGATATTACCGACGAAAAATCTTTGGATTCCATCGGTAATATAAATTGGTGACTGAATCCACCGACGGACATATTATGTAACCATCAGTGAATATACCGATGGTTGGTTGTGACAGTTGGTAAATTTACCTACGACCGTTTTCTTTCCGTCAGAATATTTGCAGATGATATTGGTTATTTCATCAGTGACATTACTGATGGTTATGATTTTTCGTCGGTAAGTATACCGACAGTTCAGCAAATCCTGACGGTAAAGTTGACGACGATAGTCAATATTACCAACGATGAATCTTTGTTCCATCAGTAAATATCATAGATTTTATCGACGATTTTTAGTGTTCCATTAGTAAATATAATGGATTTTGCTGATGTATTTGTATTTTGCATCGATAAATATTTTAAAAAAATTTAAAAATCCTGACATTAAATTTTATTTCATGATCTTATGATCAATGCATAATTTCAACATTTATGAATTATAAGTGCATAATATTTTGATTTATTTATATATTTAATTTGTTTAAATAAAAAGTTGATTGATGATATAAAGTTAAAATTATCTTAATTGATAATAAAAATATTAAATTGTACATAATAAGTATTTGTAATTCAAACGAAATGACTACAAGTACACTATTGTCTTAGTGATTGCGGATGCTCTGAGGTGCTACCCCTCCCTTTCAACTCATCCACCTCTTTACGGAGTTGAGCTATGTACTCCATCAATGTCTACACTGTGCTTCGAAGCTTATTGACTTCATTGGTTGTTGACCATCTACTGGACGTGCAGGATTGCGAATAACATGTTTTCACAAATGAACCTAACCCAAAGATCCTTCCACAATATTTCTTACCACCCACTACATCAAGATATGTCTGACTCTCATCAACAACTTGTTCGTGCTGAGACCGTCGTTGAATGCTTTCTTATATTTGGTCCTATTAGGAGCCAATGTTTATATTAGTAAGTAATCATTATTAAGAATTAATATTAGCATAAATGTCACATACATTAAGTTCTCTACATCAGGTGTTTGATGAATGTCACACCGTCATGCTACATAGTATGAGTGTGAAAAAAGAGCTAACGGGGTGTAGGCTTCATGCCCATAGACTTTTCCTGTATAAGAATAAAATGTTATAAGTGAACTAGAATTTAGAAAATTTTCAGTCGAGTTTCCTCTATTTTTATGATATTTACCCCTATTGAACAAAGAAAATAGCTGAACATAGTCATATATGGAAACAGACATTTATACCATTATCATTATCCATATTATAATGATTTTCATTCCAAAATTTACATATTAATTTAAATTGAAATATAGCAAAGTAAAACAATTAGAATATGTGTAAATTTTAGATACTTACAATTTTCTTTGTATGCTCGTGGTGGGTAATAGATCTTCTCGTATGCACGGGAAGACTCTCTCCCCATGGTCCTCTACGACTATTAGTAGAATTATGCTCTAAAATAGACATTGTCTTAGGTGATGTCTAATATTGCTGCAAACGATTCCATATTTGTTCAAAAATATAAGGCGGTCATATACCAGCCTTATGTATCGCACCAAAAAAGTCCCAATAATGTGTACATGCTCGTCTCTCCCATACTTTATGTATGACCGTGTCAAATTCAGAATCCCAAAAAATTCTTTATGAAATAAAAGGGAAAATTTTGATAAATACTTATAATGTAATAATATTTATCTAGTTAATGTATACAAATCAATTAAAAAAGAAAATAATATTTTTTTATTGTACCTCAAACCCTTGACAGTAAAATTCCTTTATGGCTTGAGAGATATTCTTCCATACACAACCCTCAAGATCAATATTCTCCTTAAATTTGGATGTAATGTTTCTATAGCATGGTCCATACGGAGTCAACATAATATAAAAAATAAGTTTATACCATTTTTAAAATTATTCTCCTTAAATTTGGATGTAATGTTTCTATAGCATGGTCCATACGGAGTCAACATAATATAAAAAATAAGTTTA
>JANVCQ010000232.1:34481709-34494255 GCA_025531925.1 Erythroxylum plowmanianum
TTGCCACATGTCACTTTCTTAAGCCTCCATTTAGTTTCTCTCCAATTAAATTCCAATTTCTACTCCAATTTCTCCCCCAATTTTCAATGGCTCAAATTAATAAATTCTAAACTCATTTATCTAAATTTTCAGTGCCATTGGATAGTAATTTTTACTACCGGTATCCAATCAGTCTGCCACTTGATATTTTTCCTAATCCGAAAATTACCCCGAAATTTCAGGCAAAAATTTTCTAAAATTCACTAAAAATTTTACAACTTCAAAGACCCTCTCCAACTCAATTTTCATACACATAAATCACATTTTTCATAACAATCACATTTATGACCAAATATACCGAGAAATGTCATGAATGCATGTACAGTCATTTACATGTGTAAAATTTACTATTCACGTGTATGAGGATGCGTGAACATATCAAGACAATTCTAAACACTCATAAACTATTTCAAATTACTATTCTACCCTTCCCATCGGTGATGGGATGTTACATGTTAAGTATGTAACAAGCAGTTGACGGGACTTCTGCCCAATAACCATAAGGAATACCACTTTCGCGTAGCATTTTTCTGGCAATATCAACAAGAGTCTTATTCTTTCTCTTAACAACTTTGTTCTATTGAGGAGTTCTTGGGCATGAAAATTGTGAGATATCCCATTTTCATTACATAAATATTTGAATTTTCTGTTATCTAATTCTCCTCCATGATCACTTTGAATAGATGTAATGAAATATCCTTTTTCAATTTGAATTTTTCTACAAAACTTCTCAAAGACTTTAAAAGTATCATCCTTATTTAGTAGAAAATAAGCCCATGTCAATCTAGAATAATCATCTACTATAACAAAGTCGTGATGTTTACCACCAAAGATTTGAGTTCTAATAGGATCAAATAAGTCTATGTGTACAAGTTCAAGTGGTTGGTTAGTAGACATAACATTTTTGGGAGGAAAGTTGCTTTTAACTTGCTTACCTTTTAAACAAGCCTCACAAACTTGATTGCTTTCAAACTTCAAAGGCAATAGTCCTCTTACTAACTCATTTTTGGACAATTTTAATAGAATGATCATTCTAGCATGTTCAAATCTTCTATGCCAAATAAAAGAATCCTTTTCTATAAACACAAAACATTTTACATTTTGTGAAGACATATCTTCCAATTGAGCACAATATAATTTCTAGGACCAACAAATATAATATTGTCATTTAGATTATCAATAATTTCACAATGATGCATAGAAAAGTAACTCTATAACCCTTATCACATAATTAACTTACACTCCACAAGTTATACTTTAATCCATCAACATAAAGAACATTGTCAATAGAAATAGAGTTAGAGTCACCAATTTTACCAATTCCAGTGACTTTTGCCTTGTTTTTATTGGTAAAGGCAACATTACCTCAATGTTTTCTTTCAATGTAGTTGAAAGGTGATATTTCACCTGTTTTGTGTGTTAAACAACCATTATTAACTATCCATCAATTTTCTCTTGTCTTTGTTTTGAAGCATATCTGTAGAAAGTATTATCTCATTTTAGGTATTCAAATTTTTCTGGGTCCTTTTAGGTTAGTGACTTGACCTTTCGATCTCCAAACATACATTTAAGATAATTTCTCCAATTTACAAAGTTTACAAGAATGAATAATGTGACCATGTCTACCACAATAAAAGTATAAAATAAATAAATGAGAATTGCTATAATTTCTACTATGTATCAGGCTCTTGCTATTTTGACTATAACTACTGCTAGATTTAACACAGAAATTCTTGTATGGTCTAATATTATTGTAACCTATTCTAGCTTTATTAAAAACACATTTACTGCTACCAATTAGTGCATCAAGGTTGTTCCTTCCATCAATAAACTTTGTAAGATATTTTCTAAAGATAAGGTCTTTCTAACTCATTTCTCTTTCTCAAGTTTTAGGACGACAAGCTTTTCTTCAAGTTGTTTCACTTTATCATAATCATTCTCGAGCAAAGCATTTTCCAACTTGGCTAATCTTTCTTCCAAAACTTCCTTTTCATAAACATTTTTCTTATAATCATCCTCAAGAGACATATTCTTGGTTGTCAGATTTTCATTTACATATTCTAATATTTTAATCTTACTCTTTAAGGATGCTTCATTGTTCTTAGATTTCTCCAACTTCTTTGAAATACTTCACTATTATTTTTTTATACTAATTATACAATTCATGATATGCATTTCTCAATTCATCAGCTTCAATATCAGAGTCAAAATAATATACCTCATCATCTCCTGATGCAGCCATAAAGCAAATGTTGCTAACTTCTTCTAGCTCTTCTTTTTAGAAGTTTTCAAAATCTTCATTTGACCAGGCTGCAAGCATTGCTTGCTCCTTTTTTTGTTTTCTATTTTGTTTTGATGAAAGGAACACTCTAGTCATGTGTATCCAAGCTTCTTGTAGTGATAGCATATGATTTGATTGATTTGTGTATTACTATTGTTATTGCTACCTTTTAGTAAGGACCAGTTATTTATGATTTTCTTCCCTTCTCTTTTCTTCATCAACTTATTCTTCTAGAAGCAGGCATATTTCCTGACCATGAAATTGAATTAGTCATCTCCATGTATTTGCAACTCAGTTTCGCTTTCATCACCAATGGATTCATCAATTGCTTTTAGTGTCATTCCTCTTTTGTATAATCATCTCACCTAAGCTTGATTTCATGGATCATCAAGTTTCCTCTTAGCCAGTCAAGTGAGATGGTATCGAGATCCTTTGTAGTTTCCAGAGTGGTCACCTTTGGTCTCCATTTCTTTGGTGGTGATCTTAGAATCTTTTTTACGAGTTCATATTGGGATATATCTTTCCTAAGTTCTTTAAGGTTGTGGTAATGTTGTTAAAACGTCCAAAGAATTTGTCTATGATCTCTCCCTATGTCATGCCTATAGTTTCGTATTAATGTACTAAAAGACTTATTCTATGTTTCTTTATATTGTTCATTCCTTCAAAGGTGACTTGAAGTTCATCCTACATTTCATTTGCTGTAGAGCAGTAGGATATCTTTTCATATTCTTCTGAAGATAGTGCGCAGATCAGATGATGTTTTGCTTTAGAGTTTAGCTGTGCATTTCTTCTGTTAGCATCAGAGCACACTTCTACGCCATCAGAATTGGGAAGTGTAGCTCAAACTCTAATGGCTTGCCAAACTTCAGTATCTACAGATTGGAGATAGATAGTCATTCTCTCTTTCCAGTATGAGTAGTTGTTTTTATTGAAATAAGGAGGCTTTGAGATAGATTGTCCTTCAAGGCTTCTCAAATTGTTTTCCATGATCTATCATGTGTTGTAAAACACAATAAATGTGAAACCTTGCTCTAATACCAAATGATAAAGCAAACACACGCAAGAGGGAGGTGAATTATGTGTAAAAAAATTCAAGGAGCTTTCAAATTGATCAGATCCTACTAAACAAATAAATTTATAAATAGAACGATCCTATAAACTTTCGGAAGGATCCTGCTGACGTTGAAAAAGAAAGGAGCATATTAATGCTCAGATAGAAAAGGACCAATTAATCAAAAGGAGCCTATTAATACTCAAAACGTTAGGTGCCTGTTTACTTAAAAGGAGCCTACTAGCTCTCAAAAAGAAAGGAGCATGTTAATCAATAAGAGCCTACTGACTTTTGAAAGAAACCTCTTGCGATATAAAAATAAAAGTAACTTATTGTAAAACTGAAGGAGTCTCTTGAAAATACAAACTTATAATGCGAAAATTTAAAAATAAGGAAGAGAGAGAAAATGACATAGCAGATTTATATTAGTTTGACTTATAATAAAGCCTACGTCCAATCCACAAGTATCCAACTTGAGTTTTTCATTATAAAAGTCAAGTAGTAATTTGACAAGATTCTTCAAGCTCACAAGTGTATATTTTTCAAGGTTCTTCAACCTTCTACAGTAGTAATATTTTGCTAGCCTCTTCAAGCTCACAAGTGTATATTTTTCAAGATTTTTCAACCTTCCATAGTAATAGTATTTTGCTAGCCTCTGCAAGCTCTCAACAAAAAATGTATAAAGGATTTAATAGTCTATCTTAATAGAGTGATATCATTTTCTAAGGCACAAACAGTTTGATATAACTTTCAAGAAATAATGAAGCTTTAAGATATTTCACAAGTCTCATGGCTGTATCTTATGTATTTTGCAAATATAGTGGCCCTTCCTTAAGTAGACAATTTCTTCAACTAGTCATTGCTTAATCTTTAATATCGTCTATATTGAAATCTTTGATATTCAAACATTTTGTCAAGGCTTCTGGAGCTAATTATTCAAATTAGTAAGATCCTTCTAGAGTTCTTGGAACCATTTCCAAAAAGGTAAGTTTATAAAGAAGGTTATTACAAAAAGGAAGTAATTATTTTGTGATTTTATTTCCTTTTAAGAATTATATTGTTATTTATACAAAGAAATAAATCCAATTTAAATTTTGAAATATTATATAGTTATTATCAAAATCGTTAAACAAATCTTGAGCTTGAATTTTTTACCTTTCATTTTTATTATTAAAATTATTTTATAAAGCTAACTTAACTTTATGTTTCGTGTGCATTTTCATTCACAATATAATTATTGTTATTTTTGAATATTAATAAATAATAAATAATAAATTTTTAATTAAACTATAATTTATTATTTGATAATACTAAATGATATGATATATGATATATATTACAATATTTCATATTGTTTAAAGATATATTACACTTAATAAAGGGCTAAAAAGTTGAAAAAATAGAAAGAAAAGAATTAACAGAGAGGAGCTATAGCCTGTAGAGCTGTAAGCCAATAATTTCTTTTCAATGATCTCATGTGTCACGTTGCAATTATAGAGTTAACTTGTACCAAGTACAAGGACTTAAGATGGAACCAGTTGTCATTACAGTAAATGGCAATCTTTTGTTTTCTTTAAAATTTAAATTTATCAAGAAAATGCCAAGCCATTGGTAAATGGTAATACAATCGAAATAAGCCACCAAAATAGAAGATTAGATAAAAACTAAAATTGGACTAAGAAAAGGACAGTCAGAAGCATTCATCTAATTCTTAAGGACTCACTTTAGCCAACAGCCAACTAAATAACTTGAGTGATTTGTTGCAAGTATTTGGAATTGCTATTGAAGGTTCTACCACTTCTTTCTGGTCAATTTACGTATCAAATACAATTGAATGCCAACATAGAGAACCAATGTAAGTTACAACAGAATATTAAAGAAGTGTTTTCTCTTATTTATTTTTATTATATAAGGATAACTTATTTCTGAACAAGATATACATATGATATATAAGAATATTTTGTTATGATTTCAGCTAATCTTACTTTTGACATCCATTCTTAAACTCAAGATAGGATCGTAGATGTTAGCTTGGATTTTCCTAGTAAATCATAAAAATGAGCTAGAAGATGTGTTTTGGTACATGTATGAACCATTTAGTTGAGAGGAGGCGTAAATCAAATGTATAGTGTCTTAAGTAACATGATAATGTAAAAATTGACAATCAATTTCAATATTTTTAAACGATCATGAAGAATGTCATTGTAAAAAAATTGTATAGTACGTCTATTATCACAATGAATCATATTAGTAGAGGAATATGTAATATTTATATCAATTGATAACCACAACAATCGAACTAATTCAAATATAGCATCAATAAAAGTACAATATTTTTCTCAAGAAAAGTAAAATATTCACATTTAGTACTAGATGAATAATAATTGTTTTCTTTTCGATACACGAAGAGATAAAACACCTAACAAGAAATAATAACTAGTAGAATGAAAATTTGTTGGATAATGTTAAGGAGGAGTTACTAGAGAAGTGTAATCTATAAAAAAAAAAGAGTTCCTTTAATATAACAAAGTATTTAAATCACAGTAGAAAAATAAGATAAGTGAGGAGTAGACATAAAGTAGCTAACTTGATGAACATCTTATAAGATTATCAAGTTACAGTGAATAGATAAAACTACTAACAAGTTGTCGACATAAATTGAGATCATCAAAAAGAATGACATCTAAAGTAGTACACTTGTAGTTGTTTTCTAAAGGATTTGATACAGTTTTATTATTGATGATGCTAGTGCAAGAAAGTAGGTATGATGCATACTCAACTTGAGAAACATAATTGCCTTTAAAAGTATAAGAAACTTAAGACTAAAAAATTAGTTGAGAGTACCCAGATTCTTCATTTCAAAATGTTGACTGATTCTTCATTTCAAAACGTTGACTAAGGTAATGTTGTAATTTTAAAATATTAGATACAGCTTCACCTATTATTATCAAATATTCAATATAAATTAATAGAAGAACAATTCCCTGAACAATTCAATAAATGAATAGTGTTGAATTACAAGTTAGAAATAATGTTGAGTTGGGTAAGGGTGAAGTTGAAATTTACACTAAGGATGAGTGCTTGTTTCAATTTATACAAGGCTAGTCAAAGCCTACACTTATCAGAAGAATGATAATCTAACATGTAAACCTCTTTCAAAACATCACCATAGAGAAAACATTTTTTATCCAAATAAAAATTTGTCATTTTTGAACTATAACAATAGTTAATAAACTAATAACAGAGGCTAATCAAGCCACTGTAGTGAAAGTTTCTTCATAATCTATGCCACACTCTTGAAGGTACCATTTGGCAACTAAACAAGCTTTGTAACATTCAATAAGACCATTAAAATAGGTTTTGATTATGTAAACTCATTTGTAACCAATTTATGTCTTATAGGAGGAAGTCAACTAAGTTTCTCGTGTCTACTAAGCTTTTTTAAGGCTTGATGTTTTTCATTCATAACTTGCTACCAAAGAAGATCAACACCGGCCTCGTGATAAGAGTGAGATTTAAGAAGAGTTGCAATAGTAGAATAATAGTGGATAAGATAGTAAGGAGAATATCTAACCTAATGGAGTGACAAAAAGAATTGTCAAAACTAGGCCTAGGTATATGTGTAGAATTAATAGTTGGTGCCCATAGCATACATAAAGTACAAATATTCATATTAATTTCTTATATTTTGATTGATAAAATGCTTATAATTATGGATTATAATTATATATTATGTTTTGTATATAGTGGGCAGGAGATCTAGATCAAAGTGTTCTTTAAAGTGGAGATTTAGCAAAGAAGGAACAAAGGTGCAATTATAAAAAAAGAATGAAAACTTGTAGAAGAAAAGCACTAGAAAAAGACTAAGCATAAGACATGCTCACTCCTTAGTCAATATGACTGCTCCAAAAATAAATTTGATTAAACAGATAAGGACCTTTAAGAGCCAACAAGACCTAATTATTTTTGGCTATGTTTTTCTCTATTTAAAAGTTCTAATTAGGAAAATTTTGTTTTGGTAGGAAAATCTTAGTGGAAGCGGTATCCTTTAGATTTAGTCTTGATCTTAGCTTTTATCCCTCATTTTTAGGAATATTAGATAGGATTTTGGAATTATCGATAGGAAAGAGGTATAGGAGCCAGTTGTCCCATCTTGGTTCATTTTTATGATGTCTTTGAGAATCATGTGCAACTAAACTATAATTAAAGTTTAATTCTTCAAGAGTTATGAGATTTCATTGGTCTTCTTTACTCTTTTATTCTTAGTATTTTTTTATCATCTGAGATTATTAATATTATTGTTTTTGTTTCATTAGTGAAAAAAGGACTATTGTTCAATTATCAAAATAATATATTGCCAATAGAAATGATTAAATTTGTAATTTTTTAATTATTATAATGCTTAGTGGTGAAATAATAGGGTTCAATATAGGACATTGTACTAGTATTATATGGATATATAATATAGTTTAAATAAACTAAATTTGTGTATTTATTGAATAGAATTGGTGGTCTCTCTAGTATTTATTAATAGATTAAATCCTAAGAACTTGTTTAGGATTGTTTTGGATAAAAAGGAAGCAAGAAGATAAACTTTACGAATCCCTATGCATTTAACGCTACTCATCACTATATACAATTCCTTTGTGATTAAAGTAGGATTATATTTGTTGGATTTGACACCAACTAAATTTTAACGCTATTATTAGGAGTTGTTGTCAAAGCGAATTCAATTTTTTATGCCTCAAAATTCTACTACAAATAACCTTTAATATAATCTTGAGATGAAGAAAATAGTTAAGAAATTAAGGAAAATTCAAGTTACAAGATAAGAAAGAATCTTCCTCTTTATCTCCCATATTAGAACTAGAACTTGATTTGATAGAAACCTTTAGTGATTATAAAGTTGAAGTAACTAAGGCTAATCAAAAGAGAACCTGAATTAGAAGCACCAAATTTTACTTAATAAACCTTTTTGCATCAGATGTCTAAAAGGTTTTGAGCTCAAGTCTGGTCTGATTCATTTATCGCCTACCTCTTGTGGAATTAAGAATGAAAATCCTCACAAGCAATTGAAAGAATTTTAAGTGGTATACTTAAGTTTAAAACTACAAGGTGTATTTGAGGAGAAAATTAAGCTATGGGCTTTTCTATTCTCTTTAGGCGAGAGAGGTAAAGTTATATTGTAAGGTTTAGAGATAAAGCATAAAATGATAATGTAAGGTTTAAAAAATAATGTTAATTTTTTATTGATTTAAAGAAAAAGAAAAGTTAGAATAAACTCAAATGATCTACTAAGCTCAAACTAAATGGATTTAGTTGACTTTAGAAATTTAAATGACATGAAAAGAAAGTATTTAAACAAAATAAGGATGAAATGGAAAATTAGTCCTAAATGATTTAACATGCTTGCTAGAAAGAAATAGATGCAGAACTAGTGAGCGTGAACTAATTAAAGATCAACTAATTTAAATAAAATGGGTTTGAGTAGTTAGACAAAATTAAGAAGTCTACTAACTTAAAAGAGGGCTATTAGATCCAAAATGTAAACTTGCTAGACACATCTTAAAGAAAGCACTTAGTAGGCTTAAAGGCTCAAAACTAAAAAGATAAAGAAAGACATAGATAAAATAAAACATAATTTAGATTATGGGCCAATCTAACATATTAAGAAAAGAAAACTGAAAATTAATCCTAATGGGCTTGTGAGCTAAAACTAACCTTTTAACCTTTGAATCATTTATTTAAGGGATCTTAAGTCCTTTAGGACTTAAGTTACTCTATTTTGTTTATTTAATTTTTCCTTTGAAATGAATGGTTTTAGGTTTGGCATTAGGCCAAGCCGAACTCAAACTCCCCAAACCCGAGCGAAACTCAAAAGTTTGTATTTAACTTCAAGTCTGGTCCAAAGTCCAATTAGACGCAAAACTCACAACCTAATTATCTTCTTTTTTAATTAAAATTTTGAAAATAACTTTATTTTACTTAAAACAACATTGTTTTACTTGACATTTTTAGTCTTCAAATTAGACTAGGCCAAGTAACTGAGTCTTAGACCAACTCAAAGCCTAAATTTTTTTTTTAAAAAAAAAGGTCTAAGCTTAGCCCAAAACTCAGTCAACTTGATTTAAATTTGTTGACTTCGAGTAAGGTTGAGCTGGATAAAATTTATCATCCTAAATGGTAATAGTTTTGTACTCTGTCTCTCTAGATATCTCTTTATCGTGCCAAGCAATCATTCATTAAAACAAAATTAGACAACTAAATATGTGCTTTTTTTGTGGATTTTAAAGCTTTAGACTCAAGTAATGAGTGTATTTACAATAAAAATTTAGAATTAAATTATTTTTAAAATCATAATTTAAGTTTAAGCTAATTTTTATTAATTCAAGCATTTTGAATAAATGTGATTTAATAATTTAAGCCAAAATACAATAAATGCAATTTAATTTATACTTTTAGTATCACAAATTAGGTAAAGATTGAAGTAAATCTTCTAGTTTTTATTTTATTAGGCTTTTTCCTTCTAAAACTTGATTTGCAAACTATTGATGGAAAAAAAAAGGTCTAGCCTACTCCTGATGCAAAAATAAAAGATCAATTCGAAATTAAATTGGGATTAAGCGTATAAATGAGTTTAACCTTAGTCTTTACTAATGAAGAAAAAATCTAAGTCAAAACATGTAAATACAGGAGACTCAATAATTATTACAAAAACAAAATGACCTAAGCAACACAAAAAATATCTAATAAATTTTCTTCATATTTAGAAAAATTAAACTAATACATTATTCATCTTTAACCATTATTCAAACGGATTAAAACTCCATGCAGGTTTTCTTTTATAAAAAGGGCAACACGAGGTTTTTATTTTCTTTGAAAATTACTATAACTATAAATCCTAACATAAATAAAAACAAACAAACTATGAAGAAGTAACCACCCTGTGAACTACTAACCTAAAACCAATTAGAAAAAGGACACAAAGGGAAATCTAATCATTTATTTATAAACTTAAATGACAATTTTTTAAAAAGACATAATCCTAAACATCTATTTATTACTAGAACTAGAGATAACTTTCATCAATATAATATAATGCTACAAATTAATAAACTTGTATATTAGTATTACAAATAAACTCAACATAAAATTAAAAAAACACATTAATAGAATAAAATCACCTAATACAAACTATTGCAGGTGATTTTTTTACCCTTAAATATGTTAGTGATTACAACTTGCTTGCATGTTGTTATGCTCTTAATGCGCAATAACAAGACATAGTGAAAATTCATAATAAAGAAAAAGAATAAGAGAGAAGAATGAGAGAGAAAGAGAAAGAG
Organism: Erythroxylum plowmanianum; assembly: GCA_025531925.1. NCBI lineage: Eukaryota > Viridiplantae > Streptophyta > Magnoliopsida > Malpighiales > Erythroxylaceae > Erythroxylum > Erythroxylum plowmanianum. The sequence continues at coordinate 34,492,427 of JANVCQ010000232.1, forward strand.
ATTTCAAAAAGAGAAAGTATCAAGCTTATTTCATTCCATATCCATTCTTAGGTCGTTGCAATAGCTATTATATAGTGCAATCCCATCTCCCCTCCTTAAATGTATAATAGTTGGTTATATTTTTTAAATTGATTATTGTTAATCAATGCTTTTTATACTTCATACTTATTAGTCTCGTGATTCAATGTTCTTTGCATCATCTTTATCATGACTCCCATTTCCATTATATTTCTTTTTTGCCATAACATTGCCTCCTCTTTTAAAAACCTTGGTCATAAGGTTGATCTTTGAGAACCTTTTCAATAAGTTGAATAGTGCTTTCCCTATTGCCTTCTCTCTTAGGTCTCCTAGTCATTGCACCACAACTTTTGTTATCACACGATTATGATATTTCACCGTCCTCCTACTCAAGATGGCCAATGGAATTTTATCTTCTTGATCGATTGATGCAAGGTAGTTGATATGATGATGGCATTTTATCTAAAACATATTCCTTAAGTTGGAACACATGGAATACAAAGTGAATAGATTACCCTTCTAAAGGTTAAAGCTTATACACCACTAGGTCAATTTTATCAATGGTCTGATAGGGCTTGTAATACAATGGATATATCTTTTGATACATCCTTCTTTTACAATGAGTATTATTGATAAGGTTGTAACTTTATAAACATATGCTAACCATTAATAAATTCTCAGTATGATCTTTTATGATTAACTTGTTGTTTTGTTCTTTATTATGCTTAATTCAAATGAAATTTGGTCACTTGAACTGTTGCTTCTTTTTCTTACATGGTTTGAGGTACCAGACAGTCGTGAGAATCTATTAAAAAATAAGTAACATAAACGGGTGAGGAGTACCCATAGAGAACCTAAAAAAGGTTAGAGTGAATGGTCGAATGGTAGGTTATATAGTAACACCATTCTGTGAGTGAAATCCATCATGCCTACTTTTTAAAAGCATCATCATGGAAATATCTCAAACAAGTCTCTAATATTTTGTTGATGGTCTGTAGCACCCCACTCCCGTAAGACCCGAACCCGACATCAATGGGTGATATCCGAGTATGTGCCTCGCGAGGATGGCGTGCTAGAACACCTAATCAGTCAAATCTCTTTCTTTTTTTAAAACAATGAACATTTTTGCAAAAAATCAATAATAAATTTGGGCTCGTTTCAATCATAACTTTTTCAATCACATAAATATAATAATTACACTCAAAAGTCAATTTCATTTACAACCCTTTCCATTTTGGAAAGTTATTACAAAATAAGTTTAATCAATAAACATGATACAGAAATCTCAAAATACATCCTTTCATACAAAAATTAATGAAAATAAAGATGCTGACGAGAACTGATCCCGACCTCTATCCTTCACTTGAATGTTGTATGTATACTCCCGTCGGCCTAACGGGGTATTCTTCTGATTCTAAAAAATATTTGCAAATTTTGGGTGAATTTTGCAAACTCAATGAGTGATCATCATCGATGCTCACCCAGTCACATAACACCTAAAACACATTCACATCAGTTCACATTTCACATTCAATGCAATTTAATCATTTACATTATGCATATATAGTGCACATGTGACCCACTTTTCATTTATTATTTTGTTATGATCGAGTGCCTAAACTGTCCCATATAGGACTCATTGATAACTGTCCCATATAGGGCTCATTAAACGTTGAGCGTGAGGCTCTGAATCACTTTTGAGCTTGAGGCTCTTTTTCATATGTTGAGCTTTAAGCTCTGATCGGTGGCTACTCTGGTCACAACTGCCATTATATTTCATGCATTCATGAAATGGAATGCGTCAATTACAT
>JANVCQ010000232.1:34528965-34545870 GCA_025531925.1 Erythroxylum plowmanianum
ACACCACTAGACCCACTAAACAAATAGATCTTAACTAGACCCACTAATCCCACGTTTCTCATGTTGTGATCTCAACACACAGTTTGGGATATAAGTGTATACTTAAATCTTATCTTGCAAAAAGTCTTTCATGAACATGAGTAAGAACCATTTGTTTATGGCAACAACAAGAACTTACGTTGATAATATTTTTTGCATAGAGTCGTAATATGGCTTATATTGCGAAATGATATTATTTATATTGAGTAAATGGTATTATTTGTAAGGATTCAGGGTATTATCCGTAGTCAGATGTAATATTTGCATATTAAAATAAAACTATTAGTTATTTGTTTATTATGATGATTTTTGTATAAAGGCATGATATATATATATATATATATATATATATATATTAAAGGTGGTACTAGTTTATTTATTGTGATGGTATTTTTTTTGCATAGAGATGGTATTGTTTGTAAGGAGTGATCATATTACTTATATGGAGTCATGATATTATTTGTATCAAATGTGGTATTTATTAAAGTAAAGGTGGTATTTATCTATTTATTGTAAATTTATTTTTATTACAGAGACATGATATTGTTTGTAAATAGTGTTAGTATTATTTATATCAAGTCATGGTATTGCTTGTACTTAAATGTGGTATTCACATATTAAAGTGAATACGTTATGATTTATTTATTGCGATGATATGTGCTGTATAAAGTCATAGTATTGTTTGTAAAGAGCGATGTTATTATTTATATGAAGTACTGGTCTTATTTGAATTTAAATGTGGTATTTACATATTAAAGTAAATGTTTTATTTATTCATTATGATCATAATTTTTGTATAGAGTCATAGAATTGTTTGTGAGGAGTAATGATATTATTTTTATAGAATCATTGTATTATTTGTTATTTATATATGGTATTTATATATTTAAAAAAATTAGTTATTTATTTACTGTGATTGTATTTTTTGTATAGAGGTGTGTTATTATTTGTAAAGAGTAATGATATTGTTTGTATGAAGTCATTGTATTATTTGTGCTTAGATGAAGTATTTACATATTAAAGTAAAGGTAGTACTTGTTTATTTACTATAATGGTATTTTTTTAAATAGAGGCATGGTATTTTTTTGGTAAGGAATGATGTTATTATTTGTATGGAATCATGGTGATACTTAGATGTGGTATTTGCATGTTAAAGTAAATATGGTATTTATATGTTTATTGTGATGATTTTTTTTATAGAGTGACTGTATATTTTGTATAGTCTCGTTCTTTTTATAGGGGTCATATAGTTTTATAAACATGTGGTATTCGTAATATCAACTAGTGATATTTGTAGTATTAACTAAATGAATTTTTTTATAAAGTAGTGATACTTTTTGTATAGAGTAGTGATAATTTTTGTAAAAAGGTGGCGACAATTTTTGTACATGTTAATGATATTTTTATGCAAGGTTATAGTATCTACAATATGAACTAGTGATATTTTTAGTATTGACTAAAGTTATGTTTTATATAAAATAGTGGTATTTTTTGTATAAAATGATGATATTTTTTGTATAAGATTATAGTATTTTTTATATAGCGTTGTAGTTTCATTTTGTGCATAGTGGTGGTTTTTTTTTTTTTGGTATGTAGTATGATATGTTTTCTAAATAGTGATGATATTTATACATGCTAAGTGGTGGTATTTTGAATATGTGAATCAATTGCTTAAAAAAATACAATGTTGGTTTTGTTGCTTTAAGTACTTTCATTTTCATATTTAGCATATATTTTTCATAGTTCTTTTTATTTGTTAGGAATGATAATTTTATTAGAAATATTATATTGGTGGAGATATGTATTAATGAATATTTTATTTAATAATATTTATGAACATCTTAGGTACAACGTAGATCATTAATCTAAAATTGACTTGCTTATACTGGACCATAACAAAATAGAAAATATATTCGTATATTTCATGATTCAATTCGCTTAACAAGAAATATAAATATTGAGAAACTCAATATATAGGTCAATTTAAAGATCTTACAGACACAACTTAACATTTATATAAAGTCAAACAAGAACTTTAAAAGTACAGATTTAAAGTTCAAATTATTTTGACTCCTCCATATTCCAACATCAAATTAGCAAATAAGAGCAGCAAGAACCAACTCCGTGAATCGGTAATTTTCAACTTCAAAAACTACCTGCACTATAGGATACGTGCCTTCATCTCCATCCTTTCTAATTGCACTGATTAGTTGGCTTTGAAATTTAGTTTTCGAGAAATAACCATCCATCCCAAAACCATTGTATAACCTCTTGAACTATAATAATGAGGTTTATTGATTTCTAAACAATTGCAATTCCACTATTAATGTAAGATTGCTATGTTTCAACTCTTGGATATAACCTTGCAGCTTCAAATATTCACGAGCATAATTTAATGTTCACTCTTTTCTTAACTTTCTCTTGGTAGCCAGGCATAGATTAGAATTGACAAATATGTTCAATTTTTCTCTACACTGTTCAACTATCTTTGCAGTGGTATTGCTATGCTTTTCTAGAATTCTTTTTTAGGATTGTCTATCCAAAAACTTTGCCGATACCATCTTAGACTTGTTTGTTGTGAAACATTTATGCTTAGACCTATATGTTTATATTTTGAAATATATTTCATTGTTATCATAGATTGCATACAATTTCCACTTGTAACCTTTAATGTATCCAACTCTAATTCACTTAGACTTACTTTTTTTTTTCCATTGCATATTAAACCAATAACATCTTTGAACCTTTTAGCATTGACAAACTCCATACCTAGTGTCTAATTTAACGAACTACCACTTGCTTCATGTCTATCACTTGTGTTAAGTCTTCTAATTGGCTCCCTAGGCTCCTCTCCACTAAGATACTCGTCACTAGCAATGAAACTTCCATAATCACGAGAATCATTCTCTATTGGATGGTGTCCATCAAGAATTGAAACATCAAATGTATTGTGTACACCTTTAGCTTCATCATCACATTTAGTTTTATCGTCACCTTCAACTTCATTAAGGCCTTCAACTTCATCATCACCTTTAGCTTCATTAACACTTTCATCTTCATTATCACAAGTGCCCACATCGCCAACATTACCAAGTTCATAATGCATAATATCCATATCATTACCTCTTATAGCTAAAACTTATGGAGCCATAATTGGATCATCAAGTTTGTGGGTGTGATACACCTTAATTGCCCTATGTATTTTTAAAAGGTCGATTAACCTAATGCGACTTTCATTATATTCAATAAGCCTTAAAGACTTGTTAAATCAAAAAAATGAAACTCTATAATATGTCTTGTTAACTTGTAAGCATCTGAGTTCCTTTCCCATCTCATATATTTGTCTATAGTTGACGAAATCAAGATTTACTTTATCAAAATAACTCGAAATTCACCCGTATAACTCAACTTGGGATCTTTCTCAAAGTATCTACCATAATATAACTTAAAAGTTCTATATTGAGTCATTATAACCTTGTGAAGAACAAGTTAATAACCATGCAAACGATAAGTAAATAACAATTTGTAAACAACTACATACAAACCCATATATAAGCTACTTTAACTAAGGTTAATTGAGCAAAAACTAACTGAACAAAAAATACTATAGAAATTATTTCACATTTATTTCCATAAGATATGTTTACTTAAGATACTTTCTTAAGTGAAAAAGTAAAAAAGATTAAGGACATTTATTAACGTACACTAAAACAATGATTGACATTTTGTCATCAAATTTAGGTTATGCTAGTAGTTCTTTATTTGGTTGTTTATACATATTATTTGGTTGTCATTTAGTTTATATTACTGCTAAAACTATCTAACAACAATCGTAAAGGATCTTTGGATTCTTATAATGTATATGCAACAGCAATCACAGAAATTAGAAAAGGTATTTGGAGATTCCTATACACCCTTATTGGAGCTTCTAATAGGCACATTCAAAACTTTTTCATGTTACTGAAGACAACTGGGATGAGATGTATGTAAAGATAGTAGAACTATGCCGCTCTCAACTTGTCAATTATCAAAAAATGATATTTAACAGAACCTCTACCTCCCCAGTTGTTGCATAATAATTTATTAGCTTCACCTTCGTCTAATCCTAGAATTAATAATCACCGCCACTATTATATGTGGACTAAAGGTTGCTTATCCTTCTTATGATTAATGTATATGAAAATAATCAATAATGGAAATTTGTATGTAACAAATTTCATTCTTTTCCTTTGCAGCAACTTTCAGTTGCTGACAATACATGCAAGAATTGATAGATGTTGGATAATATGGAATTGAAATTTGAAGTTTTTAACGTTGTCAATGCAAATGTCTACCTAAAGTTTTATCAGCGTTTCATATTGTATTACGACTAAATGGAAAACTAAACAAGGAATACTGGATTTGTTGCTTTATTATCTATTAGTGCCCTCATTCTCGAAGAAACCATCACATCCTAATACATATAAAAAGATAAAATAGTTTATACATTCAGAGATGTACATCATAGAAAGAATATGTGTTACTGGGACAATCTTTAGTAATGTACAAGGCACAAACATACCAACAAAGAATGACAAATAATAAGTTGTCAGGGAACTATATTATCTCTACTTCACCACAAGAAACAATGGTTCCACGTCTATTGCCCTTGTCTCCTACCTATTTAAACAAACTTCGTAACCAAAAAATTTAACATTCTATATCACTGTTAAACACACAGCAGAGAAGGGGAGAAGATGCACCACTGAGAAGCGCACAAGCAGAGAGACACAAGTTTGGGGATTGAAAGCAGATAAAAAATAAGCAATTAGGGATGTTCTCTGAACTGCATGCCCAATTTTAGACGGACCTTATGCTAAACGTTGTCGTCTAGCGTGGAGAAAGTCAGTTTCTTCCCCTGACAAATTAGGTGTACAGGTGGTATGAGGCTTACACAAAATTAATATAATATGTCATACGTATTTAACTTGAGTATATATTTTTAATATTATGTATATATTTCACACCAATGTTTCGTTTTCAAGTTTTAACCCTATTCATTTCTTTTCTTATTTCATATTCAATAAGACTCTTACACGTTTTAGTTTTATATCCCGTAAACAGCTATAGGATGTTGACTTGTTTATAATTCCTTTGATTTGAATCGACATTGTTCTATCACGATTGAAAAAACAGGGTAATCCTAACTGGGGTACTCTATTCATCGAGTTAGCCAATGCATTCATTAATTGGTCGAAGCTGATTAAAAATGCAAAAGAAAAGGTTATATTATATTTTAATTTTTAATACCATATAAAGATGTTCATGTTCTTGTCTAACCCAAAAATTATTGTACTCGCGAAACCCGTTTTCCGAGAAATGTAACTCTTCAGTTCCGTATCTTGTCCCTATACGCAAGTTCCCTTCACCTTCCCTCTTAAAACCTCTCTTTGTTATTGCCTAGCCTAGAGAGGAGCCAAATAAAACCCAAAAAACGCTTCTCCCTCGCGCTTTTCTTCTCATAGTTTACCGTCGGATACTTTTCTTGTCTCATTCAACAAGCTAGCTTCTTCATTTTATATTTCATTTTTCTTGTTGTATCGCTGTTCCATGCAGTATTAACACAAGCAAGCGATCTTTTTTTAGGGGACCCTTTTTGTTGCCCCTTCAGGGTCTTGTTTATCTTTTATATATATATATATATATATATTGTTGCTCGCCTCTTGATTTTACAGACTGTTGCTCGACTTGTGAGATGAAGAGCGAGGATCAATCGCGGTCTTTATTCGGGATTTCTCTCTCTGATAGATCCAAGTGGCAACAATTCCTTATTTGTTCTTCTGGGTTCTTCTTTGGGTACCTTGTTAATGGCATTTGCGAGGTTGGTTTTGTTTTTCTCGTGTTTTTTGGCTCTGTGTTTTGGTTCTTCTTTGATGTGTAATCCTCAAATTTATTACGTTTTGCGTTTGTTCGCGTAATACCCGTTGAATCTTTCTGCATGCAGTAGTATTTCTTCTTCTTCTTCTTCGTTTCGGTTACATGTGTTGTTTTGCCAAATATGAATATTGGCTTACGTATGGGACTTAAAAGGACGAAAAGTATCCCGAATGCTTGTTCTTTCTGCGTAATTTGTTTTGGCTTCGTCTAAGGACTCAAGATTATAACATCTGACTTGGTAATTTGGTTAAGTACTGATAATTTTGGTCTTTCGTTGGCTTACTCCAGGAATATGTATATAATCGGCTACAATTCAGGTAAAAAATCAATTTTTCTTTATTGTTTGATCGGCTTCAATTCGTCTTCATATGCGTAATCGTTTCCTTCCCTGAAATTTCAGCTACGGTTGGTATTTCACCTTTGTGCAAGGATTTGTATACCTGGCTCTCATATACTTGCAGGGTTTCACCACCAAGCAAATGGTGAACCCGTGGAAAACTTATGTGAAGCTTTCTGCTGTATTAATGGGCTCCCATGGATTGACCAAGGGTTCTTTGGCTTTTCTCAATTATCCAGCGCAGATCATGTTCAAATCCACCAAGGTAAATTAGCTGTTATTTCCTGATTTTTGAACATTTACTGTTGTCATAATCCACTCATCTGTTTTATGATGATGTCCCATAACAGATTTGTAGATCTCGTGAAATAACTATTGGCGGTCCCTTGTTAATATTAGCGTATCAAGAGATTAGTTTGTTCCATTTTTTTCCTCTATATTATTGTGTCGGTCTGTTTATTCTTTTTTTTTCCTGGGCATTACAGGTGCTCCCGGTCATGGTAATGGGTGCTTTCATTCCCGGCTTGAGAAGGAAGTATTCACTTAATGAATACATCTCTGCGCTTCTTCTAGTTGTTGGTCTGATTCTTTTCACCTTAGCAGATGCCCAAACATCTCCAAATTTTAGCATAATAGGCGTTTTAATGATTTCTGGTGCTTTGTTTTTGGACTCGTTGATGGGAAATTTCCAAGAAGCAATTTTTACCATGAACCCTGAGACCACACAGGTGATCAGGATTTTCTGAGTGACATTTGAATACCAAATCAGTTTGACGTAGAGTTTCCCACTTGATTTTTAGTTGTTTTTCTTGATTTTGACAGATTGAGATGCTATTTTGCTCAACTGTAGTTGGGCTGCCTTTCCTGCTTCCTCCAATGATTTTAACAGGCGAGCTGTTCAGGGCTTGGAGTTCTTGTGCTCAAGTAAATTATGTTCTGTTTTTTGGTTTTTAGAGAAGATTTTAAAATGTGAACATATAAGTTGAGTCAAATTATAGCTAATTTTGCTATTTGAGCTAGTTAAGGGAGTTAGCCGTCCATGGACAGCCAAATGAATTTTGTCGAAGTCAATGAGTTGGTGCATAATTTTTGAGTTTGTTGCATTGCACGATGATGACCAAGTCACCTAATTCAGGCCTCAAGTGGTGATAATTTATGATTTAGAGCTTTTGTATTTTCACACCAGACTTTGTATAATAGAATATTAAAGTATTTTCAAAGAGTAGTGCTCATGAGTGGAAGTATTCCCTGAACCAGCAGCTACAATATTTAAGTCGTCAAGAGATTAAGTTGCTTTCTTCAAATGTTTTCTGGTGGCTTAATTAAAACCGGGGCCGTCTATGAGATATACATATTGCATTTACCTTGATTTCTTGATTGTGGTTCAAACCATATTTTCTTCTTGTACTGAAAAAGCAAAAAGAAATGTCTTCTTTACTTACAATTTGGCTTTTCAATTGCAGCATCCTTATGTTTATGGGGTGTTAATATTTGAAGCTATGGCCACTTTCATAGGGCAAGTGTCTGTTCTGTCCCTCATTGCGATATTTGGAGCTGCCACCACTGCCATGGTATGTAAAATCTTACCCCCCTGGTGATGCATTTTTAATACTCTTTGGCTTTCCAGTGGAAATTTAAATGAACTCTTTTCACTGTTCACCTTGTTTTTTTTAATCATCTTACTGCATTTTTTCATTTGCATTTAGGAAATGGGGTTAACATCTTTTCCTCTCTGTTATGTCTATTTGCAATGTTTGATGTATGCATTAAAATAGTTAAGAATCATGATTTTGATATCTCACACTTAATACTTTGCAATGTTTTGCAGATAACGACAGCTAGGAAAGCAGTGACCCTCTTTTTGTCATATTTGATATTTACAAAGCCATTAACAGAGCAGCATGGCACAGGGCTAATTCTCATAGCCATGGGCATCATCTTGAAGATGATCCCCGAGTCTAAACCCACCAGTAGGTTCAAGCCCAAGCAGGTGAAAGAAGAGAGGGGCTTAGAAGGTAATAAGGGAGAAGATGAAGTAGATGAAGAGAAAAGGCCTTTGGTGTGAAAATCGAAGAGTGACAATGCGAAATTTCTTATTGCATTTAGTTTCATTGCGACAGTCATGAGTAAGTGGACAGAAATAATAAGAGAAATATAGAGGAGAATATACACAATGCTAGGCCAGCTGTTTAGAGTTCATTTGTTGGAAGTTCAGTTCTTTAGGCTTCTGGGAAATGCGTATTGCCTTACAGTTGGTATCATCCCCTTTTGGCGCATGACTGGTTGTTATTTGTTTCCAAATTATTTTCATTTTCTCATGCTAACTTCGAGTCTGATCTAATTAAGTGATATTGTATGGTTGGATGTAAACTAAAAGTCTAAAAGTACCAACATAGTAAAGCAATGTATAGGCTTTTAGAGTAGGCTTGGCAACATCACAGGTTGGGTTCAGGCCTAGTTCGAAATTTTGTGTTTAGGCTTGACTTGAACCTTGATCGGATATTAGGCTTTAAGCTTGAGTTTGAGCTTTATTTGATTTAAGCGGTTTATCAAATTTGGTTAAGTCAAATATTATATATATATATATATATAATTTTAAAATTGAAAACATCATATTATTTTTAAAAAAATCTGGTTAAGTCAAATATTATGTATATTTATTTAATTTAAAATTGAAAACATCGTATTATTTTAAAAGAATCTGGCTCAAAGTTTGATTAAAGTAAGTCAGGTTCATTAAGGTCAGATAATTTTTGCCATCTTATTTTAGAACAATAGGGTTCCGATGATATGAATATTATTATTGTAGTAGATATCGATTTCAATATTGAATAAATTAATATTGATATATAAAAGCAATCTTTAAATGAACAAAAGCAGTTAATAATTATTTAATATTGACATTGAGTTTTTAAGCAAAGTTGTGAATGTAACTTACATCAATTTTAGCTACTGGTACTCATTTATATAAAATAGCATTTTAGATTAATTTTTAAAAGTTATTTAAATAAATTTTCAGTTTTTATATAATTAAAATATAATACCCTATTATATATTTTTCAATTTTAATTTGCAAATGTAGCTTATTTTTTTTAATGTTCTAATATATATTGGTGAAATTTAAAATTTTATATAAAATAATTTTATCATTTTTATTTGTATAATAATATATAATATTCACTACATTTTATTTTGAATAAATAATATTTTTAAATTTAAATGTTAATTAATTTTATAATATTATACATAATTTAACGTTAAGTTAATAACACTAACGTAAATTGTCGCGCAGTGACTATCTAATGTCACAATCATTCTTTAATACTAAGTTAACAGATACCTCTAGGAATGAATCCTACTTCAGTATGATCTGCCAATTCCTACAGAGGGATCGGTGAATCGAACCTTCTGCTTGACTTAACCGATGCCGATCATTTTTTGGACTCAAAAGGTAGAACGCCCACCTTAGGCGCCCCCATACTCTGGCCCGATATTATGTGAGGGAGGTAAATTACGGTTTGATCCCAGCCAGCTTCTTAGAAAGCCGAGCATTCTAGGATTATGGGCAGTGCATTTCATCCGATATTTCAGCAATATCAGAAACTCATTAGCCATAAACTCATAAATTATCATGCTTCAGATTATAACAATTTAATTCTTTTAGTTCTAAACTACGCTTATCTTTTATTATTTTTTTCATTACATAAATTTATTCTGAATTGAAAATCCACGGGTGATCATGTTTACATTAATATTAATAATAAAGTAAATTTTTTGAATATTTAATAGAATTTTACTTTTATTTGTTGCGATCTTTTATTTAATAAACATAAAAATATATGTTGCTGTTAAATATTAGTCACATTTTCATTAGTAATAGCAATAAATATTAATTAACATAAATTAATTTATTTAATTTTTATATAATATTTATTAAAATAAGTTTTTATTGTTATTAAAATAAAATAATTTAAAATTTACACTTTATGTTACTTAAAATAAAGATATTTTTATTGAATTATTATTAAATTTATAAAATTAGATTTTAAAATTTAAATTTAATATAAAATATTTGATGTTAATTTGTTAATTAATAAAGTTTATATACAAAATTTAAAATATGAAAACAAAACCATTCATGTTAAAGATGATAAAAGGCTAGGCCTAAGTTTAATTGGATCGATATAAACAACGTTTTTTTTAACAAATTTGTCAATATAATGTTGTCTTATAATGGAGGGTCGAGTCATTTAGGTTGGACCTCAAATCAATCTCAAATTTAAAATTTGACTTGAACTGTGAGCGAAATTCATTTCACCGACTTTTGTGTAACTTTTAATGGACCGATGAGTCTCATGTAAAGAAGGAGCAAACTTGATGGTCCCCAATTGAAAGTTAGTTGGCACCTCATCGGATGAATAAGAATTAATACATTATCTAATTTCCCCTGGTAGCTTGAGAATCTTTTAGTAATTAGGTTGCAATATATTAACCCCTAAATAAAATTTGTAGTTGCTTTTTTGATTTTGATTTTTTATTTCATTTCTATTCATGTATCTAAAATCAAGCATCATCTTGATCAAATGGATGGGTTTGTTTTAGACCTTGATAGGTGAATTTTAGTTGCCGGCAAATTTCAGTTGCCTAGTTGTTGATTATCTTTTGAACTAAGAAGATGAAGATTATGAGAAAAAGTGAGAAATGTTAAGATATTAGTGGATGAATAGGAAGGGTGTGGCTATTATTGACAATAACTTGATTAGATCCATCATATGGTGTGATGAATTCTACGAAATTAGGATGTGGGGTCATGTAAGCAGTTGCACCAGCATCTAGTAATTAGTCAGTAATAGTATTGCGATTGAAGGGAGTAGAATCATGGTTAGATTGAATATTCATGGTAGATAAAGTAATGGTAAGATTACTTGTAGTGTTACAGAATGCAATGGGGTGGTTACGAGATTCAGAGTATTAAAAATGACAGTGAGCAATAGTGTGCCTCCACTTCTAGCAAATGTGACATTGAGTAGGTGACTTATTATGGAAAATAGGTTTAGGGTAAGAGGGGTTATGTTGGGTTTGGTGTTGGGTTGAAGTGCGATTATGATTGGGCTGAAAATTAGGATCAGAGGTAAATGGAGAAAGCCCAGAATGAGCAACATTTAAAGGCTCAAGAACTAGTCCATTTGATGGATTGGCCCACTGATAGAAGGGCCCATTTGTCATATTAGGGAATAAAAACAAAATTAGATGCGGGCAAGGTGGGAGATGGACCAGCTTGGTGTCACCCACGTCTAGGTTTGCTGTTGTCTTTGTTAGAGGAGTTATAATTGGAGCGACTGTTGGAGAAGACGACAGAAGAGGAGTTCGATGATAGTAGGGCGTGGAAAGATAATAGTCGTTGTTCATGAAGTAAGAGTTTTAACCTTGAGTTTGGTAAAGGTAATGCTTCGGTTGCTGTTTTCGATTGTTGTGATAAAAGATTCATAGCCTGCAAGTAATCCATTTAAGGTGAAAAGGACAAAGTTGTCATTAGAAATGGAGTCTTCAATGGTAGCAAGCTCTTCGGCAATAGTAGAGATAGAGTTATGGTACCCAACGATGAAGCTGGAACCCTATTTAAAGGTGTAAAGTTTCCGCTTAAGGAGTGACAATCTTAATGCAAACTGGAACATGAAATGGGTTTCAATTCCAACCCAGAGATTGCAAGCAATGGTGTGCTAGAGGGAAAGCCTTGTGGTGGAGCTAAAGAGGGAGCCAACAAGGAAGCAATAAACAAGCTGGTCAGTTTTTTTCCATTTGATGTAGTCTGCTGAGTGAGGGTCTTCTAAGGGTGCAATAGTTCCATCTACATATCCAAGATGTTATGAGGTAATGAGAATGACTTTGATTTGGTTTCTCCATACTAGATAATTGGTAGAGTTTAGTGGCATAATCAAAAAATCTATAATTTGATGGAATGATAATGTAGGGAGTTTGGTGTCTGTTGTCATGTTTGTGATTAGGAAGATTCTTTGTATATGTTGGATCGAGTTCTAATGGTATTTGGTTATGTGGTAACTATTTGTAATTGTTGTCTTTTAGGGGGTATTGAATCAAATGTTGGTGGTGTTTAGTTATATGGGAACTATTGTTGTGACTGGAAATAGGGTGTTGTGGTTTTGACTAGAAAATGGTTGTTAAGGGAAATTGAATGTTGGCTCCGATACTATGAAGAATGAGAGAAATATGAATAAAGGGTAATATTTTGTTGTGTTTATTAATAGAGGAAACAATCTTTTATATCAGCCTTGATGATAACTAGATGAGTAGAAATAAAATAAAAAATAAGACTAAATAAATGGACTTTATCATTTGATGAATCATAAGTGACCATATGAGAGTAACTCTTCCCTACAAGAGTAATCTCATATTTTGTGATTATACCATCTTAACCATAAAGACGAAAACTAGAATCATGAGAATTATTTCATTGATCTTGAAAACATTTAAATACTTCAGGTGTATAGACACTAGCTGCATGCTTTAAAATTTGAACAAGTGTTGACAATGTTAGAGTGCTTACATTAGTTCTAAAATCAGCTTTCAACTCATCATTTCGATCATCAATAAACCTTTATAAGTGATTAAAAAATTGTAAATAGTTATGCTAATAACTCATATACCTTTTCATAATGCTATTCATGCTCTCACTTATTTGCGTGGTGGTTATATCTACATAAAACATTTGACGTCCATAAACCAAAGCCTATTTTTCCTTTATATAAAACACATGTTTAAATCAATTCATATTTTTATAACATCTCATTCCATGCATTGAAAAGTTCATCATCTTCTTCAAAGTCATATATGCCTGAGCTCAAATCCCGTGAAAAATTTTTAATTTGAGAAAAAACACGGCTTAAATAGATTGCAGCGTTTTGATAAATGTTTCAAATACAAAGTTGATGATGAGTTTTAGGCCATTTTGAAGCTAATGCTTTTGCTATTGCCCCATCTTGATCAGTAAGAATAGTTTTAGGCTTTTTCTCAAACATGACCCTAGCAAATGTGTCGAACAACCTCTCAAATATAAGAGCAGTCTCATCGTATAGTAATGCAACACCAAAAATTGTAGTTTTCTTATGATGGTTTACATCTACAAACAAAGCAAGTGGATGACCTTCACCATTTTTCCTGTAAGTAATATCAAAGCAAACAACATCACCAAATTCTAAGTAATCATTTCTCATTTTTGTATTCCACCAAAATATATTAGTTATCAAATCATCTTCATCCATTTGAATTGCATAAAAGAAATTAGGATTTTTAAGTTGCATTTTATGCAAATATTCTAACACGCCACCTGTATCCTCCTTTTTCATATCTCTTGTTCTGTTGGATCTTAAATAATTCTTTTAATCTTCCAGAATAAAGCCAAGATTATCTCTCCCACCTGCTCGTCTCACCACAAGATCATGAGATGCTTTTGGTGGAATTCCTACGTAATTAACCATTTGAATTTGCATTGCTGCAGTAGAGGATATCTTTTTATAACTTCTAGGCTAATGTGTTTTATTAGGACTTGAAAGATAGTGATTGTGATCCTTAACAAATTGAATAACTTGAAACTTTCTAATTTTCATACTATTAACTCTCATTCTTGCCTCACAACAAAATCTTATTTTTGCATGTGGAGCTCTTACACAAACATCTCTTTTGTTAGACATCCTTTTACCTTTAACATTACAACAGAAAACCCTGCTAATTAATTTACCAGATTTATCTTTATGACTTTTGCTTCTTCTTATTCCAAAGCCGACATGTTTGACATATATTAAATAATATTAATGAGTTTGTTCTTCCATCTCAAACTCTATGCCAATTTTCAATATTAATTCTCTTGGAACAAATGAGTGGACTTTGTTTAAATTCTCCTCAAAATTTGGATGAATAAAATTAGTGGACTTGATATTATTGCTCTTATTGCCAATGCAATTTCATCATTCTTATGTTGCTCCTTCTTAAGTTCCTATTCTAATCGACAATATGGAGTACATCTAGCTTCCATCATTTTGTTTAATACTAAATTCGACACTTATCAAATTCACAAATGAAACATCATTATGGCTTTGTTTTATAATAAAATTATTGGCAAAAACTCAAAAAAAAGGGAAAAAAAACATTCAGGTAGATTTGTATGTATAAGAGACGATGTTAGCTTTCAAACATTTCAATAAATATCAAAGACAAAGTCATATTCTCAATATGAGCTCAACTCCATACAAACATAATTCTTTAGTATTACCAAGTTATCTGTAGAAGGTTTGCAGAACTAGAATAAAAGTTGTTCTTGTTATTGTTTAACAATAAATTTTATCTCAGTAGGAAAAAGATAAAAAAAAGATGAGTTAGGAATGAGTTTGACACGATTGAAGGATGGTAAAAACAAAAAAATTAATTAATGGATTGAAAGTTGCAAGTTTCATACGAATTAAATGACTTGGCTTGAACCTTAGCCACTTAATGTAATCAATAAATAAGTAAACAAAATCGGTTACTCACCCTTCTTTAAATAAAACAATAGCATTTTTGAGATTAGATAGTAGGGCTGGACAGGGCAGCCCTAGGTAGAGGATCCGGACTGATTTTGCAGTGTATTTTGAGACTCCTACCAAACTTGCTTTCTTTCTTAGGCATTTCACTAGTCTTCTACTTTTGGGCATGGCATGGAATTCTTTCCTGGAGCAGCCGAATTATGCATGTTTACATCGTGTAATGCTGTTTTATAGCCACAAAATGCCGTTTGTCGTTCAGTGATTGCGGAGTTTAAGCTCCAACGATTTGGTATAAGGTGTCTTAGCATCCCATTCCCAGACATCATAGGCTCGAACTTGAAAGAGTTCAGGCAATCCAAATGTTATTTTATCATGTACATACTCCGCAACTTCAGTATATTTGTCAATATACATTTCCTCATAGCAAACATGTCAAAACTTACGTGCGAATGACACCTCTGAGCGTATGATTAAGCCATTTGATTATCAACCTAGTTTCATTGGTTTTTTTGTAATATTCATGAGTATCTTTCCCAATTGAGCTAGCCATCTAACGTAATTTTCTTGTCCATTCTTTTAGTAGACAAGTGATAATCGAAGTGATGGAGGGGTGGGGATGTGGGTGCATGATGCCCATCGAATAACTGACTTAGTCACTGTAACTTTTACTTGATTGAAAGCACCAAGTCCAATGGGGTGATTCCTTCTGTTGTGGTTACTTGACAGCTTAGCCCCATTGATTCCTTCCTGTCTATATTCTGTTTTTTGGATTATTGAGCAACGTAAGTTATCTGGAAAATCAATAAGATATTCTAAGATATGTTTTATCGCAAGAAGCAAGGAATTTGTTGGATATAGAACTAAAACAAAAATCTCTAGAAACAGAGATGGGAAAACTTTGGAGAAACATAACTGTTGTTGCTTAAAAAAATGCAGTGAACATAAAGACTCAAGATTCCTATATATAGGATCCAAATACACAACTAACTCCTATAAAAGCTCAACTGAAACATAAACATGGACCATGACTAAAACCTGACTTGCTACTAACTAGAGACCACGACAAACATTAATAACAAATTACCAACAAACTAGCTAGGACTTGGTCAAACACTAGGAGAGTGACGCTACAACTTTGGAATCACATTTTAACACCTCCCCTTAATTCAAAGTTTGTCACACCAAGTTGAGTTCTGAAAAAGTCATGCTTTCCACTAGCTAGTGATTTGGTAAGAACATCAACAATTTGTTATTCTGAACTGCAGAATTTCAACACCACTGCTCCTTTTGCAACCAAGTCTCAAATGAAGTGATACGTGATTTCTATATGCTTTGTTCTCCCACGGAATGCCGGATTTTTGGTCATTGCTACTGCTGCTTTGTTATCACAGAAAATTTCAGTTGCTTCTTCCTGCTTCTGTTGAAGATCTTCAAGCAATCTCCTTAACCAAGCTGCTTGACATGTTGCTGAACTTGCAACAACATATTATGCCTCAGATGATGATAATGCTGTTGTAGCTTGCTTCTTTGAGCTCCATGAGATTGCTCCAGAACCAAGAGAAAAAAAGCTACCAGAAGTGCTTTTATGATCATCCAGAGAACCTGTCCAATCATTGTCAGTGAAACCAATTAATTTGAATTTAGACACATGGGTATACCATATTCCAAAATCAACTATTCCTGCTACATAATGCAAGATTCTTTTTGCTGTTCCAAGATGGTGCTTTGAAGGATTTACATAAACCTTGAGACCACACCAACAAAAAATGAAATGTCTAGTCTTGTATGAGTTAAATAAATCAGTCCACCAACTAAACTTCTAAAAGTTCTTACGTCAGCTATTGCAGTACCATATTCAAGCTTCAATTTCTCATTTACATTCATCGGAGTGGCTACCACTGTTGGGTCTGGGCCCCAGATCCCTATTCCCGGGTCGCGCCCGCTTTGGGCGTCCCAAAACGTCGAACCCGATCCCAACATCCATGCATAATTCGATTAACACATGCATTATCGCACACAAATATCATACATACAAATCATTCTAATCAAACGCCCCATAAACTGAGGGGCTTCATG
>JANVCQ010000232.1:34562058-34586986 GCA_025531925.1 Erythroxylum plowmanianum
TAGGTCATGTTGTATAGTCAACAAACTGAATAAAATAGTATTTACAAAAGGGCCCCCGTGGTCATTGAACTCACCGGTGATTATTTATGTAAATTGTTTTCCGCATAATATATAAAATATGTGTATGTTTCAAAAAAAAATTTATACTGAATTTTGACTGAGTGATGTAGCACGCCATCCTCACAGGGCACGGACTCGGATATCACCATCGATGTCAGGTTCGGGTCATGCGGGAGTGGGGTGTTACACTTGGGTAAGATTCTCTTGGTTCCCTAAAACAAACCCAGTCTCATTCAATAGGAATCCAATAGAAAATCTCACAATGCAAAATCACTAAAATTTATTCTAGAATCCTTAAACCCAAGCATTTTCTAAACTTTATGAACTAAAATCTTTTCAAAAATCTAAAAGTTTCAAAATTAGCTTACCTTCATTCTTCACCAAATGAAGGGATCTTTAGCTTAAAGGGAAGCTCTTCTCTTCCTCTACCTTTTTCGCTTCTTGAATAGCTCCAAAATCTCTCTTGAAGACTAAGAAAAATTAAACCCTAGCTTGTTTCTCTTCTTTCTCTCTTTCTCTTCTTCTCTTCATATTTCTCTCTCTTCTTTATGACACTCTCTTTTTCTCTTCAATTTTTGTTCTCCTCTCTTCTTAAAATGCAAGACAACACTTCTTCTTTCAATTATACCCTTAATGAGTGAGAAATGTCTCATTGGCCCTTCCATTTACGCCTAATGTCTTTTTATGATTAAGTGTCTTGCCAAAAATATCATTGAACATTTTGATATAGTACTTTCTTCTAGAAAATTTTCCACCTTGTCTTAAGTTTCTAATGCCACCAAAATCATTCAATTTCGTTCAGAAATCTAAAAATATGACCACAAACACTTTTAGACTGTTCTTATATTGAAACAATACACTATACTTAAATTCCATCCGGAATTTGAAAGTCTTAGAGACTGAATTAGATTTCAATTTCTTCATATCATTTGTAGCTCCATGTCTCTTTTTTATATTGAAACAAGGATCATCTTATTCGGAGCTATACCGATGAAGACATCATCAAAATATCGAAGTATATTTAATAAAACATCCCATTCATACTCTTCCAACTGATGCCCTTACTTTGATTCAATCAATCTTTTCCAAATTCCCAAAAAATAATATAAAATTATACATAAGGACAGAGAAATATGTTAAGAAACTATTGGTTCAAGAATCACTTCATTTGGAGGTCGGATAACAAAGTTATGGTTGAAAGAATCAAACATGATTTTGCCCTCAATCATATTGAACCTGTCTCAGGACAAATGGCATAACTCTCTCTACAGATGTCAGATTAAGATCATCTTAGGATGGTTTGAAAGAGGACTTTGAGATATACAACTTTTAATTGGATCTTGAGGATAAATTCTATCATATGAGGGGTCAAAAATGGACCAGACGATAGGATCAGACGAAACCAAACTAAAAAGCAGACTAATTGAAAATTCAGATGAATTGGGAAAATTGCCATAACTTTCCCTAACGCTATTGGATTAAGGTGTTACTTAGATGGTTTGAAATAGAACTTCAAAATATACAACTTTTATGAAGACCTTGAAGACAAATTCTATCGTTTGAAATGGACTAGATGATAGGATTAGACGAAACCAAACAAAAAAGTAGACGAATTGAAAAAGCAGACAAATTGGGAAAATTACCATAACTTTCCCTAAAGATATCAGATTAAGGTGTTATTTAGATGTTTTGAAAGAAGACTTCAAGATCTACAACTTTCATGAAGTATTTAAAGACAAATTCTATGGTATAAAGGGTCAAAAATTGACCAGACAATAGGATCAGACGAAACCAATTAAAAAAGCAGACGAATCGGGAAAATTGCCATAACATTTCCTAAAGATATCGGATTAGGGTATTCTTTGGATGGTTCGAAACAGGACTTCAAGATCTAAAACTTTTATGAGGACTTAAAGACAAATTCTGTCATCTAAAGGGTTAAAAATGGAGCAGACAATAGGATCAGATGAAACCAAACGAAAAAGTAGACGAATTAGGAAAATTACCATAACTTTCCATACAGATATCGGATTAATGTGTTCTTTAGATAGTTTGAAAGAGAACTTCAAGATATACAACTTTGATGAAAACCTTGAAGACAAGTTCTATTGTCTGAACAAAAATGAGCAGACGATAGGATCTGACGAAACCAAATGAAAAAGCAGATGAATTGGGAAAATTGCAATAACTTTCGCTACATATATTAGATTAGGGTGTTCTTTAGATGGTTTGAAAGAGGACTTCACGATCTACAATTTCATGAAGAACTTGAGGACAGATTCTATCATCTAGAAGGACAAAATTGGACTAGACCAATGGTACACAAAAGAAGAAGTTTCAATCAACAACAGAAGAAGCAGAAAGTCAACTATAGAAGATATGACGTCATCACAGACAATACGTTTTTACAGACGATATGATGTTGTCATAGATGATATGACATCATCATAGACAATACGACGTCATCACAGATGATATGATCTATAATCCTGAGCATCTCCCCTTATAAGGACCATAACTTTCAACCTAGATGTCCAAAACTTACATACTTTATATGGTTGGAAAGAGAAAAGAAAGAACTACAACTTTCTAGAAGACACCTTTCTCTAATTGAGCCTAGATCAATCTATAATTTCCCTCAAATTCAAAACACAAATTTTACATTCATCCACTAATGTACTGCACCCAGTTTTCAACTTCATGACAAATTTGAGATTCTTAAAGACAGAATTTAAATTTGATGTCTCCATGAGAAATGTAGCCATATGTCTCTGGTTTAATGCAAATCAATAATCATTTCGTTTGGATAACTAAAGAAAAATTTATGGCTAAAAGACTAAAACAACCTCAGTGAACATTTTTCAAATCAACTACCAATTTTGTTTCCAAAGCTTTCCTTAACACAACTCATACAAAGATCACCTTTTCTACTTCATTTACTCGTCATTCTCAACTTCGTTTCAAATCAATATTATCTATAAAGAAATTATAGTCCATGATTAATCATGAACACCAATAACAGAACATACATATATATACATATGCTTCCTCAACTTACTATACATATTCAACTTCATTTTTTTGCTTTCATTTTACTTCTAACTTTTACCTTAATTCTTCCCATTTCAAAATCTCTTATCCACCAAAAACACCAAAGCAAAACATGAATCTATCCACATTTCTCACTCACTACTTTACTCTTATCTATCATTTCTTGGTTCAAGAATTTTCATTCATTTTTTCTTTACTCATGACTAATCACCAAAATTTCTCATTTAATAGTTCTAGCCTTCTAAGAAAAGTTTGGGGTCCAACACACTCTAACTCTCACTAGACCTCTTCATTCTGGACCCTTGCCCAGTCTCTACTTGTCTCTCTTTCAGTAACTGCTCAATCCTGATAGAAGCAGCTCTCAACTTAGTGAAACTATTCAAGTTTGAAATTGCCAACCTAGTTATGATATCTATATTGAATCCATCCTCAAACCTCCTACACTTGTCTTCTTCAATAGGAATCAAAGCAGTAGTATAACTCATCAACTCGTTGAACCGAATCTCATACTCTGCCACTGACATCCTACTCTACTTCAATTCTAAGAACTCCTTCATCTTCCGGTCCACTCCTTTATCTTCCGGTCCAAGTAGATCTTAGGCATGTAGTTATCTTTGAAGACTCTCTGAAAGTCTTCCCACTTCAGGTGGCAAGGCCTGGTGGTACTACCTGGGACAATCTTCCACCATTGATAAGTTGAGCCCTGCAGTAAGGACATTGCATAGTCGAGCCTCTCATCTGGCTCGCAATCCATCTGATCAAAAACCTGCTCAGTGCTTTCTAGCCATCCCTCGGCCTCAACAGGGTTTGTGCAACCATAGAAATCCATAGCCCCCTACTTTGGTAACCTATCATACGTCCTCTCCCTTCTTCTGGAACTCTAAGAGATATCTCCTCTGATCGAGGTATCAAGGACTCCTTACTAGCTCCTACCGATCTTAAGTCAGCTGGTTCCCCCAATTGATCCCCTAGAGCAGATGACCTATAACAAATAATAACTTCAATCGTTATTCATATTTTTTGAAATATTTTATGCTTAACATTTCTAGATATCCTTATGGATGCCAAACCATG
Source organism: Erythroxylum plowmanianum (assembly GCA_025531925.1). Taxonomy (NCBI): domain Eukaryota; kingdom Viridiplantae; phylum Streptophyta; class Magnoliopsida; order Malpighiales; family Erythroxylaceae; genus Erythroxylum; species Erythroxylum plowmanianum. The sequence goes on from JANVCQ010000232.1 coordinate 34,566,244, forward strand.
CTCTAATACCACCAAATGTAGTACCTCCTTACCCTAGGGTACATATCGAAACACCCTTAGGACATTACAATACATAACTTATGATAACGGCATGCTACGATCAATTACAACATTCACTTAACATGGCATCATCTCCTTTTTTAATATAAAACATCATATGGAAAAACACAATAATTTAAAACAATTTCCTTCTTTCCTTTCTTAAAAACTGAATGTCTACATTGGTAGTTTTCCAAGATCATCTAAATGTGTACATCATCATATCCTAATACAAAAGATGCTACATGAAAGAGGAAATACATAAAAATCTATCTAATATGTCCATATCTAGCTGACCGACCTTTAAACCATTTCTTCTTGTTCCTAAAAGTAAAAATGTCCCTCAGTAGCTAAAATCATCCCTTAGTCCTGAAAAGTCAACGTTGCAATTTTGGTGAGTTTTGTGAACCCAATGAGGTAACCTTCATTAATGGTTCACTCAATTCAAGCATCACATCAATACATCTAACATATATTTCACAACTTTGCATAATTTATCACATATCACATTCTCACTCAAGAGTAGACAATTTTGCATTTCAATCAATCCAACATGCTTAATACAATGCATATGAAATGCTTATGTGACTCTTTTTCGATTATTACGTTGTTGTGACTAAGTGTCTAAACTGTTCCGTATCCATTGTGGATGCCGGGCTCATTCATACTATCCCTTATCCATTGGGGATACAGGGCTTATTTTACAAAGTGAGCCTTTGGCTTTTAATCACATTTGGAGCTTTAAGCTCGGTTTTGGTGGCTACTCAAGTCACAACTCTCATTATCTAATTATGCATTCATGTATGGAATGCATCCGTCATAACCAATCATGTCAGGAAGCATTTAGTTCGTCACATTCACATACAAGTAGCACTTTAATATCTCATTCATATTTCACACGATGACCTTCATTGTCCAGAATCAACAAAATCAAATCACATTCATTCATAATTGAAACATAATATAAAACAAACAATTTATTGAGTGAAACCATCTAGATTATTCACAAGTCACTCCCGAAGCTAATGCTTAGAAGGTTAGGAAACATCTGGAGGTTGACGTTCCTATTGCTCCTCTATATCAAATAACATACACATATATCACAATTTGCACAATTATAAGTGTTTAATAATGCACATGTATGTAATGAAATATGTCCAATGCATGTTTATGACAATCTCGGGCATCACACTATTGTCCTCGTCATATAAACATTCATATTTCCAATCTCACATAATTATCACTTATAATTATGATTTATACATTAGTAAAACTATTAAAAAATCTAATTTCATAACTTATTTGGTCAGTTTCAGGTTTTTTTTCCTAAAACACACCTTCGAGTCTACAGTGCATGATTAATTTGAACATGAAAAAGAAGTAATTTGATAATATTTTCTTCTTGAAAGTTGTGCTCCTATCTCTTAAGTTTATAATGACAAAAATCATTTAATTCGGTTTAGAAATCTGAAAGTTAAGACCCAAACATTTTAGACCGTTCATAAGCTAAAAACAACATTCTAAAACCAACTTTAATTTAAAATCTAGATTTTTAAGGACAGAATTAAAATTAGATCTCCCGATAATTTGTATCCCTATATATCTAGTTTACTCCAAATAAAAAATCATTCCATTTGGATGAGCACAGAATAAGATATAATCGAAATACTCAAGCATGTTCAATGAAATCATAACAGTTCATACTATTTAAATAGATTCCCTCATTTTTCATCAATTAATATTTTTTAAATCAATTCAGAATGCTACCAATTTTTATGGAGATGTATCATAATTTTTTAAGAACCTATTGGTTCAATAATCAAGTCATTTTGAGGTCTAGAGAAGAAGTTATGATCAAAAGAAGCAAGACTGCTTAGTTTGCAAGATGCTCTTAGGTGCATATACTATTAGAGAACACTGTGTCATGATGTGACACTAGCCATCAACACTCACAGGTGTGAGGGAGAAAATTCACGGGTGTGAGAGAGAAGAGTCATGCCTGTGCAATAGTCACGAGTGTGAAAAAAACTCACTATTGTGAACACTCAATCAGTCCTGTCCTACATTTTTCACTTAATCTCTCCCAAACGATTTCAGATGGCTAAGATGTTGGGTGGAGATGTAGATTAGTGTGTTGCGAGTTCAATGGTTCAAGTCTCATGTCATTCGGAGGTCAAATGAAGGAGATATAGTCAAAAGATCGAAGGATGTTTCGCTAGCCTCCAACCTTAGAAGTTGCAATCGTGCATAAGCACGATCGTGAGATGGCCATCAACTTAACAAAGTCGCGATTGTGCGTAAGCACGATCATGAGTTTGGCTATGAACTTATGAATTCGTGATTGCACTTCGTTGTGATCGCGACAATCAGTGAATTCAATAGCGTCCCAGTCACACATCCTCACTTCTAACCCCCATAACTTTCAATCCAAAAATTCACAAATTTCAAACTTTATATAATTAAAAAGCTAAAAGAAAGATCTACAACTTTCATGAAGACAAATTTGTCAAAATCTTCCTATATCAATATATTTTAATCATGGAAGTTTCAGACCAAAACCAACTACTCTAACTTATCTTTTTCATTCTATGTGTTTCTTCTTTCATTTTCCTGCACTTTCCTTCCATTTACATTCTCCATTTTCATTTTACCATATTAACTCCCATTCTACTCAACACATTAACAAACAATTCAAAAATCCATGCTTAAACAAAATCATCAAGAATAAAAGAAAAGTCATTCACGCATTTTACCATTCTCTGCATTTTCTTCACTATCATTTTCTTATATTTTCATTTTCTGCATTCTCGTAATTCTTTTCCTCTAACTATCATTTAAACAATCTTCTCATCTCAGACTATCATCTTAGAACTATTCTTTCATTGTTTTCATCATCTTTAAAAACACTCATATGTTCACGTATATGTATACATTCACAGTGAAGAGAAACAGAGCATATCTGAATATCATCTTTTATAAATTTCTACACTAATCCCATACACATTTTCCTTGCTCTTTCAACTCCAAAAATAATTTCTACACTATCTTATAAAAAAATAATCACCAAATATGAAATGACAATATATCTAGATTTTCATTTTATTTACACAATATTCATAAAAATGGCCACTATTTCCATGATTATGCAATGTCTAATAAATCATCAAATTTATCTCATATTCATACTTCTCATAAAGATTAACGCGATACTTACTTTTTAAACTCCAAAATCTTCAAATATCAACAATCCATAATTTTCATGCAAGTCACATACACCATTATAGGGGTTGACAAGCTTTGGTTTTTCTTAAGGCAAAGAGAAGGAAACTAAAGTTGAGAGTAGCAAACAGATAGATGAAAACAAGGTTTAATTATGGTGGAGTTTTGATGAAAAACTCTATGTTGAAGAAAAACTTGAGAAAGAGGCTACGAGGAAGATGAAAACAAGAATACATCACTTGGTCTTTCAAATGAAATTGTATAGTAAAAACTTGATCTAGACAAGTGACACTTGTTACTTATCTAACATCTAAGGCTCTAACTAAGTTCTTTTTGAACTAGTTCCTATAACTCACATCCTTTCATTACAATTATCTCCAAAATTTTCAATATCATTTTCTTACAAATTCTAAAATCGTCTCTGAAAATTTCAAAGTCATTTTTAACAATTCTCCAATATCATTTGATTCCTATTTGAATTTTCCATACATCAATTTACTTGCCAAATGGTATTTTTCCTAGTACAATAATATCTAACATTTTCGGAAATCATTCTTGAAGTTCACCAAAATTCAAAATTAACAAATACACTCACTAATTAAATTTTTAATACAACAAATTCACAATTCTCATAACATTACATCACAATTCAATTATACCCAAAATTATCCATGAATGCAGGTACAGTTATTTTCATGTGCAAAAGTTCAATAATCACATGTATGTGTATAACATATAATGCATGAAAATGAATGCATTTCTAATATCTCAATAATCTTTCATATTTATTATTTTAACCTCCCCTCATGTAGATGGATGTTACAATCACGACTAAAGGTTTTGGTTCATTTAGGTAAGTCACTGATCTCCTATTTTAATCATTTTTTGGTGAACACCACCATCATGTCTAACATAGGAAAAGAGGGAAACTTGACACCAATCGACCCATTTTGCTAGTGAACAAAAATAGGTCACCTTTGAGCTTTAAACATTCGATTCTCACAAACCGGGAGGAGTTTCGACACGAGACTAGTACCAATGGATTCCTAGTGGTAAGATCGTCATTTCCAAGTAGTGTTGAAGATCACCACTCCTTCAGCGTCGGTGCATGTAACCCATGTTCTGGTGATAATGGTGATTTTTCGTCCAGCCCAAAAATGATCTGAAATAATTTTAAAAAATCTCAAATATTATAATTTTCATAAAAGCAATGTATTGAAATTCTTCATATTTTGTGAGATAAAAATTTAAAAAGGATTATGTTCTTATATAAATGCAGGAAATTAATTAAATTGAGTTGTTCTTAATTAGAATTGCGAATATCTTACTGTATTGAGTACAAATGGGAGTGTATGGGTTAGAAATTGGTATATTTGAATTATTATTAGATTATTATGAATTTTTGCGATGTAAATATGGACTCAATTGGGCATGGACATGTAATTTGGAGGCCCAAGAGTTGTGATTACTAGTGTTCATAGAAATGTCTTTTCATTGCAAGAATTAAAGGAGATGTCCATTTTAAGGGAAAACTTTACTAAAATTTCAGTAGGCTCCTTGTAAAATGTGACATCATCTTTTTAAAATAAAAAATACAACTCTTTAATATTGAGTCATGGTCTTATTCTCAAAGTGTCTACAATTGGTTTAGGTTTTAAATTCTAATGGTCATTCTGACTTTTCTTTCTAAGGAATAATTAGGAGCTGAAGCCTCCACTTAAAGACACTAGATTCAGCGTGAAGGAGTGCATTCTACCTACGAGTTAATATTCATGATTATGAACATAGATTAGAATTTCATATTCATCATGGAAATCACCATCATTTTCATATGCATGCATGACATTCATATAGATGGATTGACACATGCATACATATTTTTGTTGTGCAATGTTGTGCTTGTCTTGTTATGTGATAATGTGGAGGATTGTTATAAAATAAGTTACTTGGTGGGTGTCCCTAGGTTATGCGCATAGTGAGTCATTAGTCGGGTATAGATTTGGGTTAGTATTGGGACTAATGATTTAGTTATGACGTAGTTGGGGCAGTTCGGTTGAGATTGCTCTCTGATGCCAATCGATATATGGTACATGAGAGGTAGCGTGATTTTAGCGATTTAGTCGAGCTTGCGCTCGTACGAAAATCATGTCAAAGTAAGGCTGTGGCAGTTCAGTTGAGTGTGGCTCTCGGACAACAATCCACTACATTGGACCAAGTGACCCATGTGGAATAAGAGAGCCCCTATGGCTATAGTCTATACGTAAGGGGTCTGTCATAGGGTCGTTTGTCAATCCTCCACTATTATTTTTTATTGTGACGATTATATGACATGATATTGTTATGAGATACATGCATGTTTATGAAAACATTATTATGTTATGAAATTGCATTACGGTTGTAATACATTATAAATATATACATATATGTGTATCATTTGAAATCCATAGGAGAGCATAACATAACCATACTATTAATTCATTAAGTAAGGTTTGTACTCCCCTCAACTATTTTTTCAGGATCTTCTTTTGAAATATCTTTTAACAAGGTATTTTGTCGATCTTCCTCGTCTCTGGTGATTCGATGTATGTTTGTTGGTGACCTTTGACTCTAAAGTTACAGTAGTCCTGAATATATTTAGAGTTACAGTAGTCTTGAATGTATTGGATTTTCCTTGCATTAACTATCTTAATATTATAGCACATTAAGTATTCTATATTGTTAGAACTATTTTATTATTGTCAGCATGAGTTTGATCATTTTGAAATCTCACCTTTACTTTGGATATTGGGATTTGATGGCATTTTAGGCTTGCTAAATGTTTAGTAAACCTTAAGTTTACTATTCCTTTAGTGTTGGTCACGATCCAAGGTTGGGTCATCACATTGAAGGTTGTTGACATACTAGTGATGATGGTACAGAAGTGACAGGAGGTTCAGAAGGTATGGAAATAGGTGATGATGAAGTATTGGGATTTAGGAGAAGCATAAATGTTTAAGTTTAATAGTAGTGGTAAAGAAAGGGAATGAGAAGGTGAGGATAAGAGAGGGACATAAGATTATGAAATTGAGTTTTAAGAAAACGAACATGGTGAGAAATATAGATTTTGTCAATGGAAGGATTAAGACAACAATATCCTTTATAGTTGGAAGCATAAATAAGGAACACACAGGGAATGAATTTAGGTGTGAGTTTATAAGATCTAATGGAACCAAGAAATGGAAAACATAGACAACTAAAAACACAAAGATGATCAAGTTTAGGTAGTGCATGGAGTCAGTGATGTGACAAAAATTTTATTCAACAACACATCTTGAGATAAACACTTTTGCCCAAAGTGGATGGCAAAATTAATACTTAAAGCTCTCTTTCAGATACCCATTTGTATTTATCTAATTTAGCTTGAAGCTTATCAAAAATTACACGCTTCACATAAGCATCACATCCCTAAATCTTTAAGTGTGGCAACCTTAATATTCTATCAATCCATATCTCATATGGTGTCTTATCAACCGATTTAGATGGAACTCTACTCAAAAGGTAATCGGTATTTTTAGTGGCATATCCCCAAAAGGAGACAAGAAAGACTACATGATTCATTATAGAACGTATCATATCTAATAGAGTATGATTTCTCTGTATAGATACTCCATTATGTTGTGGAGTTCCACAAGGATTCCATCGCAAGAAAATCTCATCCTCTTTTAAGTAACCAAGAAACTCGTGGTCTAAGTATTCGCCACCTCGATTTGATTTAAGTTTCTTAATACTTTTACCATTTTGTTTCTCAAACTTAAGTCTAAATTCTTTAAACTTTTCAAATGATTCAGACTTTTGTTTCATTAAGTACACATAAGAAAATCTAGAATGATCATTTATGGATGTAATGAAATATGAGAATCTACCTCTAGCATAAGTAGACATGGGCCCATATATAAGCTCTAATAACTCACTGACACATTTTGTCTTTCCATTAAAGTGTAATTAAATCATCTTTCCTCAAAAGTTTCATTTGATTCATAACCATCCAATTATTTTTCTTTATGTAACTTTGTGATTCTAGTTTCATTAATAAGACCTAACTTGCAATGCCATAAAGAAGATGGATTTTGGTCACTTAACTTTCTTTTCTCGCTATTTATGTTAAGATTGGCATTTCAAGTTCTAACTTATACAAACCATTTGTAAGTAATCCAGATCTATAATAAACGTCATCTTTATAAAAAGAACAACTATTATTCTTATAATAAATAGAAGTCCATTCAAGTATAGATAAGAAGTAGAAATGATGTTTCTAGTAACAATTGGAATATAATAACAATAATTTATTTATAGTAAAAGGTTAGAAGGCAAAGCTATTTTATGAGTTCTTACAGCTAATAAAAACAACTTTTGCTCCATTATCAACTCACAGGTCCACTTCACCTTTCCACAATGATCTACTCCATGTTAACATATGCATTTTATTACAAATGTGAGAACCACATCCAGTACCTAATACCCAAGAATATCGAACAAAAGCAGAAATACTAATCTTAATCATAAACATACCTAAAGAAACAACTTCCTTAAGCTTCTTATCTTTTAAGGTAGCCAGATAAGTTGGGCAGCTCCTCTTCTTGTGTCAATTAACCCCACAATGAAAAGATATGCCCTTGTTATTGCTCTTTTTCTTGACTACACCTTTTGGCTTTACTACTCTAGCAGAAACCTTCTGTTTTTTATTATTATTCTTCTTAGAGCCCTTTTTCTCTCTCTTGGAAGAATCCACACCAAAAATAGAATTGGATTCCTTCTTAAGGCACCATTTTGTAGTCTAAAGCATATTCAACAGTTCAAACAATAAGATATCCTTTTGATTCATGTGGAAGTTAAAATTGAACTGTGAAAAGATCGGACTAGAAGATTGTAGCACCAAATCAACTCGCAATTCATAACCTATGACAAAACCTAATTGGGATAATTTTTTAACATACACAATCATCTTTAGCACGTGTAGGTTCATTGAAGATCCTTCTACCATCTGGCAGTCAAATAATGCTCTGGATAATTAGTATATCTTACCCTGTTTTGTGCACCAAACAACTCCTTCAGATGCATAATTAGAGCAAGAGCATCCATGTTGTAGCAACTTACTGTCGCAAGACACATACCCGACATCCTGAGTGATAAACGAGATGAATCCCATAAAAGTGGCATGCTAAAATAGTCAGTAAATTAAAATCATTGCTCTCATTTTAAAACAACCCGTAAAAATGCAAAAATTCGATAATCAAATTCTCCCAATTTTTTATTTATAAACATTTTTAGTCATAAGAATTACAATCATTATTAAACTCCTCAGAGTTTCAGTAATCACTTGGGCCTATTATAGAACAAAATATTTGTAGTCATAATATCGTTACATTTCAAAAACCATTTTCATATACATTGTACAACACTTAAGACTACACTTTTCAATACAGCATAAAGAAATACATATGCAGGCATAAACTAAACCTGACCTGGAACTCTGACTTGGTTACATTTTCTAACTCCAATTTGCCTATCTAGAGATCTTATTAAACCTGGAAAGCCACAATGCAATTTTTATGAGTTTTGCGAACTCAGTAGAGTAACCATCCTCGATGGTTCACTCATGTAGGAAAACACAGTCATCATAAAATCAATCAATCATACAGTCACATATTTTATTCAATTACATAGTTCATATAAATCTATTATCTCATTACAACTTTGCAAATCATTCAATGAATTCCAATCATATATGGATGCAATATGTATGAGACTCACATTCATTTTTACAGTGTTGTGACTGTATGCCTTTTCAGTCTCCCATATATGTTACGGGCACTGGGCTCAGTATTTAGTGGGAGTATAGGCTCTACCACAGAGCTTTAAACTCTCTCAGTAACAATATTAGTCAGTCAGTAGCAACATCAGTCACAATGGCCTTTATATTACATGCATTGAAATGATATGCATGTCACAATTCAGTCATCAATTCAATCACTTTCATTTATATGTATCATCACAGTATAATAGTCATAGTATTAGTAGTCATCGGACTAGGCCCGACATTCAACTTTTTAGTTGAGAATTAGAATATTCAATTAGGTAGTCTCATTTACATACAAGTAGCACTTCTAATATCGTTTGCATGCATCAAACGCCTCGGACATATATTGTATGGAATTCAGTACACAATCAACCAATGCAGTTCAGTAATATATCAATACAATTCAGTAATATACAGAATAGAACAAATAAAGAGAGAACATCATAGGTTACTCACAGTTGCTCCTTTAAGCCTATTGCCTTGACATTCCGGCAATATCTAGAAGCAGTTGCTCTAGTCGCTCGTCTATATGCAATGAAAACAATTTCATATTACTATAGCGCTTATGTAATAGAATAAACACATTTATCAATGTTTCACATCTCATGCATGTTCAATGAAAAATTCTCAAGTATATTTCTGTATTACAATGATGTAAATATTAATTGTACTCCAATTATATCGAAACTCAATCGTTCATTCTCCATTTCAACTGTTTCTGAAAACATTCCATTCTGGTCAACTATATATGATCAATAAGATCTAGAAAATGAAGGATTTAAGTAACACTTCCTTCTAAACAATTGTTCCTCTGTGTCTTAGGTCTCTAATGACACTAAGATCATTCAATTTGGTTCAATATACTGAAAGATATACTCCAAGTTCAATATACTGAAAGATATACTCCAAATATGTTAGTCTATTCTTAAGCTATAATAGAACTCGTAACTCAAATTCAAAATAGATTTTGGAATTCTTAAAACAATAATTACAATTTTCCTTCTTTAAAAAATTGTAGCTTTATGTCCCTAGTTTCATTTTAATCAATAATCACCTTATTTGGAACTCTACAGATCAAGATATAGTCATAATACCAAAGTATGTTCAGTAAAATATTCCAGTTCATATTATTCCAACATATTCTCACACTTCCATTCATTCAATCTTTTTTTCAAATCAATTCATAAGGCTACCAATTTTTATGGAGAGATAGAACAATGTGTTAGTAATTTATTGGTTCAAGAATCAAGTCATTTGGACATTGGGAGAAGACGTTATAACTAAAAAAAACAAAGGATGTTCAGAAATAACTTTTAGAAAAATAATTGAAAGTCGCGATCGTGCGTCTACATGATTGAGAGATCACCAAACGCCTGCGAAGTCACGATCATGCTTAAGTATAGTCACGACTCGTGACCTTCTTAAACAATGTCGCGATCGTGCTTCATCTTCTTCACTGTGTTGAACAACTTCTTCTTCTATTTTTTCCACAATTTCTCTATTCCTAATTTATATATTCAGTCTTTCTATACCCATTACAACCTCTAAACATATCAAATGCAAACTTATACAGTAATTGTTCAAAACTGAAACTTCACATACACTTTCTCTCACTACTGTGTTCATCCTTTCTCTCTCTACTGTGTTCATCCTTTCTCTCTTTACTGTGTTTTTATCTTTTCAACAGTTCATAACTTCACAACACTCAGTAAACTCAGATTTCATTCCAAATACACTTAACAAATTTAGTTCCTTATCTAAGTCATTCAATTTATTTATTCACCGAAATTATACTGCTTAAACTTCACATGCATGTATATATGTATTAACACCATAAAGCATCATTAAAGTTACTTACGTGATTCATTGCCAACAAAGAGAATAAATCACCACAACTTGATGCTCGATGTTTGGTAAATTAGAAGTACGTTTGATAACAATACTACTCTCGGTGAAGAACAACGAAAGAGAGAGTAGCAGGAAGATAACATCTAAAACACGTATCTACATGTTCTCTTGCATGAATTACACTTATCACTGTTTCATATTGCCACGTGTCACACATATACATAGGCTATGTGTCATCAATTTAATCAGTCCATGTTTCACAATACCCAAAAAGTCTGAAATAATATTACTAGTCTCCAATTAAATCTTTAACGTAAATAATTCACAATTCACATTTTAATCACCTTAATCAGTCAATTATACCTAAAAATGTCAATGAATGCATAAATAATTATTTTAAATATGTCAATAATAAATATTCACGTGTGTGTGAAAATACAATCATGCATGAGCATGCAATGCACTCTAATTGCTCACCGTACGCACAGTTCACAATTCTGGGATCTAGCCTCGAATATGGAATGTTACAATTCTCCCCTCTTTAAGAAATTTCATCCTCGAAATTCTTACCTAATTGATGATACAGGTGGGGATATTACTTTTTCATATGCTCTTTAGTTTCTAACGTTACTTCATCACTCGAATGATTTCTTCCACTTGACTATTATTGCCTCTAAAGCTCTGGGTACATATAGCCAACATCACTCGTGCAGCTTGCTTGACATCATTAATATAATGTTGATATCTCTCCCAAGCCTCATCAATCTTATATGAACTAGAATCTAGTAAAACAGGAATGTTTAGAACATATAACTTCTTTTCTTGTCTGAGAACAATTCTTAAGTTGTGATACCAGTTTGTTAGGTCCAGTTAGTTTGTTAGCATCTATGATACTCCTCAACATTAGATTAGTACTCATCTTTTGATTCAATAACGAAAAGACATTAAAAAAAGCAAATATTAGTATTAGTTTATTTCAAAAAATCAAATAAAATAAGGACTTTAATAAATATTTGATTACCCTCATTATTTTATTCAAAATAATAGCCCTCACTATTAAATCGAGAAATTTTCAAATAATCTCATTATGGGCTAGGATCCCACTTAAAAATAATTGATCTTGAGTTTGCTCAACAAACTAACTAAATTTAAATCAGCTAGATAACAACTTTATCAATCACATCTTATATGACTCTTAGATTCATTAGGTGACAACTCTTTTTCAAAATATATCATATGTCTTATTCCTAACCTTGCCTTTAAATCTATATAATCATGAATTTTTTTATCCAAATCATAAAAAATTTAGTTAAATTTAATTAAAGATAAACCATATTGGGGTTAAAGTGACCTTTAGCTTAGTTAAGGGTCGTTTGGTTCTACTTCTATTTTTTTGTTGTAGTTTTCAGGTTTTTTTATTGTAGTTTTCAATTTTTTGTTTATGTTTTTCTTTCAAATAAAAACAACAACTTTTTGGTTGTTAATGTTAATGTAGTTATATTTTTATCACTGATAATAATTATATATTAGATAAAACTTAAAAATAAATTGATAAATTATTTTTAATTAAATAAATTTATTTAATCTCTTTATATAATATTTATTAACAAATTATTAATAAAATTATGTTATTTTAGTAAAATAAATAATTTATAAATTAATATTTATTTTTAATATGTTTTAATTATTAAATCAAATTTTATTTGAATATTTATATATTTTAAATTTAATTATACTTACTAATAATTTATTAAAATTTAATTACATATAATTTAATTATAAAAATTAGATTAAATTAAATTATTCATATTTTATTGATAATTAATTTTAATTTATTAAATATATAATCTTTAATTAAATTATTCATAATTTTTATTAATAATTAAATAATATATATTTAAGTGATAATAAATCAGATTATGAGAAAATAGAAATAGGAAACAAAAATCACATTTTATAGTTTTCATAATTTTTTAAAACTGGAAGAAACCAAAACAAAAAATAGAAACTAAAAACTCAAACAAAGAAGTTTTTTTTACTGAATTTGAAAACAAAAATAAAAAACCAAAAACAAAAATGGAAACAAAGACCTCCAACAAACTATACAATAAACACAAATCTTATTTTATTCTTAACTATTGAAGGCAACTACCATATTCTCAATATGTACTTAATATTTAATTGAAAATTTTAAATTTTCAAAAATTTTCGGTCTCATCAAAATAATATTATCTCATTATATTAATAATTTCTAACATAATCTAATTAAGAAAAAATCTTTTAAAAACCTTTGCTTGATTCTAATTATTGATTTGATAAATAATTTAATTTAATAATTCAACTTGAAAAATTAAAATAAATTCCAAAATTTTTCTAATTGTAGTTTCATCAAGATGAGATATTAATGAAACAGTAAACTAGCACACATTATATTTCTTTCTTATAAAGAAAGTAATTGATCTCAAAAATTAAAGTATGGAAATATTTAAACTAATGTGCGGGTGCTTATTAGAGACTAAGTTCACTGAACTGACCCGACTATGAGGGTCTTAAATGAAATACTTATGTGTCTGTAGATCTCATCACAATGATGGTTGTATAATCGATCCTTATACTTAAGATTACTAAGGTATTTCATGTTGAAATTACTGTCTTTTGATGCTACTTATGAATTATCATATAATAATCTAGTTGGTAGTACTTAGATGCAGTATGAACCATATGGAAATAGTTGAGTAATTTAATAAAGGATTTGTCACTATAAAGTAACTAGAGAGAATGTTCTACTATTCTTGATTAATAGTGATTTAAGGAATTCTCTTATAGGAGTAAAATGACATTTGAAAAAGTACTTTTAAATATCAGTTATAAATCAATTAAAAATTAGTAAGAACGAACATGATTGATACAAAAGAGTAGACATTATATTCATACTCTGTCCAATTAGAACACTGAATAACAAAAGGATTAAATTATAATCATAATTATGAATAGACAAGTTAAGTCAGACCACTTTAACATTCCTACTATTTGGGTGAGAATGGCATGTTGCTAGACATCAATCTTGATCTATGATTATAAATTGTTTAATTAGATAATGAAAGATAAATTAAAAGGAGTTTTAATCTATTTGATTCTAATTATGAATTAGAATTAGAATTTATTATCATTGCCAATATATTAAAAATCTAATTGGTTACACAAATACAGCAGTTGAAAAGCAAAAAATCAATTTCAATTAAGTTGGACTTAATTATAAAGTTTGAGGAACTTTAGGGATTAAATATGAGATATTTGATTCTATTAAATTAAAATAATTATAATTAGAGTTAGAATTTAATTATAATTTATGTATTTAATTTTAATAAAAATTGACTTAATAATAAAGTTCGAGAAACTTTAAGGATTAAATATAAGATATTTGATTTATTAAAATTAAATTAATTATAATTGATATATTTAATATATATTTAATTTTAATAAAAATTAACTTAATTTTAAGGTTCGAAAAACTTTAGGGATTAAATATGATATATTTGATTTTATTAAAATTAAATTAATTATAATTAGAGTTACGCTTTAATTATAATTAATGTATTTAATTTTGATAAAAATTAAAAATCTTAATGCTTTTTCTATAAATAGAAATAAGCATAAGGAGTTAGCAATACTGCTCATTCCTTTCAAGAGTCTAAAATTTGCTTTATGAATACTATTGGAGGTTGGATGCATAAACAGCTCATATTTAACACATCGAAAAGGTTTCGAAAGTATTTTAATGGGAATATTGAATCATATACAATTTCATATTTTATGATTTGAGTTTAATTTTTTAAGTTATTCAATTATGAATATATGATCAAAAACTATAAAATTTATTTATCTATCATTGCACCAATGATCATTAGTTTCTAACTGGCATACCGTAACAACCATCAAGTTGTTTGTTGCACCACGTTTTATTGCTTATTCTAGCACTCATCTATGACTGGCATAACTTCACATCATTGTACTCTTGGAGTATGCTCTGAACAAAATCTACCACACTACAACTACAAAACACATCCTGTATTCTGTCACTATGGATATATAAGCAAAAACTCATCTTGGGCCAAACTAATTAGCTTAAGCTTTAGTTTAGCACTTAAGGGGTCACCCCTTCCACCCTAGTCCTTCATCCCTTCATGTGTGAATCATCTATTACACGGGTGACTACCAACTATCCATTTACGTAACCATCCTTAACATGTCATAACTAGGGATGGGACTCTATTCTTATCACTTCTTTAGGGCAACAAGGTCTATGATCTTTAGACATCTCTATACCCATACCATTTTGTGATAATATTACTTGACAACTACTAGCATTTGTCACAATTAAAGACCAACAGAAGACAAAAATATTATTCAATAAAGTGGTGTGATGGTGTATAGAGACAAAAATGCTCCTTTCTCTATTATTAGACCATACATGTCACTACACAATCAATGAGTTCTGGGACTTAAGGAATCTAGTGAGACAATATCAGATCCTAAAAGATAATGCTTGCTGTGTTTAAATAACCAACTATAGTAGTTATCCTAGATAGGCTATTGATCATGTAATGATTGTCGTTATATTATTAGTACTTGAGAAAGCCATGTACACATGATGTTTTGAACTTCTCTATCTAAATATACCCAATAGCTTCACTTGTTAAACAAGTGAGGATTTTCAATTACTCAAATAAACTGTTATTCAATTTGGTATCAGAGCCATACACAAAACTGCAAAGTGATGGCTACTGATGCTGAACAATCTACCACTACAATCACCTCATCACTTCCAACTGTCCCTATCCAGTCATCCCTTAACACCACTTCTTCCTCTTCCTCCCTCAATAACGCACATCACTTCATTTCCATGAAATTGATGAATCACAACTATTTATTTTGGAAGGCACAAATGCGCCCCTTTTCTATAGCCAAGGATTGTTTGGCTATATAGATGGCTCTAAACCATGCCCTCCACTAACAATTCCCTCCTCAACGATGACCAATCTAAGATAAATCCTATTTTTACTGCTTAGATGCAATAGGACCAAATGCTTATGAGCACTTTGATCGCCTCCTTGTCCAGAGAAGTCCTCCCCTTGGTGATAAACTGCACTACGTCTCAAAAAATCTGGCTTACTCTCAACCAAGCACTTGTTTTTGCCTCCACTTCTAGAATTATGCAACTTCATCTGGCACTCCAGGGAATCAAGCAAGCATCTAGTGAATCAGTGAAAACCTTTCTTCATTGTTCAAAAGGGTTTAGTGACTAGTTAAGTGCGAATGGACAACTAATCTCCACTAGTGACCTGAACCTTTATATTTTTAAAGGTTTAAGGGTGGAATTTAAGGACATTATTACTACCTTATCCACAAGACTAGACCCTATACCCTTCACTGAACTCCGTAGTTTTTTGGTAAGCTACGAGTTCCTCCATAAAGACTCAATTCGAGTAATTGTTCCAAGCATTACAATTGCTGAACCTACTGTACAACCAGTAACTAATGTTGCACAAAGGCCTCCTCAATCCAATCATGGAGGCAGTAATGGCAGGGGCTGTGATCTATATGGTAAAGGATGAGGTCGTGGACGTGGTAAGAACAACAACACCTATGATTAAAGAAATGGATGGCATCAAAACTAGAAAGCAAATCAGAATTGGCACGGCCACACTGAATAGAGAATAAGTTGCCAGCTTTGTAATTTATGGAATCATATCGCGAGTTCCTTTCTACAAAGGTATCAAACTCTTATTTTGCCAAGTGCACACTTGGCATTTTTTCTTACTCCATCTTATGTTCAATCGTATCCTTGGTGTCCGGATACTAGCGCCACGCATCATTTCACACCTGACTTAGCTAGCATGGATCACTATGAACCATGCTAAGGTAATGATGAACTGCAAGTTGGAAATGGTGAGACACTTCCTATTAAAAATATAGGGTCAGCATATATTCACACGCCACAACAAATTTTACATTACATGTTCCAAAAATCTCAAAACCACTTTTATTTGAGCTATCCCCGTAACTTCGGGAGAAGGAGTGCCTCCTCACAAAGGGGGTAGCAGTGACCAGGCCTGGGCTACTGTTTACCAAAAACACAAGTCTCCGTAAAGTCGTAAAACCATGTATGGGGGCTGGCGCCTGTCAAGTGCCGGAAGGTCAAGGAAGTTGATGACCTGATGATAGGGGAGCCGGCGACTGAAACTTCGGTGAACGGTAGCTGTAACTATAACGGTCCTTATGAGGTAGGAAACCCTCAAGTACGATTCTAAGGAAAGGAAATTACTCATCTATTCTTATTCTAACCGAGGAGAATAGGCCATTCAGCAGGGCGACTCTGAACTTGCGAAGACTTGCTTCGATCAAGCCACTGAATATTGGAAACAAGCTATAGTGCTTACTCCTGAAAATTATATTGAAGCGCAGAATTGGTTGAAGATCATAAGGCGTTTTGAATAAAATAAAGAAGACTCTCTTTTATTTTTTATTTTTTATTTTTTATTTTTTTCCCATTTGTTCTATTTTCTATTTTTATTATTTTTCAATTTTTCTTTTCTATTTTGTTATAATAGGATTAATTGTTTAGGATTAATTCTTACCTATTATCTGGATATACCAAGAAAGAGTACGGTCTAATGAGACTACTATGAAATATTTACTCATGGGCAGGGCAAGCTCTTCTATTCTGGTTCATAGTTTCTCTTGGCTATATGGTTCATCCGGGGGGAGATATATATATATACTAACTTGGAAGCCAAGTTACATTCAAAATCTCACTAAAATCGAATTGCCTAAGATCGTACTAGGATCATATCTATCTTTATCACATTACATCACGTGGACCAATTACACAATACCTCGTCTAAATAGAGCTACAACTAATAAGATAAGATAAGATAAGATAGTCGCAAACTTATACGCCACAGGACATTTGCCACCTGTCCTTTGTTGGGTAATCTCTAGTGGTGTGAGAGGTTGTTATCCCAACATAATATCTTTCTTTTATCTTATCTTATCTTATCAGTTAAAGTCCTATTTAGAAGGGAGTGTCGTCTAATTGGTCCACATGATGCGTTAGAAACTTCAAATCGCAACCCATCATATTAAAAAGGGATGTCCAGAATCGGCCTATAAATTTAACGTCTCGATTGCTCATAATATTTGCTGGAACTTCGAAATACTTGACCATGTTCTTGTGGAACAACTCGGCCGCAATATCCAAGGGACAAGTCACAGGAGTTGGCACTCAGATCGCATACTTGGAGAATCTGTCAACCACCACCATGATTGATGCTATATTGTCCACTTTTGGAAACCCACTAATGAAATCCATTGAAACCAACATCCACGGTCTCTCGGGGATGGATAAGGGTTGTAGTAAACCAGCTTCCTTCTTTCTCTCCGGCTTATCCAATTGACACACGAAGCACATCTGGACTTAACATTCCACATCATTCTCCATCTCTAGCCAAAAGTAGGAACGAGATAGCAATGCTAGCATCCGTTGGACTCCTGAGTGACCAGTCCACTGCAAGTCATGTGTGTCCTTCAACAATTGTTATACCAAATCCAAGTTGACCTTTGTAACAACTATGGTACCAGATTATACCTTTTTGAAGATTATAGGGTGCCTTTGCTTTCCATACTTGCGCCCTTATAATCACCATAAAATGGATTTTCGCTCTTCACCGTGTGTATTTTTAGGGTATAGTCCTGTTCATAGGGGTTATCATTGTCTCGACTTAAAAACTAACCATTTATACAATGCAAGGCATGTTATTTTTGATGAGTCCACCTTTCCCTTTAAAAATTTTTCAACGACACTCACTAATCCAACTCCCTCTTATCATCATGATTCTCCTTAGGTTAGTATGCCTGTGCAGGTCTCTTCCGATCTAGGTGGTGATTCATCTGCTTCAGTCCATTGCCCTCCTTAGCAATGGAGTTTAGGTCCTTCAAATTCCGCATCTTTTACTCAAACACTTCCCTCACTAAAAACAAACACCAACCTCACTTTACCACCCCCTGCACCTATATAATCTGAAACCTCTATACTTGCACCACTATCTAAAATTGTACAACCCCAAGGCTTAAATTTGGTTGTTGATTTAATGAAATTTAGTGTTCTAGTTTCTCCAGCTAATCCAATCACCAATATCACAGCAGCTCCTCATCGTTCTCATCCCATGCAAACACGTGCTATGTCCAAGGCTAAGAAGCAAAAGCACAACCACCCATCGGTGTCTCTTGTGGTCAAAAAGCCATGTCCAAGTACTGAACCTCAGAATTATACAAAAGAAAAGAACTATCATGTGTGGCGTGATGCTATATATACAAAGATCAATGATTTTATTCAAAATGGTACATAGATTCTTGTTCCATCGAACCTAAGCCAGAATGTCATAACATGCAAATGGGTTTATCAAATAAAGCAAAAAGCAGATGGTTCTCTTGAACAATAAAAAGCTCGTCTTGTGACCAAAGGTTATCATCAACAATATGCAATTGATTACACAGAGACTTTTAGTCCTGTTATAAAACCAACAACGATACACACTGTACTCTCTTTGACGATCACTAGTGGCTAGGTAGTCAAGCAATTGGATGTGACTAACGCCTTTCTCAATGGCAGTTTAAAAGAAGAAGATTATATGACCCAATCACTTTAGTATATTGACGAATGCAATCTAACCCATGTCTGCAAATTGTTGAAATCTGTGTATGGTTTAAAACAATCTCCTCATGCTTGGTTTCATTATCTCCGTCAATTTTTACTAAGTTGTCAGTTTCAATGATCCAAAGCAGACAGTTCTTTGTTTATCTACAAGTTCCCCACAGTGGTATCATTTGTTTTGGTTTTTGTTGAAGACATTTTGGTCACGAGTAGGAGCAACGAAGCAGTGTAGTCTTTAATTCAAAAGTTACATAGCAAGTTTTCACTCAAGGACCTGGGTGATGTACACTTCTTCTTGGGAATAGAAGCCCACTTGAGCAAATCAGGCTTGTTCCTTACTCAACAACAGTACAATTATAACTTATTACATTAGTATGGTATGGACCAATGTAAGTTGATTTCCACTCCACTCTTAACAACCACAAAGCTGATGTAGCATGAGGATGAATTGCTTAAAGATACAACCAAGTTTAGACAGGCGGTCAAGGCCCTCCAATATTTAACCTTGACTAGGCTAAACATCGCCTTTGTCGTTAATAAAGTATACCAGTTTATGCATGCACCCTAGCAAGTTCATTTGGTGGCAGTTAAACACATCTTTCGCTACTTAAAATCCACCTCTAATTATGGTTTGCACACACGACTATCCACTTTCATGTTGCTACATGGTTTCAGTGACTCTGATTGGGCTGGTTCCATTCTACAAGTGGTTATACAGTGTTTCTAGGTGCAAATATATTGTCATGGAAATCAGCTAAGCAAAAGGTGCTTTCACGATCCTCCATTGAGGCAGAGTACAAAGCTTTGGCTGATGCTACAGATGAGATTTTATGGCTACAAATGTTGCTTCATGAGTTGGGTATTATTCTTCCAAAGCCACTAATCTTGTGGTGTCATAATTTGGGAACAACTTATTTGACTGTCAATCCGGTCTTTCACGCTCATACTAAGCATATTGAGATTGACTATCATTTTATCAGGGAACGTGTCACTTCTGGTCAGCTTTAGGTGTAACTTCTCTCCTCCTAGGATCAACTTGCAAATATCTTAACTAAATCACTTCGTGCAGCACTCCATGTCCTTCTTTG
>JANVCQ010000232.1:34634362-34650941 GCA_025531925.1 Erythroxylum plowmanianum
TAGTTAAAATTAATAAAAGTACTTTTTATTTTTATGTTGCCAAACAGTCTACTGTATGAAGCTCTTTTAAAAAAGCTATTTTTTTAATTGACAGCCAAACAGTTAACTGACTTTTAAAAAAAGCTCTTCTCAGAAAAACTCTACTGACAAAAGCTCTATTGATAAAAGCTCTACTGATAAAAGCTCAACCAAACGGGCCCTAAAAACCTTTTCAGAGTTCAAAGGCAAAATGCTCTGAAATGGATATCAGCTTTAGAAAACGTTCGAAAACTACAAGTGAGGATCATAATCATACTGATCACGTCGGACACACAGCAAAAAAAGCCTGCATTCGCAAATGCGAGGAAGACTCGTCTCCCTATCCGTCTTCCCCACCTCCTATAATAACCAGTTATTGCGTAGCGGTCACAGGTCACTTGGACCCAGATGCAAGCAAATTAGAGTGGCCTACAAAAGACCCTGTAGAAATCGAAGAGGGAGATATAAACGTGGTACCTGGCGAATTCAGATTGGGAATTGAATTATCCAACTCCTTCAAGGGCAGACTAGACAAACAATGGGAAAATGCTATTGTGGTTAAGCTTCTAGAATGAAGAATCGGTTTTAACATGCTTAGAAACAGACTGACCTCCATGTGTAACTTATTTGGTTCTATGAAAATCATCGACATAGATAACGATTTTTTCTTGATCAACTTCCAATAGATCTACGATTAAATAAATGCCCTCACTCAAGGGCCATAGGTACTCGTAGGCCATGCTTTATCAGTACAACCATGGAACCCAATGTTCCGTCCCTCTTTAGGCAAAATTTCTCATGTCGTAGCATGGGTGCGCTTCCCCGAACTTTCGGTAGCCCAATATCATCCCTCTATCTTAATAGCCCTCGGCAACTTAGTCAAACACACCGTGAAAATTGACATTACCACCCAACAATCCCAGAGGGGCAAATACGTAAAGGTGGCAGTGGACATTGATATAAGCAAGCCCTTGTGCTCCATCGTTGAACTTGAAGGCGAGGTAATCAAGGTGGCGTATGAGGGCTTGCCACAAACCTGCTTCTCCTGTAGTCGAGTTGGCCATGATGTCGCAATCTGCTCCTCTCACACCACGTCCTCTCCGACCACAACCAACAACATGGGTGACAATCTAACAGATCTCCCACCGAAACAACGTTTTGACACACCTGCAACAAAAAGTTTCCCGGATGCGTACAGTCCCTAGGTATAAGTCCAATGTCGAAGTCGGTGACCAACCCCCAAAGAAATGGTAACAAGAAGTGGCAAGAGAGGACTTACCAACTCAGACGACGCTCGGGGCTCTAGGTTTTAGCTTCTGTCAGACAACGAATATCGTGACTCCTCTACGGCAGCTACACACCCTCGTCCCACAAACCAAAACGAAGCGTCTAGTTCTTGAAACATTTTGGAAACCCTTAAGCTGCCACATAATCTGCACACACCAAGCTCAGACCGTAGATAGAATGGACCTCTAACGAGTGGGCCTGCAGACCAGCTATCCAAGCCTCCTCTTAACAACAAACAAGTCAACAAATCCAAGTCCCCACTGGCCTATGATCTGCAAACAACACACTCAACTGATAGAAGGAAGGAGGTTGTTGCTTCCCAGCTCACAAACAACCAGCACCTAGCAATTTCCATTCCATCGCATCATGAACTAGTGATACAGGATCCCTCATTAGTCCCAGCCATGAATGACAATTTAGATTGTGGTTCCATGGAGGAAGATCTTTATACAAATGACACACTTCCTCTAAAGTTAAACAACCAACATATGCAGCCTCCATCTAAACCACCAGGTCCTGAGAATGGTGCAACTTCAGTAAGCAAAGACATGGTGATACTACATTCCCAGATGGATGAGATGTCGCAACATTCCCTGATTACCACTGATGACTTGCAGATAGATGTCTTAGTAACCTCTCAAGACCAATAGTGGTCACCTTCCCTCTCGAACCCTTTAATTATGTCCATTTTCATATAGAATTGTCAAGGTGCTAGTGGCTAGAAGTTTAAGCCAATTCTCAAGAATTACGTCAAGATTCACAAACCTATGCTAGTAATTTTAGTTGAGACTAGAAGAAGCGAGGTACAGGCACAAAAGATAATCAAGACTTTGTCTTTCCCTAATTCTTATCGGGTGGAAGCAAATGGATTTTCTGGAGGCATTTGGCTACAATGGGCACAAAATATGTTTGATTTCACGGCCATATACGGGAGCCCCACTTATTCTCTATAGTATTTCTTATGGAAGTATTTGCGAAAAATTGCTAGCGTTACCTCACAACCGTGGCTCATAGGTGGCGAATTCAATGCAAAAATTAGAACGAAACGACAAACGAGGAGGTGTTAGAACTAACCCCCATTTTCGTGATTGTGTGTAATGCTGTCACCTTCAAGATCTCGAATTTATTGGGCTCAAGTTCATATGGTGATAAGGCCCGGTTCTTGCTAGAATAGAACAAATTTTTTGTTCTAATTCTTGGCTCACCTCTTTCCCAAACACGACAATCACACATCTACCCTTCTTCAAGTCTAATCATCAACTCCTAATTGTGATGTTCCATCAAATTAATCATCTGCCTACTACCCTTGACTGTTTCGATTTCAATCTGCTTGGTTGACTCACAAATTCTTCGCACAAACTGTTAAAGACCATTGAAATCCCAATATACTGAATTTTTATGGAGCAATCAGGAATCTAGCCGTAAAATTGCAACATTGGAATTACTCAACCTTTGGAAATATCTTTCTTCACAAAAAGAGAATCATGGCACGTCTAGTGGGCATTCAAAAATCACTGGAAGAAGAAGATTCTGACTCTCTTTCAAAGCTGGAAACCTATCTTTGTAATGAGCTGGAACAAGTTATTTGTCAAGAGGAATTGTACTGGCATTAACAATCAAGATGTTAGTGGCTCGTTCAGGGAGACAAGAATATGAAATACTATCATACGGTCACAACATCCAAAAGATGGAAACTGCACATGGTCTCTTTAATAGACGAATATGGATGTGTTAGTTCAGACATAGCTAGCATCAGACATACAGCCAAGATCTTCCTTAAAAAGCTTTATACGACAGATTTTTCAACACCTACGAAACTACATCTCAAAAGTTCCTTTCCTTCACTCTCTATGAGAGCTACATATGACTTGGGAGGTCCTATCCTTCCCAAAGAGGTTCAGACGGTCTTCTTTGACATGGCTCCTAATAATGCCCCAGGATATGATGGATTTAATGCTTTATTCTTCCAATCCCAATTGGACACATTAGGACCTTTTCTAACTAGTTTTATCTAGCAAATTTTTCGACACGAAGTATGGGAGTCAGATCTAAATCGTACTATTATGGTTTTTATACCCAAGCTTCCCTCCCCAAAGTCGATTACACAATTCAGGCCTATTGCTTTGTGCTCAGTGGTTTATAAAGCTATTATAAAGATCATCGTTAATCGACTGAAACCATATCTAGATGCTCTTGTGGCCCCTAATCAATCCAGTTTTGTTCTAGGGAGATTGATTATTGATAACATCATTATTGCCTAAGAAATTATTCATACCATAAAAGGGAAATCTAGAAAGAATGGATTATTGGCTATCAACGTGGATCTAGAAAAAGCTTACTATCGTCTCTCTGGGGATTTTATCAACGACACTCTTATCGATATTGGACTTCCTGGATCGTTGATATCACTCATTATGAAATGTATCTCCTCGGCTTCTATGCAAGTGAATTGGGGTGGGGAAATCAGTGATACTTTTACTTCTTCTAGAGGTATTCGCCAGAGTGACCCGTTATCGCCTTATCTTTTCGTTCTGTGCATGGAAAGATTGGGTCACCTAATCAACCACTCTGTTACTCAAGGCAGATGGAAGCCCATTAGATTAAGCAGACGAGGCCCCCTCTATCTCACCTTTTTTCATATGACCTTGTTTTGTTTTCATAAGCCTCTGTCAAAGAAGTTCACGTAATTCGGGAAACCTTTAACCTTGTTTTGTACAGCCTCAGGACAACGGATTAGTTAAGACAAATCTCATTGATTTTATTCCAAGAATGTCCACCAATCTCTTGCGCAGCGGTTGAGTAGAGAGTTGGGCTTTAAACAAACAGTAGATTTAGGACACTATCTTGGAGTGCCTTTATTGCATGCGAGAGTCCATAAAAGAACGTATCAGCATATAATCGACAAGGTTCAACAACACCTCTCAGGCTAGACCAAAAACCTTTTATCTTTTGCAAGACGAGCCACTTTGACAGAAGTAGTTATCTCTGCTCTCCCTATCTATACAATGTAGACGGTTCGACTTCCTTGACATCTTTGCGATGAATTGGAAAGATTAATGTGCAATTTCTTATGGGGCTCTTCTCAAAGAAACAGAAAGATACACCTCGTTCACTGGGACAAAGTTTGCCAACCTAAAAAGATGGGTGGTCTTGACATTCACAAAATTCATGAAACCAATGATGCCTTATTAACTAAACTTGAATGGGCACTGATTTTGAAGCCAAACGAGTTATGGGTACGAGTCCTTTTTGCTAAATATAATTTTGATGCCAATAATCTTCCAACTTCCCTCAAAGCGAGTGGTGGCTCGATGATCTAGAGGAGCATCAAAGCTATTTGGCATAATGTGCTTCAAGGCGTGAAATGGGTGATCTTTGATGGCTTCAAGGCCCGTTTCTTGTTGGATCCTTGGGTGGAGGATTTGGGCCCACTCATATCCCATACATTGACTCCTATCCCCCATTCAACCCTTAAACTGCAAGTTCAACACTATGTGGATAACTTTGGTAATTGGCTTTGGGATGAATTCCAATTTTTACTTCCTCACTCTATTTGCTTATTCATTGCAGGTATTTTACCGCCTAAGCCTCACTTAGGGACCGATCAAAGGATTTGCGGGATGTCGGGTACTAGATAGTTCACTACCGCTTTAGCATATTCTATGCTTACGAAACATGCCAACTATGATTCTAGTGGCTTTTGGAAGACAGTATGGCACTGGAACAGTCCGCAACGTATTAGATCTTTTCTTTAACTCTTCACGCAAGATCGGTTACTCTCCAATCAACAACATTTTCGTTGATGTCTAACTACGACTATTGAGTGATATCACTACTGGGCAGAAGAGTCCTCCCTTCATGTTATGCTGGATTGCCCCAAAGCGAGAAGTTTATGGCTTAATTTCCCTCTGCAAGCCATCTCTTTAGATTTTTTTAATCTAGACACTCATGATTGGCTTCATCGCAACCTTCAAAAGAGCTAACTGGTTTTTGGACTGGATTAGTCCCTTATCTTTGGTACTGCTAACTGGGTCCTCTGGTCCTGGAGGAACATGACCCTCTTTGATGCCCAGTTTTCTTGGCTGATTTCTTCAGCTTATATTATCCTAGATTATGCTCATCGAATTCACAATGATGCGGTCTGGCAAGGTAGAACATTTCTTGGCTGTCAACCCCGTCAAGAGCAACTTATTAGATGGAGTAAACCTACCCCTAGTTGGGTGAAATTAAACACTGACAGGGCAAGTAAAAGCTCATCTTATTCAGCTACAGCAAGGGGACTTCGTCCGAACAGCTCCGATGCTTGGCTAGGAGGCTTTGTTCAGAATCTTGGCTAGTATTCCTTGATTTCTGCTAAACTCCGGGGCGTCCTTTCTGGACTGAATCTAGCTTGGAATCTTGGATATCGTAAGGTAGAATTAGAGCTAGATTCTCAAGTAGTGATGAGTATCCTATTTGACTCCACTAAACAAGCAACGTCGTTAAATCGTTTAGTCATAGGCATCAACGAGTTATTCATTCGCAACTGGGTCGTTATGTCTCGCCATACTTATCGTGAAGGTAATAGGTGTGTCAATTGGCTCGCCAATTTTGCTGTAAAATTTAGTTTAGAGGTTACCACTTTTGTAAATTCACCCTCAGGGTGTCTCTCGATCCTCCTCGAGGATATAGCTGGGATTAGCCTCCCCAAACTATTCGTGTAATTTGTAGTGGTTTTCTCCTTTTATAAAAAAAAAGTCTAAGTTACGATCTCCCACTTATCTAGGGATTCTAATTTCCTCTAAATGATCATTTGACGCGAATACCAACCTCTGATTAACAAGATTCAAAGGAGAATCTCTAATAGGTACAATAAGGGCTTAATCTTGACATGTAAGGCACAACTCATCATCTCAGTCTTGAACAACATATATATTCATTGGTCCTTGCACCTTATGTTCTAAGCAACATTGCCAAAACAATTAACAAGATGCTTAGGAATTTTCTATAGTCTAGGTACTCATCAAGGAAAGCTATGTCCAAAGCCCAATAGGCTGATATAGGTTTACCTCGAAATGAGAAAAGACCGAGAATAATGCCTTTGAAGATCACTAATAAAATCCTTTTGATTAAGAGGCTATGGAAAGTCTTAAATGACAAATAAGAACCATAGATCTAATGGATACGTGCATATTATTTAAGGAATGACATCTTGCAAGACATATATCTCAAGGAAAGCTCTTCGTGGATTATGGTCAACATTCTTAAGTTAAGGGAAAGAATAAAGATGGAAGTCAAAAACAAGATAGGTCTTGGGGAAAACACATCCCTTTGGTATGATAACTGGGCTCAAAATTGGTAGCTTAGTATGGTCTATAGAGATGCATTCACTAAGGAACATCATTCCCTACGATCCTTTTGTTAAAGAGGTGATTGATAGCAAACACAGACACTTAGAATTGATACCTAGAACCTCTGCGATTGATCAAATTTTAGGAATGGTTCTTACCCCTAGCAAGGAGGATACTAATTGCGCTTTGTAATATTTAGTTTTTTTAGGGCATTTTTTTGGGTTTAATTGACTTGAATGGGCTCTAAACCATTTAATATTTTCTGAAAAGGTTGAAATTTTGGGCCTAGCTCAAGCCAATTGAGTTTTAATCCAATTAAATCCTAATTGGTCTTGAATCTGGTTCAAGTAGCCTTGACGATCGGGTTTTAAGCTGTTGGAAGCCTAAGTCAACTCAGGCTCAGGTTAAACTTATCAAGTCTAATCAGATTATTGGCTAAGGTTAGGCTTTAGAACATATTTTTAGACTAAGCTTAGGTTATAAAGGGCTCAAGCCTGATCCAGCTCATTGTCATTTCTTATTTAAACGAAAAACTAGTCAAAAGTGTAGATCAAAGTATAATAAATTTCAGTTATGGATGGAGCTCTAAAAATATTCCAAAATTAACATTTTTAGTTCAACATTTGTATGAATAATGTGCGAAGTGTTTTCCCCAAAAGATTAATATACCCCATTATTAACAAAAGTTTTCAAGAATGATTATAAAAGAATACGAAAATTAAAGAATATTAAAAGACATAAAACAATTTCAAAACTTATAAACTAAGTTTTGATACCAATTGATGAATTTTTATTTAACAAAAAAATAACATTAAATTGATCAACATCAATATATCTGAACCAACCAAAATAAGATTCCATAACTTTGAAGCATGAATAAGAAATAAAATTAGAAGAATACCTCTTAAAGGTGTTAAAAATTGATAAAAGTCATCCTTATTTAATAGGTTGTTACAAGACAAAAATAAACTACAATAGAAAAGTTTAGGATCCATTGAATCCAATTCTACAAACTTTACCATGCACCACCACACAAATAAGCAAATTGATGATACAAAAGAATCCATTAATTAGGTTAAATACATATTATAATGGGCCCCAAACCTAATAGGCAAGTTTGGACAAGATTGGTGAATGGACCTAATCATATGCACATGATTAAGATGTTAATTGTTGTAATATTATATTAGTCTAAATTAATTAATTCAAACTAATGAACTAATGAAAGTTATAAAATAGTTTTTGTTTTTCTTGATTTTTCATAATTTGATTTTTTATTAACTAAATAAGTACTAATTGACCATTTAGTATTATCTGCTAACAAAAATTATGATTAATATTATTTAATTATTTAATTATTTTAGATTTTTTAAATTTTAAATAAAAATGTTTGGAATTTAATAATCATTTAAAATTTTAAGATATTTTAAATTTATTTTTATTAAAGAAAAAGAATTTTAAATGGTAATTTGAAAGATAAAAATTCTACAAGTTCCTTACTTACTTAAATATTGATTTTAATAAAATAGTATTAATTTATTATTTCTACTATAAATAAAATATCATGATTTTTAATTAACATTCACATTTTATTTCATAATTTATTCTTATCAGTAATAAAAATTTTACTATATTTGAAATTGATAATTAAATAGATTTTTATTTTTGTTACAAATAGAAGTTTAAAATCAAAAAATTAAAATTAAAATAGAAACATAAAAATGGAATTAATGGTCCCTAAACTAAATTGAGATTTGTTACCTTAAAACTACAAATACTTATGAAGATATCACAAAAATAATATTATGAAGTCTACTATAATTTATTTTATTAATTTATTAGTTTCATTACTATTTTAATTAGAAAGGAATTATTTTATTTACTCTTTGTTGTTAGATATTATGTATGATAAAAGCTATTGAAAGAAAACCTTGAAAAAAAAATGGTCATGTGAACCTATCTTTGATTATATTTTTATTTTAAATTTTAGACATTGTAAAATGGCTTACACTTTGATCTCACAATTTATATTTGAAATTAAAAATAAAAAGTATTGCAGCACTAAACTATAAAATATACACTTCGGTCAACTAGAATATGTTATATATTCAATTACATTTTAATCTAGAACCAAATATTGCAATTTTGGATAAAATAAATAGAGTATGCAGCTATTACTACTGTATAGGTCAACTTCTAGTTAGGCTTCAAACATACCAATGGCCTAGGTATTATGACTATGTTGGTCAAATAATTCAAAGAATTGAATCTAAATCTAATTAACTAGATGGTGATTACTTACTACTATTTATGAGCTTACTAGTCCATTAATTAGATATTTGTTTGTTTAGTGGAGCAATCAACTTTAAGGTTCATTATTAAATCATTACTATCTCACTCCCATCTCCTTGTTAAGAAAACACAAGACGTCAAAATTTGCAAGGAAAAAGGGTTAAAAAGGACACAAATGTTTTGACCAAGACAACCTTAAAATTTGATAAATATTCAAAAAAACCCTTCAGTTAATTGAGACTTAAACCCTTTATTAAATATTTCTTACATTGAATATTTTTATTTTTTTATAGCACTCCATTTCCATGTGGACATATTCTCTAGCATGGGTCCAATATAATCTCTTTTATTAATATGATAACTAATCCTTTTAACCTAATCTTTTTAACTAATCTAATTACTAAAATCCCTAATTTAGTCATACCTTGCTTTCTCCACTTCTTCTTTACTTGGCTTTACTAGGTTTTTTCATTTTTATGTGTTGCTTATTTGTGTGTTATGGCTCTGCTTCCTTTCTCCGTATCTTGTTTGTTTCTCTATGCATTTCATCCCTCCTTATCATTGCTTTGGTTTTCTATATCATGAGGTGTGTGTAAGGTTGACATTGTCTTTTGGTTCATGTGGTGGGGTTTACTTTGGTTTCTCTTTTGTTTGCTTACTAGTAGGTTTCTACATATTTTGCAGGTAATTTATTATCACAACTTATTAGCGGTTCCTGACTTTGTGTCTCCTAGTTCATATGTTATCTGCTTCCATTTTGTTTTGCCTGCGTATATGTGATATAAATTATATGGTGTCTCCAATGTTTAATGCTTATGTGATATAAATCATCTTTAATATTGCTTGAAAATGTTTGTTCTCTTTCAATTGAAGACAATATGTTGCTTCCTTACACAGTCCTTTCAATATGTCCTAATATAAGACAATATATTGCCCTTTTGTCTAATAACAAACCGTCAGAACTAATGTTCTCCATTCTATCATTATCAGTTTCTTCCCATGCTTCCTCCTAATATGTATATATGTGGGAGGAAATTCATACCTAGCAAAACTATTATAGGCAAGGTTAAGCTATTTGAGATTTTATATATTAAAAACAACAAACATTTCTCACTAAGTTAGTTCTCTAAATGTCTAAATGTACCAATCTGGATAAAGCATGTGCAAATTAGTTAATTGCTCTAATTCCCCAGGAATATTTCCAATGAGGCTGGTTTTAGATAAATTAAAAAACTTTAAACTACTAAGCATATATGTAGAAGGAAATTGATGCCTAGTAAATTTGTTATAAGCAACTTTAAGGTATTTAAGATTCTGTAGATTAAAGACAACAAAAATTACCCCAGTTAGTTAGTTTTTTAAGATTTCTAAATGTGCAAAACTTAGTAAAGTGTGTGCAAGTTAATTAATTGCTTTAATTCACTGGGAATATGACCAGTGAGGCTAGTTTTAGACAAATTAAGATACTCTAAACTACTAAGAATATATGTAGGAGGAAATTCAAGCCTAGTAAATCCATTATATACAAGGTTAAGGTATTTGAGATTCTATAGATTAAAAACAAAAAAAACATTTCCCCCACTGAATTGGTTCTCTAAGATGTCTAGGTGCAACAAATTGGACCAAATAATGGCTATAATTGAACTGTACCTGAGATATGGGACCCTGAAATTGGTTCTTACTTAGATCCACCAATTTTAACTGCTCTTTAAACATACCATTTATTGAACCTTGAAAAGCATTCCTGGATATGCTGGTGATGGACTTCATTTATGAGAAGTCAAAGTTTTTAGCTTGTAAGCTTTTAAGGTTGAAAAATGTAGCCTAAAAATGCAATAAAGACCTAAATAGAGGAAAGTTTGTTTACATCTCTCTAACTATTGAGTGTGGCCAGACAAGTTTATGGTTCTTTTCTTAATACAATGTATGACACACACATCAGTTCAAACACTAATGCATTAATTCAAGCCTAATACTATCTAATTTTACAATTTTATCATATGAACATTATTTCTCTGTATAATTTTCTAAGTGGTCATAGATGCGTTTAATTTTGAAAATGTTTGTTATATTTGTTCCATTCATATGCACTTTTTAATGTTAACCTTTTACTAATGTAATTTATAGGAATGACTCAATATAGAAGTTTATGGCGGACCATTCAAGTTATATCCTAAGTTGACATATAAGGGTGCATCATCATATTATTATGACAAAGTTGACTTTAATTATGTCAACTACAGATAAGTTTGTGAATGGGAAATGAACTTTCCTTACTAACACATTGATAAGGCATACTTCAAAGAACCGGAGTTTAGATTCAGTGAGTGTTTAAAACCCATTAAATCTAATGAGAGATATATCAAGTTAATAAACCTCTCAAAAATAAATAAAAGATCAAGTTATATGTTATGTATAACCTTGATACTGCAATTTTAGCACTAAAATGTTTGTTTATAATAAAAGATGTGGTGTTTGAGGATATTCAGCCTGATGAAGATGTTATGGCTAGTAAGGAAGGCCTTGATAGGTGTACTCAACCTAATGATAATGCTCTGGTTGATGAAGATGTTGCGAGGGCTAATAGGGATGTTTAACATGATGAAGATGTTATAGCTGATGTGGAGGGCCCTAATGGGAATCTTTAACTTGATGATGATGTTGTGGTTGATGAAGATGGCGTGGGACAAATTGTTTAGCCAATGAAGATGTTTTGGCTGATGAGGATGTTGTGCCTAATGAGGAGGGCCTTGATGAGGATAATCAGTATGATGTAGTTGGTGGAGTTTCTTCATTTGATGTTCAATTCTAGATGGCCACCAACTAGTGGAGATTGATTCAAATGACTATGGGAGTTTCCTTAATAGTAATGAGTACCCTAGTTAAGAGGAGCTATGGGAGGCAATCAAAAGGCCTAGTTGAACCCTTGGATATGCAATTTAGCATTGGTAGAAAATTTAAAGATGTTATTGATTACTCAATAGCTACAACATTTAATGTAAGACGAAAAAAAGAGTCTAAGTGGATTAGGGTAGGATACATGGAAGGATACAAGTGGGAGTTGTATGCAACTTATGATGATAAAGACAAGTGTTTCAAAACTAAAACATATAGATCAGAGCATACTTGTTTCACGACCAACAAGCCTAGAAAGGTATCAACGATTTTTTTGGTTAAATGCTTCAAAGATAGAATCTTGGAGAAGTCTAGCATAACCATAGCTAAGATAATTGATCAATGTAGTAAGAAGTTAAATACTTTTGTGAATCCATGTATGTGCAGGGTTGTTAAGAGGAAGTTAAGGAAAGAGAGAGTACTAGACTATGCTCTTGAATATTTTATATTTTAAGGTTATGTCAATAAGTTAAAATTTAGTAATCCTATATCATCTGTAAAAATGTAAATATCAAAGAATCAAAAGACTTTATTGTTGTAGTTTAAAAGGTTATATATTTGTTTTGTAGCAATGAAAGCTGGTTGGAAACATTTGAGGCCCATACTTAGGATGAATGATTGCTTCTTGAAGATTGAACTAAAAGGGCAACTAGTTAGTGCAATTAGAAAGGATGGGGATGGAGGTATGTATCGTATAACATAGACTATTGTTGAAATGGAAAATACAAATTCCTAGAGTTAGTTTATATTGCTTGTAAGAACTAATTTGAATTTAGATGACAGAGATGAAGTCACTATAATATCTTATATGCAAAAGATACATATATTTTTGGTTTATTATGTTATTAAAGTATTACCTTGTGACATATGTCTCATGCATATTATGATTGATTTATGCATACAGGACTTGGTAAGAATTATGGAGACCATACTACCAAATGCATACCATAGAATGTGTGCTAGACATATTTATCATAATTAGCATGCAGAATGGAGTGGAAAAGAATTAATAAGACAATTTTGGGCATATGTGTGGTCAACATATGTTGAGGATTTCAATGAGCAACTTAAGATGCTAGACAAAATTAAACATGGATGTGTTACTGCATTGCTTGAATATCCAAAGGAGACATAAGCTAAGTCACACCAATCATTCTAATCAAAATGTCCTATTATCAATAGTAACATAGGAGAGACGTTTAATGAACGGATATTAATAACAAGGGATAATCCTATTATTAGTATGTTAGAGACCATAAGAGTAATGATTATAAAGATACATTGAGAAAGGAGGGCATATGCATACAGATGGAAGTTTGATATTGTACCTATAGTTGTTAAAAAGATTGAAAAAATAATGAGGCATTGCAATAGAAAATTATATGGAATAAGGATGGAGAATATAAGGTGAGAAAAGGAGATAGGAAAAATGTTGTCAAGCAAGGAAGAGATAATTTTTATAGTTGTAGTGAATGGTATCTATATAGTTATCCATATAAACATGTTATCAATGCAATAAATCACTCCAAAAGAATACTTAAGGAATTTGTCAATGATTGTTACAAGAAGACCATCTTTCTAAAGTTATATGATAAGGTGATGCAACCTATTAAGGGGATAAGCTTTTGGCCAAAAAATGATTATGGGCATATTCATCCACCAGTTATAAGGTAATGCCAAGAAGATCGAAAAGGTCAAAAAGAAGAGATAAGGATGAACCAACAAATGTACCTAGTGCCAGCAAAATGCCACAAAAGGTTCAAATGTAGAATGTAGAAAATATGAAACTTCTGGGCATAGCAGTAGAAGGTGTAATAGCCTGTCAATATAGGTAACAACTAGCTCAACATTATTTGTTTTATTTGGCTTCCAACAATAACATTATGCATATTATGTTGTAGGTCTTAACAACTTCTAGAGAAAGACGAACTTTTGGAGAAGGATTAGCAACACCAACATCAACAAAGACACATTCTCAGGTAAACTTAGATGACTTAGCAACAATTATTTGAATAAATACGATTTTATTATCTATACTAATCATTATGCAAACTTTATTTTTAGCAAACTTGTATTAATAGTACTATGTCAATTAATTAGAAATGTACATCCAATCAACAAAGCACAAATGTAAGTTTAAAATTTTGCATATCCATTGTAGACATGAGGATCCTACATTATGCATATGAGCATGTGTTTTACAGATTAATCCATAGGTTGACAATCCTACGCAAAATTTTGGACATGAAGATCCTACATCTTTTAAATTGTCTTTTGAACTTAGAGGTCTTAGGTGTAAAGGTAAATCTAGCATTATATCAAGATATTTATAAGCTATAGCAAGTAAAAGAAAAGTAGAAATTAGGAGTACTAGCAAAGATACTGACCTTTCAAACAATTAAAAATTTTTAGCCATAGTTTATATTTTTCATTAAACCAATTACCATATACTATACTTTGTAACTATATTTTGGATTATACTTTGTGTTTTCATCTCCCAATTGATATTGAATTTGATATATTTTAGATTATACTTTGTACTAGTTACATATATGATATGCATGTTGTATATATGATATGATATCATTTTATTGAGCAATTGAGATGTTTACAAAACAATAAAATTTACCATAAAGGAAAACAAATCACAATGAAAACAAAATATAAATTTTCACACATTAGAAATTCTTACATCCATACATATGAAGATTGAGCTAAACCTATTTTGCAACCATATAAAAGATCAACAATGAAACTAAAATTAAAATGAAGGTTACAATTATATTTAATAACATTAATCTCAACTCTTTCTTCTCCTTCATCAACGTTTCAATGTTTTGGTTCATAATTTTCATTTGCTCATCAATTACCTTCGTTTCTTCTAAACTTCTCCTTGATTTGGCGTCCTTAAATGTAGATATTTCTCTCCTTGACTTCTGAACAATATAGATAGTTATATTAGGAAATTGCTTGTCACACCATTGGAAAAACTTACGATACCAAATGGGTAATTAAGACATCCAAAAAATCTTTTGCTAAGATTACTATAGCTCTATAAAGTCCTAAAAGAAGCTTCTAACCCATAATAACCAATCATTGTTGGCCCATTATTATAGTTGGAATTACTAAAGTCTTCAAATTCCATTTATGAAATTTCATAAGTAAAATAAACTATGTACATTAGAACTTGTTTATATTACATTATTCATCATTATATGACTTCATAAAATAAGTAGTATGAATGACAGTGAGGGTTCTTGATCATAGTGATGGTGGCGACGGTAAGGGGGTAGGTGACAGTAGTGTGTTGGAGGTAGAGGAGCTGGAAGATGAGGATGTTTTTGATAAACAGCCAACCTATCGCCAAAGACTTCGATCTCGTCTCTATGCTTTAGCTAAGTCTTCCTTTCTTTTCTTTCACTCTCTGCTTCTCAATCATCTATTTTCCTTTTTATTTCTGTTATCTCTCGCTTTGATAGGTTATTTGGGTTGCTTCGTCTTGGGTTTTTGGCTCAAGTTTTTTTTTTTAATTTGGTTTAGATCTTGAACCTCTATTGTCATCTTCGATTTTGGGGCTTACGAATGGGGTTTTCTTGTGAATGAAAAAGGCTCTATTGTTTTTAGAATTTCTAATGACGTATTACATCTTCATGCTTCGGATCCGAATACTCCACTCCTTCTCTGTTGTGTTTCTCTACTGGTTCAATTTCTTTTCATGAACCAAATCATCTATCTGTCAACTGAAATCTATATTTTTGATCCCTAAACCAACTACTATAACTCTACTTAGGCTCGATACCTACTTTTTTTACTTTCTCAAAAAACTGACATTTTTATCCTCTGCTCTCTTCTTCGAGTATTTTTTTTCTTTTTCTACTTCTTGATTTTAGACACTGAAAGTCAATCACAAGCATTAACATCCTTTGAGGAAGTGCTGATTGCCCCCTTAATGGGGCAATTAGTAGCTCATTTTTGTGAGCTCTTTCCAGGTTGCCTGGCATTTACCTGTGCCTGATTCCTTACTTTCACTCGAGTTTTCGAAAGTTTCATTCTTTAACAGTTTGGTTTGGGTTTCTGCGTGTTGAAGATAAGGCTAGCTTGAGTATATGCAACTCCTTGTGTGTTTTTCTATATGTTTTTGCTTTTGAGGTTGCTTGCTCCAGATCCATATTGCGTTTTTTATTTAAAGATAATTCCTTTTGTGGGATTTGCCTCTTGGGCCTCCTTTATTTCAATCACCTTGTGTGTTATTTGGGAGGGTTTGGTTGGTCATTAAGTATCTGGGTATTTATTGTATGGCCTTCGTCTTCCGTTTGTTACTTTGCATAGGGAGATTATTGTAGGTCATGGATTTGGGTTTGTTGGATCCTATCGAGTTTTGTTTTTGTTTTTCTAGCTATTGCACTCTTTTGTTATAGAAAAGGAAAATTACAGGCTTTATCAAGCCATGGGGTGATTGACCTCCTCTCTCTCCTTCTCTCTATGTTTTTACCGATAGAA
Source organism: Erythroxylum plowmanianum (assembly GCA_025531925.1). Taxonomy (NCBI): domain Eukaryota; kingdom Viridiplantae; phylum Streptophyta; class Magnoliopsida; order Malpighiales; family Erythroxylaceae; genus Erythroxylum; species Erythroxylum plowmanianum. Next base: position 34,650,685 of record JANVCQ010000232.1, read on the forward strand.
ATCACTGACGTGTCAGTGTTCCTTCCATACAAATATACCGCCTTGGCTTCTTCTTTCTTTTAACAAACAGTTCTTTGGTATTTCAAACTACGTGAAGTCATTGTTGGGGATTTGTTTTTGTGTCATAGGCAGTTAACAACACCTGGTTTTTTAGACCAGTGTTTTCCTACACATATTTTATTGGGACCCGATCCGGGAACCGGATCCCAACCGAAGAACGAGAACGGAAGACACAACGAAACGAATGGAAAACACAA